>VXAL01003610.1:0-150210 GCA_013399475.1 Chauna torquata
GGGGAGCCCAGAACTGAACACAAGTTGCGTGTGTGTATCTGTTTCTTTGAGACAGTAAAAAAGGAGATCACTGGACACATTCACAATACACCCCTCTTCACTAAAGAGACATTATTTTCAAAATAATTTTCAGTAAGCATGAACAAAAAATATGATTACTCATGAAATCCAGTTACTTCAAAAGAAAATTTTGTTAATGATGATGATTCTCCTTTTTAACGTCTTTCCATGGACACCCGAAATGCTGTTGATGCAAAGAGCGAGTTTTGATCCATTGGCAATATTCCATTAATCATTAGAATAGGATTTCTCGGAGACAGAATAGGAAACAGTAATGAATGAATTATTTAATCAAGGAATAGAATATAAAGCATATGATTTGAGTGCCCAGTCACAGCACTTGAATAGTGGCATCACAAACATCAAGCACTTAAGTGGATACTCACAGCCTTTACAAAGCTTGATAAAAGTGGTATTTTGGCAAAGAGTCTCCAATTCTAGGCACATTTGTAAAACTATATATCCCTATTGGATCCCTATTAACAACTGAAGAGAATACTAAAAATTGCTATAGTGCTGAGGGGACTGAACGAAGCAACAACTCATAGATAACCTCTGCTTCAAGGAGCATGTTCTCCATCATTTAGACAGTATGCAAAGTTGAGAGATGTGTAAACAAGAGGTGAAGGTGTGATATAATGTTATGCACGCAGTGTACCACTTTCAAACACAATTACTATGCACAGATAAACAAAGTTTTGTTTTCCCTAATCTAAAGTATTAACAATCTTGGGTTACAAATATTCACTTTGCTGTTCAGATGGGGAAATTTAACAATACCAACCAAGTTTGGCATGGCCAAAGCAGAACACGCAGCCATCTGCACCATTGACCACTGACTGGATCACCTCTGCCACAGTCCCAGCGCATACTTCAGCCTGTCAACAATAATAAGGAAAATCAACAAAGTATTTTCAGTATAAATTGTTGTAATGTCATCAGTGCTCCAGATAGCATACTGAACTATCAAAAAGTCTAGTCCTGCTTGTTTCATTCGTATGACCTACACTATTGATGTTAATGGCATTATTTGTGTAAGCACATGAAACAGGACTTTTGCTCTGTCAAGGAAGTTTCATTTGCTGAAGCAACATGCTTTGTGTAATTAAACAAAATACACATGCTGAAAGGGGATAAAAGGGATGTGGTTGGTTTGTTAGAACTGCATATTAAGGGGTCGTAAAAATATTTTTTTTTATTAAAAAGCAAATACTGAGAAATTTTAACAGGCTCTATTATTTCCCCAGTTATGGACTGAATTTATTTCCACTAGCAGGTGGGTAAGGAATGTAAGGGAAAAAACAGTCTCTTTGGTATTAGTTAGGTGACGTTTCTTAATTTTTCTCTATATTTTTACGAGTCTTACTAGTTAGCAACAGTAAACTCCATCCTGAAGACTGCAGCAGTATTTTAAGAAGTACAACACATAAATTTACCCCAGGCATTCTTAGATATAAGGTTCAGGCACTGTGGTCTACATTGCTTCTGCAGTAACTGCCTATCAATACAGGGTTGAACTGAATCAGAATTAGCAGTTTAGGCTGTTATGTGAAGCAATTTTTTTTGATAGTAAATCACATAAATTCTCCTAGTAAATACCCATTCTCTTCTAGGTATTTCTGGGCTATCTCTATAACAGTTAAAAAAAAAAAAATGCCAGGAAAGGCACTGTTCACAGACTAACTAGTATAGCATTGCTCCTGTCCATAATCTGAACTCTCTTACTGCCCCAAGACAGTGCAGAACCAAAGAAACACCCTGTGGGCAATGGTCCATCCTATCACTGAACTGCATCCAAGCATTACTCTGGGAGGGTGCTAGCTGCCTGGACCAGAACTAGTGCAGGGATGGAACTATTGGTTTCATCACACTCCACTACTTCAGCTGGCCCTGTGTCCTAGCTCTGTTTAGTTCATGTGTACAGAAGCAGCATTACAGTACTGTTTTCTAATTACACTTTGAAATGTTACTTTACTCGTTTACTGTTCTCCTCATGGCATTTGTGCAACATAGTTCATCAAACCAAAGTCTAATAAAAATGAAAAATCTTAATATATGCTTATGATTACAGATTTGTGGACTAGGATCCCCATCCTCCTATTGTAAACTGTACAATAAAACTGTATAAATAATCCTTGACTTCTTAATGAATAGAGGATTGTATTAGAGAACTGCAGTTCTGATCAGATTGCTGTATACAACAAATAATCAGTTTAAAATACACAATAAGTTGTTGATATTGAGGATTTGCATTCTAGGCACCGTTTAGCACATTTATTGCATGTATAATTTTAGGAGCAATTGTTTGCAGTAAAGAATAAAGAAACCGCGCAATTATTTAGATATGGTTTAATTAATTGATTTCATTATTGATGATGTTGACAGACCAAATTTGACTCTGGTTTAACTCCACTGAAAGTAGCGCTTTTGCAGCTGAAATCAGTTTGGCTCTGCTGCATTCTATTGTTTAGGTAAGTATTCTGATCATACTTTGCCTACCTGTGATGCATCCTGGGGGAAAACTGCATCAAAAGCAAACATCTTGGGTGGAACCTGGTTTCCCCTTTTCTGGAAAGCATTCTGACCCCCACAGGTCAATGGGTCATAGAGCGTGATTTGCTTCTTACGGGGGTCAACTTTTAAGAAAGAGCTGGACTCAGACGTGTCTCTGGCAAGCGTGGAAGAAATACGCACCATGACTTTGACCTGTCAGCAAACACAAAAAGATGACCGCATTTAATGAGTGCACCAGAGTGCTGAATGCACCAGACTCTGGTATGTTGAAACAACTTTATAATAACACTCGACCAAATATTACTGGCCTTGCTGTAGCTCCGTGGAAGTCAGAGAAGACACAAGAATGATTAGAGAGAGAATTTAGTCTAAAGTGCACATTGTATAAAGCCAGAACTTGTCTCTGTCTACTTCAACAAGCAACTCGTGTATTTAGAATTACAAGGTACATCATGGTGTTTTAGTGCCCATGTTACTCAAGTACAATGATGAGGTATTACATCACCTTGTCTTACTCTCGATATAAATTGAAAAGTAACTGTACCCTAGTGGCCCAATTAAGAAAGCTGAAAGGTAATCTAGACCGCTAAGCTATCAGAACTGCTGCAGTTTCTACAGAGCAGTCTGATCAATAAAACAAGCACATAAAAGCCAGATCTGTAATTTACACCTTTCTGATTCTATCCAAATGCAAAAAGATGAACTGCTCAGTTCTAAGTCTCATCATCAAAGAGTTGTGAAAAGTGCTCTGTTTTAATGGTCAGATTTTGAAATCATCGTCAAGGGACTGGAATGTAATAAGTGATGAAAGATTTGTTAAAACATGTTAGCTCACAACTCATTAAACGGCTACATAATAAAACGTTATTTCTAACACAAAAACACATCTTTGTGGATTTAATGAGATTATGCAGCATCCTTAGCCCAGTTGGTAAGCAATTTAGATGTAAATAATATGGATGATAATTGGTCTGGCCTTGGTTCTCCCCATAAATTCACTATCTGCAGGCAAATCAGTTCCTGAACTTTACAGGGCAAACATCACCTCTCTGCCAGCTCTTGCCTTCTAGCCACACATGCATTTACTTTGTCCTAGAGCAGACTGACTTTCACACCAACCAGAACTTTTATCTAAATGTTCCTCAGCTGTATCTCAGTTGTATCAAACCCACACACAGCTGGCATGCAAGTGACCACAAAGAGGCAGCTCAGCACAGGGTGGGCACACTGCCACTGTTGGGATGGCAGAAGCACACTGGGAGGAGGCTGTAGCTCTGAAAGTCAGACAAGGCTGCAGTTCCTGTTGGCCTCATTGAGACTGGTGCTCTTTGTATGTAGACTTCATTTCGTGCTTGCCCAAACTCATCCCACATGTAAATAAATCACCTGCTTTGAGAGGCCGAATCTGGGCAAATTCATTTTTGACACAACTCTTTTGAAGACAACAGAATGACACTAGAAATTAATCTAGATTATTCGGTATTTTTGTCTTGTGATGTTGTCTCTATACGACTGCAAGTCAAGTAGTAATTTGAATCTAATTTTAAACCAGGAAAACAAGTTGTCATTAGATGGTGAAATGGTCAAGAATCTTTGCACATGATTTCAGTTTTACACAATTAGTTGAGAGGAAAGAGGAAGAATATTGCTTGGGTGTGCATGGGTTCTCTTCTCAACCACTCAGCTCAGCTGTTTATGAAACCTAACACCTAACTGAAAAAAGCCACTTCCAACACTTTGCCAAAGGCATTCATCTAGCTAGCAGAGCTAATTTCTACTGAGGACAAAGGCCACCAACACCCCCGGTCAGTTCTGGGCCCAGTTTGCATGTTTATTCCAGCCCTATGTGTCCCGGCTGCTCAGAAGGGAGATGCGAGTCAAGCATGGAAGGGAGGGAGGACAACACTGAGTCCTGGAGGAGAAAGAAAATAAAGCACAGAATCATAGAATATCCTGAGTTGGAAGGGACCCACAAGGATCATCACGTCCAACTCCTGGCCCCATGCAGGACCGCCCCAAACCAGGCCATATGCCTGACAGCGTTGTCCAAATGCTTCTTGAGCTCCAGCAGGCTCAGTGCCATGACCACTGCCCTGGGGAGCCTGTTCCAGTGCCCAACAACCCTCTCAGTGAAGAACCTTTTCCTAACACCCAGCCTGAACCTCCCCGGCCACAGCTCCATGCCATTCCCTCGGGTCCTGTCACTGTCACCAGAGAGAGGAGATCAGCGCCTGCCCCTCCACTCCCCTCGTGAGGAAGATGTAGGCCACCATGAGGTCAGCAATATCAGTCTTCATCTGTTTTCCTATTTTCAATTTTAAATGAGTTTTTTCCTACTGTATCCTACAGTTTTAATCAAATGCCACTTATTAAGAGTATTAGACTGATCTTCTAGAAACCAAAATAACTGCCATTCTTCAACTACTTCAAATAAAATACTTGCTCTGCTTTAGAAATCTATTTCCCTATAAGTTTATGTGCATTTTTGGCTGCTATGAATCCATGCCCTCCAGATCCTTGATCACTGTGTGTGAAGGACAGCTAACTGAATACCCAGAGGGTAAGTTTTTTGGGGCTCTGTAGAATGGAAAGTGTGTGAAACTTAACAACCCTTCACATACAGGCAGTCTAAGAGTCCTTTCTGGCCTCACATTGTATGGATGTTTCATTTCAACCTCAGCTACCAGTTTTGTACCAGTATAACCTCACCGGCTTGGTCTTGATTTAAACCTCCTCACACAAAATCAGTGTAATACCTGTCACTTCTTACTGAAGTAATACTGCAAATCCTCCTAACAGCTACAGTGATAGAAGCTCAGGCATCAGGTTTGTCTTTCCCTGGAGTAAAAGATCAATTTAACTGAAATCCTAAAAATTTACTAGCATCAGGTAAACTGAATGAACCACTATAAAAAAGGAACTCATCTCAGAAGTCTCAGATGTCTAATGGCATAAACTTTCTGACCACTCGGCTCCTCAACTCTAGCCAATATAGACAATTCTCAAGAAAAATATGCTTTTGCCAAGAACCTCTATATTTCCTATGCATTGGGGATTTTTGTTTTCCGATCTAATTTTTCCTACATGGTACGGCAGAGGAATACTACGTTGACTATATGTGGGTATCCTGATAACTGGATCACTTCTTATTCTGAAGCTAGCTTGTTTGCAGCTGAAGTGAAAAAGTCGGTGCACCTGGGCCTCAAAGGACTGGCAGTTGCCATTAGGTAGGCGCTCCATTATTAAATATTATTATGCATGTAACCTAAACCCAAAGATTCATGCAAAGCATTTCCCAATAGTGGTTAGGATAACAATAAATCAACTAAGCTACAGAAATAGAAATGATGGGAGAAGACAGCCTCCTGCTCTGCCATTTCACAGTCTTTCATGCAATTTATGACGGGGTAGCAGGGGGAGGTTCGCAGTCCATGCTTGCCCCTGCAATACCTGACATGTGGGAGGCAGTGTGAGAATGGGAGAATGTAATTCAGCCAGCTGTGGGGATAGCACAGGAACTTAATGGACTTAAAAGACTTCAGTTCAGTTTAAGGAACAGACAGGTTGAAGATCACAGCACTGCTCTGGGGAAGGCAGAAGTACAGTACGGTTAATTTGAAACTAACTGAACAGTGAAGTCTAAGAACCCTACTACTTTATGCTTGTAATTCGTATTTAAATAAACTGTAAATTGAACTTCTTAAGAAGAAGAAGAAAGGTTTTCTGCTTCACTTCCTATATGTCATTACTGCTTTAGTCCAATGCTACAATTCTCTACTAATCTCTTGTAATTGAAGGGTTTAAGAGATACCACTTGTGATTAATGGGACCACTCTGCCAGAAATTCTTATTTGACTCCCAGTGATCAGGTCTTGGCAGCGCCCAGCCTTAAACGCACCTCTGACTGTTTCTACAGGGAAAGATGAAAGCACTCTCTTGAGACATGGGCTGCTGGTAAAACAAACAACCTGGGTCTAATTTTGATCTAAGTTTACACTCCTGCAAATCTGGCTGAACTCAGCAAGAATTACTCTAGCTTAAGTGTGGAGAGAAAGAAAAAAAGAAAAGGTCACTTGTTCTGCATCATTATTGTGCCTCTTCTAGGACATAAATTCACTTCTTAATTCTGCTCACGTTGGAAACCTTTGTTAATGTATTTTCTCCTGTGAGTTTGCAGGATCTGATTTGACAACTACTCAATCCAACAGGGCCCCCACTTACTTCTCTGGACTTCAGTTCCTACCTGGAAAGAATTGTTCTGTTCTTGAATGAGTTTTACAGTCATTTACTTCCACAGTATTATTCCTGATATGCAACAGCACAAATAAAAGCAAAATTGGACCTGTACTGCTTAGGTTTCCTCAACATGGTTTCCTTATATTTTTATGTACGTATTTACTTTTTATGTGTGTGGGCATTTAAATTATGTAAACTATTTTTTAAAAAATGCATAGATATTTTCTGAATCTCTATATAACTACATATATATACACACAATTTTTTCATAATTTTCTATCTATATGGTAATTATTGGCATTAAATAGTTGCTGTCCCTTCATGGGTACCACTCAGTAGCATCAAGGGAACACTGCTGTAATATCACAATGCTTCTGTACCATAAAAATAAACACAGACCTTTTAAATGTTTCTATTGCAATTTCATCTGTCTGAATCATACTCCTTTGCTTTCTCCTTTTTTACCTAGTGCACCCCTACAAATACATCAACTATTTCTTGACAATGGTATTTGCTAATTGCAGGATTTTTTTCCTGGTAAACTCAATTTGTGACCTACCATGGACCTTTTGTTACATTCTTTCTCTGTGGAGAAGGACAAAGGTTCAGCAGGCTCTGCAAATTCGAACTGGTGCCATCGGAAAAAAAAAGAAAACAAGAGTCCAGCCCCAGCCACTGACACTCCCATGTCTCCTGTGCCTGCAGGGGTCTGTCTGGAGGACCGGCAGTGAAGTGAGTGTGGAAGAGGGGAGAGGTAAGCTGTGTCAAATCTGTACCAAAGAAGAATAACTACAGAGGCTAGAATGAGGCAATGGGGATATTATCACTTCCTGCTACTCTTGCCTGTAAGATTTCATTTGGGGTTCATTTATCTAATTACTGCAGGGATAGGGCTAGACAGCTGTTGCTTTGGGCACTGTGCTTGCCTTTATGAGCTGCTTTTCTCATCAATCATTTGAGCAGCTTTTGCTGGATGTGTGCTGCGTAGTGGTGGGAGGCAGGAGCTGTGATGCAGTCATGGGCGAGACAGGCCAATCAGGGCTATCGAGCTGTATTAGCACTCCATCAATGTAATGGCAATCACTGGCTGCAGGAACAGCCTTATTGGAGGTTAATGAAGAGTGGGTTTTGTAATTTCTCACTGTTACAGTTGTAAATAATGGTGGCAGGCATGTATTTTTGTTGTAGTCAGCCACAAAACACTACAGCACAAGAAAATCTATGGCATCCCAAGTGCTTAAGCACGTACATGCTTTTGCATGGTGGATGTAAAGCTAGAAGCCTGTCTACAGTGCCCAGAGAATATAGAAACAGTCTGTTAAGTATTTTAAAGGGCTTTCCTTATAGATCATGAGACAATTAAGTGATCGTGCTAAAATGAAATTTGGAAGGTTAAGATAAACAGAGCAAGAATGAGACATACAGATTTGTGTGAATGGACACTGTTTTAATGGATGTCTGCTGGTCATATTTGGCAAAGAGCTAGGGTAAATTATGCCGATGTAAATTGGTCAGGAAAGCATGCGCACACAGGACTCATTCTCCTTCCCCCCTTTCTGTTCTCACAAAGGTAACTCTTGTAGGCATCAGTGCTTCACTTCAGTACAAATTAGAAAACACTCTGGCCTACTCACTCACATTCAGTGTGGAAAGGGCTGTTACCGGTACTGCAAGCAACAAAATACTGCTCTGGAAAAGCAGTGAAAATAATTCAAAAAAAAAAGTCAATAGGGCTCACAGGGCTTGGTTTTTTTGTTTGCTTGTTTTTTTATTTTTTTTAAACAACTGTCCCTCTGTTTCCTTCCTTTGTCATTGCGAAAACTAGTAAGGAAACATTTCCTTTACTAGCTCATCAACCCCATCCTGCTCAGCAGTAGAACTAATATGCACTTCCAGCAATAATGAGGAGTAGTTTAAGTATGTTGTAAGCAAACACCAATGATATTATTCTTATCTTAAGAACTTATCCTTATCAGGGTTGTATCTTTTTTCAATTGCATGATGTAAATTTATCAATAAACTCAGTAAAATCTGGTGTGAAATATGCTCAGGTCACAGGGCATGGCTCTGTGACCTCTGTCTTGTTTGTGTCAGCAGTAGCTTTGAGTTTTGTCCCTGTAATTTGGTACGGTCGAAAGACAGTGCTGAGCACCTATGTTGTCTGAAACCAGCATGTACATCCCATCAGCCCAGTCACTCAGCTGTCACATTGCTACTTCAGCATTTGGTAAATTAACGCAGAGCATTGTGACTTTTTTTTTTCTTCTAAGAACAGAACTAAAAGACATGAGGATCATCCTGTCATGGAAGCAATGTTTCCCTTAATTTCCCCACATGCCACAGACATTGTGTGTTCCTTGTTTTCCTTTTGCTTGTTTCTGATCTCTTCGAGGGAAGACTGCATTTCAAACCTGCACAGCTGGAGCAATCTGTGTGTTGCCTCAAGCTGGAGGAGGATTTTTTCCAGCTTCTGACACTCTCCACATGCATCCACAGTACTGAATCTGCAACTATGATGGGGCCAACAATAGCCTAACTGAGCTCATGTGAGCTCATTTCACCTTTTTTGGAGAATATCTTTAAGTGGCACTGTTACTGGTACTTTCATAAGAACTGAAAAGAAAACAGAAAAGCCTTCGACAATCCCAGCATGAACAACACAGGATCAGATGATAAATCTTGTCTTCGCTGCAGTGGATCTGCAGATATGCAAGCATGCACCTACTGGTAAAGTCTGCAGATGCCTTACTTAAGCCTCTAACATACTACTACTGACAAAAACTTGATCTGCTTCTCTGATAAGAATTTATTTTTCTGAGCTGAGTGGCAAGTACAGCTGGCTGCTATGAATTAAATTCAAGTGCTCCCCATTTCCTTGGCATCAGATCTCTTTACCTTTCAAAATCAAACATATTTTGCTTCACTTCAGTGAGCTTTTAGAGTAGAGCTTCCGGCCCCCTCCCCTCTTCCTTTTGTCTGCTTAATACAACCACTCCGCAAGGGTCTTCAGACAGAGAGTATCTATCTAGCAAAGGAAATATGGCGAAAACTGTCCTGTGGCACAAAATGGCCAGCATCCTTTCCTGTAACTTTCACCCTCTGTTATGGCATGGCCATATCCAGTGGTCTACTAGAATGGTCCTTTGCCCATGCTAATTTTTCAGCCATGCCTGCAATTGTCCGGGAGAGCAGTCGACCAGCCCAACATCATGCCAGGGACCTTGTTTTCAATGCAGGAGTATACATGATTGAGTGCCGGTGCCCTTGAATGTTTCTTGGTCCTGTTTAATTGATCTTATAGTCCCAGCTATAGAACATTGCACAGCTTGGCCATACTTTCCCTTGCTTTAAGTTTAATACAGGAAACTCAGGTGGTACGGTACTGGCTTCCCAAGCAAGTGATATGCCAAATGTAGCTCTGTTCATATTCCAACCCAGCTTGGCATCTGCAGATCATACAGATAGATCAACAAAGCCCAGCAAGCACATCTGCAACACCAGTGAGGCAAGCCTCCCTAAAGCAACTTGTTTCCTCCCTCTCGTGATCAGTGACAAGGCTGCATCGTTCTTGCTGCCTACACAGGGTTACAATCGGCCCCCAGGGCATGAGGGAGCAGGCAGCAGCAAGTCACTTGGCTCCTTCTCGTAGGCTATGCTCATATCCTGCTGCAGTGCAGAAAGACTAAAGGGATTTTTGCTTCACCCACTCCAAGTTTCCTCTTAGAAACCTGCCCTTCCAGCACACCAGAACTGTACTGACTTGGTTGCCACAAGGACTGGTGTGGATAGAAAGCAGTAGCGATATCAACAGTAGCAGTATCTCAGATATGCCTGTTGGTAATTATGTTTGCTACAGTACTTCTACAAGCTCCAGTTTCCTTTTTTGTGAAGCTATGGAAAAGGTGCACAGGACGTGGCTCTGTAAGTGTAAGCAGGCAGGTCATCTCATACCTAATTAGAGAGAGGGTACCATTAAGAGCTTCGCATTACACATTCTCAGGAGAATAGGAACTCCCAGATGAACAAGGCTCTCTGTTTTTTGTCTCAGGAAACAAGAATTTCTGTGAAAGAGTGCAGATGAAAGACAAAGTTTCTCTTACGCGTGCCTTTGAGATGTCTTTTCAGTGCTAGAGAGACAAAGTATATACAGGTACTGCACAGAAGATGTATAATCACAATTGTAAGCTTTTTCATTATTTATAAAGATAATCTCCATGACTGCATACAAAAGAAGATTCCCCAGTCTGCACATAGCATTGTATGGCATAGCACCATAAATAATGAGTAGCAATGCAATCAAATAAGAAGGATTTACATTATTTAAGCCAAGCTGGAAGAGGTGACAAATTGCAGTTTAATGTACATAAGTGTGGAAAAAGACATGTAGAGCTTTGGAGTGGCAGTTGGTAAAGACAGCCAGTAAATAAAAGGGACAGTTCATGGTACTGACTAGGAAAAAGATCTGGAAATTCATGGGAAAAAAAGAAGCCCAAAGAAAGCAAGGGGCTGGCATTGCTGAATAAGAGTCCACATAAATGGAAGGAGATACAATCACCATATGAGGTTAAATACCTAATATGCACTTGGGTATTCAGAGGAGAAATCCAGTCTCTAGAGGGGGACTACAAGCACCTTCCAGTGCCATATGTAGCATGAGACATCCAGCAGAGACTTCAAGGATTACAGCTAGATGCTTTAGCAAGAAATTTAATACAGTGTAATGTCAGTGATTTCAACAATAATTTCTTATTTACCTGGAAGTATATGAGATGAATTTGACCCTCGTTAGGAACAACCATGAACAAAAGGAAACTCAAAAAAGGAGAAAATGATAAAACCAAGGTTCTGTATCCAAGCAATGAAATTATTTATATTGTTAGTAAACCTTCCATCCAAAGATCCTGCAGAGCTTTGCAAAAGCTTCTGAAAGGATTGTGACCTATTTACAATTACACTCATTTTCCAACTGAAGAAATAAAGCATAAGAATAAATGAATCATCCAAGATCCCACGAAATGCTTGTTTTACCTAAACAGACTACCTGAACTCTAGTTCTTCCCCTTCCTCTGCCATAACTGTAGGCTATAATGTTTCCAAGGGCATAAATATGATATTAAATTTACCTTTTCTTTCATGTTGTATCACATTTAATACTACCTGCATGCTCCTACTTTGGCAGTGGAACAGGGAAGCACAATAGCTACAGAACCTAAGCAGCCAGCCACTTAGAATTAATGAGATCCATTTGTAATGCTATATATATAATCTATAATTAAAAATACATTTGTTGAGCCTTAAAAGAAATCTGTGGAACAAATTTTTACGGTGGGCTTGAAACTGCATGCCTCTGAAATGAACAGGGTTATTTTCTGTGCTTGGGACAAGAGAACAAAAGACAAGATTTTACAAGCTGAGCCTAAAACTCAATGTAGTCTGAATCAAATCTACAGTCCACTGTGGACATTATTGGGCTTGTGCAAGTTCACAGTGCAATTTGTGGGATGCTGTCATTCTCTTCATACTCAGCTGGGTACATACAGCCACTGGGTACATCAAGCTGCTTCTCTGAGCTGCTCCAGAACCTCTTGCCGAGGCTCTCGTTGCTCTTCCTCAGCTAATTTTTTTTTATATCTTCCCCAGCTGAAGCCCCACTCAGCCATGGGATTTCTTCATGATCCTCCTTCTTTCTGTAGCTAGACAGGCTATCCATGGACACAAAGGAGGAAGTCTGAGGGAGGGATTCTGGTGACTGAGAGATCTATTTCTGGTCCTTCATCTTATCACACCTCTGAGTGTGCATGCCTAGGGAGCATCCACACCTCCAGGGAGGAATGGGAAACCATCAGAGTACTATTCTCAGTATATCTCTTTGTTCCACATTTTTTACTCTTTGACTGTCCTCCCTTTTTTCATTTGGTGCCCTCGTAAGCATTGGTTTTCCCTCTTCCTCACCCCACCCACATTTGGGGCTTTTAATATGGGAAAAAACAGTAAGAACAGCAGCTAATGGTAGGTTTCAGGAAAATAATGTAAAAGACAGCGAGCTTGAAATGATATTACCCAAGAACACTCTCGAGCCACCAGCAGTTTACAACTCAGAAAGTTCCTGAGCCAGAATCTTGACCTTTAGTGATTCTCAACGACTTCTGCTTCCCTGAATTGTCTTTTTTTTTTTTTTTTTTTTTGAGCCTATGTAAGCTTTTAGCATCCACAGCATCTTCTGGCAAGAATTCCCATGGCTTATTCACATATCTCGTAAAGATCCTCTTTCTTTTTTTGTTTAGTCTGCTACCTGATTACTTTATTTGATGCTGCCTAGTTGTTTCAATCAAAAGAGACAGTTGTCTTAAGCTCTCTGGGTCCCTATGTGTTGCATAGCACTCCATCATGTTTCCCCTCAACTGTCCATGACGTAAGCAAAGCCCTAGTTGATCCTCATGAAGAAGTCCTCCATATCTCTTATTGTCCCTGCCGCTCTTCTCTGTGTCTCTTCCAGCTCCATTCTGCCCTTTTTGACATGGTGCACAACACTCACAGTACAAATGTTCAATAGATTTCTTAATAACAAAGCAGCACACAGAGCCTTTCTACTTTGTTCTTTATTCCTTTCTTAACTAGTCCTAACATCCAATTGCTTTCTGATCAGCAGAGAAGATGGAGTTGAAATTTGCAGTAGCCACTAGAAGGCACTACAACCTGACTCTTAACCCCTGAAGGCAAGTAAATCCAAAAAAATCAGGTCTGAGAAAAATTTGTTCCTAATACCTGGGGATCAGCAAACACAGCTTCTGGTGGTACAGAGATGCTCTTACTTGCTTGGAAAAATCCAGAGAGATGTTAGTTAAGTCTACGTTGCCACTGCAAGTTATCTGTGCTGTAGTCTGCAATATTGGTTCCTGGGCATGCATCTGACTACAGGTACGGTGCAGCTCATTTCCAATGCACCCTGTGCTCCCATGGGAAGAAATCCAGGTATGCGGGCAAGGAGGATGGTATGGTATGCCTAGCACTGGTCCTGGTCTGTCTGATCACAGAACCAAGATATCAGGACTGTACAACTCTCCTCACGGTGTGGACACAGACAACATGGCACCTGGCTATAGCCAGCTGACAGAAGCAACTGCAAAGAACCCAAAAACCCAACTTTGTTGAGTGCAGTAAACGTGTTGTTTGTACTGACCATAACTAGCTAAGTAAGAGAAGCAAAATGATACCAAACCAGGAAGGCAGACAAACGAAAACACGGAAAGAAAACTAAACAGGAGCCCGCAAGGGGAGAACTAAATAGAAACAGTACTTTGAGATATGAAACTTGCTTCACATCACAGGGAGCCACTAACTTCTTTCACCCATAGCTGTGGTTTACAGCATAGCATTGCTACTGACCTTTTCCCTTGATCAATGCAACTCTGTAGCAACAAGAAACAACCAACAAAGAACCCATCCACCTAGTGATGCTTACCACTAATGATTTCAGCCACTGCTTCCTGCCTTGTGTTTGTGAACGGACTGGGTAACTATAACTACCTGCTCTAGAATGAATATCTATTGCTTGTTAGTAGTCTTTGTACATGCCCTCAGAAGTAATTCTGCAATCTTAATTCAGGTAAAACTCCCATCGTTTTCAACCTTAACTGCCATTTCCTGACTTTGGCGCGCTTAACCATGCAACCTTAACATTCCTTTAAGGCTGATGTTTGCCAATGGAATAATTCATTATGTTGTGTGTAGCTTAGGGACTGTGTAATTCTTTCTAGCAAGTAGCAGCCTTTAACGAATGGCACTTGATCAATAATGCAGAATTCAACATTTGAGAATAAATAAAAAGCCTTTTTCATGAGGGGTGTCTGTACAAAATGTCAAAACCATTTATCAAGGGTCCAGACTGATAGCCTGCAGCTGCTGTCCACAAGAACTATAAAAAAGAACTTTGCTGAGACCTGCAAATATGTTTTTTATATTGAGCATAATTAGCTTTTTCCATGACCAAAACACAAAATAAGGACTTATTGAGTATGAATGCAGTGGTCATTACCAGAGCTTTTTTAAAGCCAAACTTTGCCGTAATAGTACTTTGTCCCTAAGCTGCTAGTTATACAGGATCATTCTATCTTGGTTTCCAGGTGCGCCTTTAAAATAACCCTCGTTGTAACTCTAGATAGGCTGAGATGCTTAATACAAATGCAAAAATGCATTTATATTTGGGTTTCAAAACTTCGGATTAACAAGGCAATTGGACAAACATTACAAACCAAGAGAACAGTAAGAATTTTACCTCTTCCTGATATCTAGGTAAAGCATGTATTGAAGGAGCAAGTAGTTTTGATCGTTATAGAAAGCTTTTATTTTTCTTAGTAAATGATCTAATAGAGAAGCACAACTCCACCTCCTTTGCTGATAATTTGCATCCAGCAGTAAACAGAGTAGCAACAGTTAAGGGACATAATCACCATTAACAGATATGAGCAAGATGATGAAAACAGAAGTTTAATGAAGTTTGCTGCTGTCCTGAAGGGCTTAAAAAACTTTACTGTAGCTGCCAAAATGATCCTGCTTTGTCAAATCCTAAGTCCAGTGTAATCAGTTTTCTAGATATGTTATTTATTTGAATAGTGAAGACTGTAATCTCCTTCTGGACTCTCCATATCAAGCAAGGCTCCCTCCATTGCATCTATTGCCAGGATGGGGACTGCATCAGCTATGTAAGCTTACTTTCTAAAGATACGCTGCTCAGGAAGCCTTTGCCTTGAGCTAGCCCAAACTACACTGACAATTTGATTTCTCTCTTTTCTGACACAGACAGCAAGAACGATCTGGTGCTGGATAAGAACAAGTGGAAGACCTTGGTGAGGCTGAGCAGGCAACAATTCTATGACTCCCTCCTCTTTGTCTTGGAGGTGGGAGACAGAGCTGGCTGCTTCATCTCATCTACACTCTTACGATTTCCATTTTGGTCACTGTGATGTCACCATGAGTCAACAACGAGACCCAGCATTCTGAAAACTGAGATCACTCAGCAAAGGCCTTGGTGCCTTTGGTGGGTAACAATTCCTGCAGAGACACTACATCTCTGTTGACACTAGTGTAGATATCCTAGCTATTACACCGATGAATTTGTTCCTAAATCCATCTCTTTAAAAAGTCCTTTTCCACCTACTACGAAAATTTCTGTGGTAACACTGCTATTTGTCATGGGTGGCACTGCGTGCCAGACAATGGCTATGAAAGTAGCAGTCAGTGCACAGGTTTCACAAATGATTGAAGCAACTAGCCTTCTCTTGAGCGATAAAAGGATCTTTCACTTTAAGATAATTCATCCTCCATGCTTGTCACTACTGTAGCTTAGTATCAGGGAAGAAATGATCTTTGATTCCTTGTAACATTTTGTCACTCAGCACAAAATAGAGAGATTAATGAAGACAAAAAAAGGTTGTTGTTGTTGTTGTTGTTGTTGAAGAAGCATCTTCCCACTACAGATTAGAGCATAGGCAGAACAAATAAGCAAGGTAAAATATATCAGAAAGATAGAAGGGAGAAGATACCACATGAAATAACACACTGATTTTTAATGTGTAGCATAGAATGAAGCTTGATAAAATATTCAAACTCCAAATCTAAACGCGATCTCAGTCAGCACTGTGTGGTAGGCAAGGAGACAGCTCTATTGCCTGGCTGTCTGGCTAAGGATGGTTTTATACCAGAAAACCTGAGCAAGGTATGTCGTGATGTGAGACTGCCTGAGCACAGACTGATCATAGACATCAGTATGAAATGTGAGAAGCACAGAAAGAGTGTGGCCAGGGTTGGGACAGGATCCAAATGAGAGTCATGCCAACCACAACAATATTCAGATTTTTCACTGGTGGAGCCAAAGCCAAAACTTGGATCCACTTGGATTTTCCTCATTTCTTTCACTACATAATATATTTCCAAATAGTTCCTGGAATTGACAGTACCACATTTAGACAGAATGGACCGAAGATCTGTCCAGCTGGAAAGTCTCAGGTACAGTCACAGACGTTAAAGCAAGTATTATGATGAAAAATTAACAATGTGGATTTTTAATTGGACTTCTAAGGCACTTGTCCTTATCCCTTGTTGTCCAGTACTATAGCTGTACATTAGCCCTTCATTTTCCAAAGACTGTCATCAGAGCAACACTCATCTGGGAGGCAAACTATGCACCTCTGTGCTTACTTCTTTAATAGCCAAGTATCTTTCATTCTTACATAGTATCTTTGCTATACAAGGCAAAATTACGATACAGACCTTATTTTGGAAGCATGCCTCTCCACTTTTGATATATTTCCATCTGCCTTTTGATTCAGATTATTCACTAACATAGAGCCTAATAAATGGTAATCTGTCATAGTTCACACACAATCTTGTCTATACCACTGCTCTTACTGTACTTCTGTTAAACGCTATACATCTTACCTGACTGCATGTGAACGCTCATTAGCTAATATTCAAAACAATTTAGGGTAAGAATATTGCGTATAAACTCACCAAAGTAAAGGAAATTCACTCTGTCATTAATTCCTACCAATTTGCTTAAATGTTGCAAGAAACATGTTCTCTGTCAAGATGCTTGAGGACATATCCCATTCACTGTGTAATAACAAGACAGAACAGGGTACATTTTCAATGGAGTGACTAACTCTGGATGTCCTTGGTAGTGAGGGATTCAGTAAACCTCTTAACACTATTTTAATTAAGCTGTTACAGTCCATCATGTCAAAACATAAAAATACAGATTATATAAAACTACATTAGGGGACCTCACAAAGCCCTGATTAATGTCCTGATAGGTTGTAAAATGAATCCAAACTGTAAATTTATATTGAGGGCTTTTCTAAAATATGAATTATTGACTTGACAGATCGTAATAACTCTTTCCAAACTATTCTGGTCTATGGTTCAAATCTTTTCTGTATAGCTCACTGACATGCACAGTAAGGCTAATTTACTATGTCTCTTACTGCATGAACATCCACAGACCGCAACATCCTCTAAAATGTATTCTGAAATATTGCAAGTGACCAGAGAGACAAAGGCATGATGAGGAAGATGTCATTTATCTGTAATGACTTCCAGATAAGGGTAACTCAGAATCCCTCCTGCTAGCTCACCTGGCAGAATGGTTTCTACCCCTAGCAAGGTACACCAATGCCTGAACATGATACGTGGAATCTGCTTTGTGCATCAGCTACCTTGGCTCTCCAGTGATTTCATTTAGAAAAAAGGTGGTTTATTTGCTGTCTCAGTATGCCATTATTTTCAACAGTTCTAACACAGGAGACGTTTCTAATACCTAGCAGGTTACCTTTAAACTGCTATAATAACACGACCCTCAAAAAACCACTTAAGTTCAAAATTCTTATCTGGACATATTTTAATCACCTTTAAATACCTCTGTAGACTGGAACAAACCTCAGCTCATCAGGCAGGAAGCCTTGGACACTACAGACGAAGAATGCATTCTGGATTACATGGCGCCCAGCCCCTATAGGCAGTACAGATGAAACTCAAGCCACTCAGTTCTGCCAAATGACATTCACTGTTGCAAATGTTTACAAAAGGCATTAAAATGTAGTCTCCTCTCCCCCAAATAGTAGGGATGGAACTCAAAGCCTACCTTGCCAAACCTCTGCAATGCAGCATTTATTTCCCTAAAGCCAAAATTCCAAACTCAGATCAGCCAGCAAATTTTGTAAAATGCCTTCTTTTTCTCCTAGTAAGAGAAGGACTCTCGATTACATGTACCTAAATTCAAAATTTTTGTCTTGTTGCAAAATAAGCAGTTGAAGCTCTTTTGGTGACAAGAAATCACAAACATTTTAACTTGACAATTTTCAATTACATCTTTAAAAAAAATTGAACACTCAGAACTTCTATTTTGTCAGGACAGACACTTTGACCAAAATTCAGTTTTCTTTTCCATAGAAATATAAGTCCCCACAGAGGAAATCTGAGAAATACTGAAATTGTTTTGGATGAATTTAAAATGTCCGTGTTGATAAAACAAATTACTTTCCTCTTACTGTCTCTCAAAAGACATTATAATGCATAACGTAAAGTCTGTTTTCATAAACAAAAAGTCATTGTGAAGTGAAAATACTCCATATCTATGGAGTACTGTAATCATAAATTTATTTTGTTCCAGAAAATAGAATAAAAACTGATTGAAAAAAAACCTCAGCTATTTCTAACTCAGTCCTTAGTTCAAGTTTCAATCAATTCCATCCGTTTTTAGATAATCCGATTTGGTGACTACTGGGGACTAGCATGACGTGACTGTGAGGAGCTATCCAGAAATACAGCCACTAATACAAAAAATGACATAAGATAATTAAGTTCATGCTTTAGCAGAACTAGACCTACTAACTGTGCACGCATTAAGCACTTAAGTACCAAAAGAGTAAAGCAAATCCCAGTAGAAAAAAAAATATTTTTTAAAACTTTACAATCGACTTCATAAAATTGAGAAAAATAAGACTGAGCAAACTGATGTCTATAAAAAGAGTTCTAAGCACATAATTATATTTTTGAAGTAGTGTTACATGTATTTTGTAGAGCTGATCTACCCTTCGTTACTCTCTCTAGAGATGCACACTCAAAGTCTACATATATCCAACACATTTCCCCATTAATTAAACCAATTCATCATCTTCATATGAAACAACATGAGTTAAAAAAAACTATCCCCAAAATACAACCTAAAAGCCAACACGTATTTGTGCAGAAAATCTTGAAGAGGAGCAGGCCTACATGGCATACTACCCTGAACCACATTTTCCAGAGTATGAAAAGGAAAATAGTCATTCTTATAAGTATATAAGTATCTGCTTATAAGTACATAGAAATCTGTATCATACAGCCTTTGCAAATAGTTCCTGCACAAGAATAAAAAATGTAGGCGTATACAGAACTGCTGTAAGAAAAATGAAGGGTAGATATTTAAAATGTTTAAAAAATATTTTCTGATATTTGTGCACAGACAAGCCAAAATATACAAGATGAAATCCTAGCCCCACTGACTTTATCCACTAACTATCTTTCAGACAGGTTAGGTAATCACAGGACCTCATCAATCTAACTCTTGAAGACTAGCAGGATCTTTTCAGACTGGAAGGAAAAGGCTCCACTAGACATCACAAAGGAAAATATGAAAGGAAGATCATGGTCAGAGCATCCCCCAAGGGTCCCTCTCAAGGGAGGAAAGTCCTGTAAGAACAAGTCAAACTCTTTAGAAAGAGTTTGGAAGAGTCTCCACCTCATCCACCATCTCTTTCCTCAGAAGAGGAAAAGAAGGGCTGGCTGGAGATTACCATTGCCCCAAGGCTTAAACACAGCCAATTACTTTAACCCTGATGATGCCCTTGGAGAAAGGAAGGAAGAAAGCCTATGCATGGCCAAACACTTGGAACACCTTCAGCATCAATATGGCCAGTATGATAATTCTCCTAAATGGGATGTAATCCCTATGCTGAGGCTCAGCTGCCCTCTGTACATTGGGAAATTTGCTGTTGTAATACTGGGGACAATAGTACGGGAAAGGTTTGTAAGTGACAAGGCAACAAAGCTGGCTTTTCTAGTTCTAACACCCCATGATAAATGGTTAAATAAAAAATTCGCTTTGAATTCTAAAGCAGGGAAACTCTAGGAATGTTAATACCAAGCACTTCCCTTCAATGTGCAGTACACACTACTGCATAAGTCTATTAAGGTATACACTGTATAACCGGATTTATGCTTTTTTTAGTATCTGGATGATGGTGTGACCTGAGAAGGATTTGTTCTATAGTTATGGTTCCAAGGGGATGCTGCGAACAATCAAACCTCCTGCCACACTGTCACCTAATTGCCTACAGGTGTCAGGAAAGAATCCTTCCTCTCCCCTTTTCCCTAGCCTATGCTGCAGCAGTTTGCAACTTAGTTTAAAATTTCCATTAAATCACCAGGCAATGGCCTTTGATAGAGGCAGCAGGAGGCTGGACTGTATGGACCACTGATTTAATCTTTACCAAATACTCCCGGGCATGTTGATGACTTTGTATAGAACTATTTGATGTCCTTGCATCTGCATCAGTTCTCAAGGGCTTTAAGAGCAGGGTTTCTCCTCCTTCCCTCCACCCCATTATATATTCATATACAACTTAATTCTTCAGGCCTTACTACTATGATTCATTAGGTGTACACTCTTCGTTACTTTGTAAGATACTCTAGTTTGAGCAGAAAAGATCAGCTCTTTGCCCTCAGCATTCGGCAATCAACAAATTCAACACTTAATCAGGCCAAATACTACTCTCTCCTGATGAATTCGGTGGAATGAAATTTGTAGAAGTAAGGTATTGTGCAACACAGCCTCAAATTTCAAAATTAGCTCTTAAATTACTGAGAGAGTAAGTGCTAAGTAGTCCCAGAACTTGCAGAACCTTCCTTACAATAACATTCAGGTTCACAGGGAAGGCATAAAGGTGCAGAACCGTAACTGCCTGGACCAAATGGCACAGTGGAAGTGTCCACGCAACCACCAAAAATGCTGCATGAAATTGGTAGTATTTCTATTCATTCACCATGGACACAGTCTGAACAATTTTCTTGGAATTCTCTATCAGTACTCTTCATTTCTCACCTGGAAAAACTCTACAGCTGTTCCAGTCCTAAGCCTCTTCTGGCCAGAAATGGAAAGCTGCCAAAACATGCAGGAGTACTGTGAATGAGGTGTGCTAAAGAGTCCGCTGGGACTACAAACTCATTTTTACACAAGGTCTGAGCACGGGTGTGAACCCAGATGTCTAGAGATAGACTATTGCAATTAACTTCCTGTGCCATTTGTCTGCTTTCATAACAAACTCATGCTGTATTTCATCGACAAGGCTGCACTTCGCTTCAGCCATACGGTTACAAAAGCAGGGCTGTAGCACTAATTTGTACTAAAAAAAGTTCCATGTAGGGATACCTTTTGCACTGACAGAAGATGCATCCTCATCCACTGACACCACAGGGAACAGTCATCAGATGTCAAAGGGAATTTTCCAAATGTCTTCAGAGACCTAATCAGGCTGCCACTGAAGCCGGTGATAAAATCTCTGTTGCCTTCAGAGGTATGGGTGCGGGCGTAGACCCTTGCCGTGCTCCACTAAAGCTTCTGCTCTCTCATTGATGTGTTATGCCACAGCTTAGACTCTCCTCTCCTCTATTTTGGACCTTGTTCCTATCACGGTCCTATATGTCATCTGTTTTCTTAGTCTGATTTAGAAGACAGGATCATTGAATCAGCACTGAACAAACTGATGGCAAAGATAAAAACAACAACAATAACTGCCACTAAAGATAAATTTTTCAGTGCGTGATGGAATTGAAATCTATCTCATCTGAGAGCTGTAAAGATTTTTAAAATACTGCTCTAAAAAACATGGAGACTGACTGGTGGTGAAGTATTCCTAGTTTAACACCCTTATTGTGACCAGCTGGAAAATATATTTATT
Source organism: Chauna torquata (assembly GCA_013399475.1). Taxonomy (NCBI): domain Eukaryota; kingdom Metazoa; phylum Chordata; class Aves; order Anseriformes; family Anhimidae; genus Chauna; species Chauna torquata. The sequence goes on from VXAL01003610.1 coordinate 22,305, forward strand.
GAGTAGATTCATTGCCATGAAATTAAAAAAGAATACTTTCATTTTTTTCAATTTCAGCCCATGATAAATTCCTCTTTTTATTTTACTAGCTCTCTCACATTGTATTAACAGAACTTTATGAAGTGTTTGCCAGGCCAAAGGCTAATCTAATTACATAGACTCCTCTGGATCAGAACTGTTTGTTGTAAACTCTTACAGTGACTTGGCGTCTGTCTGTGGATGTATGTGTCTACACAAAATGATAAAATCAATGTTCTCTCCCCCAAGCTGTGAATCTTCAAAACTTTTATATACAGCCTTCTCAAAAGGTTCCAAATGTATTAAAAAGGCAAAAAGAAAGAAATGGAGAGGTTATTTTCTAGCATGAGTTCATCTGAGATGATCGTTTACACTGTAAAATTATTGTGCTTCAAATAAACATTGCCCCACCCACCCAATAAAGTCTCTAAAAATGCCCATGTTTATTAACACAGAGATGTAACTTCCTCTTCTCTCCTCACTACTCCTCCTTCCTCTGATTCTCAGCTACTCAAATCATTATTGCTCTGCAGCAGAGCCAAATTCACAACTGATATGAAAGACTGGTTTATGCAGTAAAGGACAGTAAGTAAATAAGTGTTGAGGGAGTCAAGAGAAAACCTACATGGGTATAACGTTCTTCTTGAGGGTGTAAAATGTCTGTTGAGGGAGTCAAAAACAGACGCCTGGTTAGATTCAGCTTCCTTCTGTTCTAGCACATGAACCGAGAGCCAAGTTACAGCACTCCATGTGCATGGGACAGCTGCACATCCATTCGTGTGATGCAAGAGCCCAGAGCCAGGCCCTGAAATGTGTACTGCTCCAGCCACATCTCTCCTCCTCCTTAGCCCAGCACACCAGGCACAGCTAGTTAGCACATCAGCCAGCAGGCCAGAAAGCTGGAAGGATGTTTCACTAGGCTTCAAAACCAGGAGATACAGTCCTGGCCACAGGGGAGCTTGAGATGAAGTTCAGCTGCAGTTGGTCTCATACGCGCCTCATGAGACTCGACAAGCTTGCTTAGATCTTAAGCTCCGTTAAAATTGTTTGGGACATCTCTGGCAGTACAACTGTGTCAAGGTGCTACCTGACTAGCTGTAGATCCCTCCAAAGTGGGGAAAGTCTGTGGAATTGCTAAATAGGAGCAAACATGGTTTTCTGAGAAGAACACCAACCTCTGAAGGGATCAGCTAATTACAGACACCGAAAATCCTAACAAATCCAAGCACCACGAGTCATCTTCTGAGGTTCCTGAGAACATATTAGCTAGTAGACACTAACTGATTTCCCCAACCTGAGCCAGAAAACAGAGGCACTTCAGTCATCTGTGTTGATGGGCAGTTTTCTGCTCTGCTACAAGAAAATTTCAATGAAGCTATTCAGCCACCAGCCTGCCTGTATTCTATTAAAGTAACTTACTACTGCTTCTCTTGTTCAGTCTCTCCTTTTCTCTTTCCCTCTCTCTCTTTCCTGCCAACCCCTAATCATTTTGCTACAAATTTGATGACCAAAAGGGGCAGAAGAGAGCAAAGGTGTCATTACCAGAAAGGGAAGCGGTTACTCGTTGAAGATCATAATGACATCTGCAGAAGGATGAAAGTGCAGAGACAGCCAGACAGCCTGCCTTCTCCTACTGCCACCTTTAATAATTTCCTTCTTGATTTTTGCTAAAACTTGAAAATGAAACCATTCAATTCAGATGGCTGCTATCAGCCTGTCTGCCTGTCAGCCTCGGAAAGCAGTTCAGTTTCTGTATTTCTCTGCAGCAGCACGACAGAGTCATTGAGCTGCTGAAGCCAAACTTCATGTGATACCCACAATATAGGGTAGGGGGCTCCCGAGTTAGAGCAGTGTATCTATGAAATCAGCTGAGAACAAAAGATGCAAACACAAGAGGAAGGTCAGGATCCACCTAGAGCCCCTGTTATCCTTCACATCATTCCTGTATGAAGTGAAGCACATGGGGGACTAAGAAGGTGGCACAGTACTGCCTACCTGCAGACTTTCAAGTCTAAGGAGCAATCTGACCATCTTGTTTCTAGTAACGTCCAAATTACTTCCAATCCAACTCTTGTCCCCAGGGACACGTGTCCAACTCTAACATCCCAGCAAAAGTGTCCCCAGGCATCACTCAGGTTCTAAACGTTTACTTGACTTTGAACTCCATAAAGCTAAGAAGTGATTTCTGAGTAACCACGGCATACACAGAAGAGAAACCAAAATGTTCTAATTAAAGGCCTTCTCCTGTTATCAGAGGATACCAGATTAGTGCAAACCACATCAGAGGGAACTAGTTAATCCATGTTTGGTTGATTTGTACACTGGGGAGGCCAAAAGATTTTAGCAGTCAGTATTATTTACAGCAGCTATAACATCCTGTCAGTTTAATGACAGAAAATCCAGCGTTACTTTTTTGGCTGGATGATGAGGGTTTTCTTTTTTTTTTCTTTCAATATGCACAAATTTCTAACTATCTCACTTTTAAACCAGTATTATAAATATACTTTGATTTGTGATGTGATATTAACTTCAACAATATCCATGACACATGAATTAACTGTACTGATAACCTCCAGAGAGCTGCAAATAGAAACATGATGTCACAGACACGGTAAGTCATTTCATGAATACTTCAACTCCACATGACAAGTTATGTTGATGGAGGGGTGGGCTGGGAGAGGCCAGGATTTGCCTTGATTATTCTCTAGAATTACTATCATGTTCTGCATGTATATCATATACTGCATGTATAAGCCAGAACAGCCTATTCAGCTTTTGTGTTGCTTTCTGGGTGGACATACCAATAAATAATGAGCATACCTCTAAACATGCTCTTTGTTAAAGTGCAAATGAGGTTCTTCATTTATGGTCCCAAAGTTTCCACATTCCAGGTGGGTTGTTTCTGGCCTTTTTCTCCTTGGCACACTGTTTAGACAAAGAAGCGTCTGTATGCTTCACTAACTCTCACATTGTACTAACTCTAGGCTTGAACTTTCAGGCTAGGTGATATTTTTCCCCTTTTCTAAATGAATGCCTTGTTGAACACTTTGTTGATACAGGGCTGAAGAGAGGTATATTATACCATAAGGGACCAGTTTACATACAGCAATACACTGGTATATTTTATTAATGCAATCCATCATTTACCTTATCCTCTCCATGAACAAAACAAAAGGTTCAAATTTATATGTAACTGCCTAATGCAGAGATTTTTTGTAAGGCTTGTTTATGAAAAGAGAAACCAGTGTGGGAGTAAAAGATAATTCATAACATATAAATACATCCTAAAGGTACAATGAAGATTATGGCATCAGCTGAAATAAAAAGCGTTCTGGGAGAAATGGTAGCAGATCCTCACATTAGAAGGCAGCAGAGACAGGTCAGGAAGGGAGGCTAAGGAGGAGCTGGTAGCACCGCTCTGGCCACACAGAGTGAGCAGCAGCATTAGTTGGGCAGGTGGGAAGGTTCTGTCTTTGGTAAGTCCACCAAAATGCTGTTTCTAGCAAGTAATATCTCAGGCATCAGACAACACAGGCATTTGTTACTGCATAAATGGCATCTGGACCAATTACAGTTCTTCTGTATGCCTCTTTTCACATAACCAGAGTGGAACCACGTACTTGTCTGCTTGTCCTATCTATCCTTAAAGCAAATAAGACATGGTGAATCAGGCACAAGTGCCTAAGATTCTAGGCACCAGATCTTTGCCAGATACAAATAAGCATTGATCAGTGAGGCTGCTCTCACAGAGAGCTCTGCCACATCTGCTTGATGACTGTCTTCCACTACAGCTCACACACATCTTCCTTCCTTTCTATAATAGAGTAAGGTCAGCAGGATGCATGGGGAAGCTGGATGGGAGTGAAGATATTGGTCGGTGTAAAAGGAAAAGACAGGTTCCAAAAAGCGGAGACGACTTGGAAGGCAGCCCTGAGGTGAATGTGGGAGGGTGAAAAAGTGGCATTGAGGAAGACAAGGTGGATGGAACATATTCCTGGAAGCAAAGACAAAACGCAAAGAGAGCAAGACGTAATCAGGGGATGTATTCTGTAGAGTAAGAGTGATACTGCAGTCCTGAAAACTAGACACAGCCAGCAAAAGGGCAGGGTGGAAGAGTTAAATATCATTGTCATTAATGAACTGAAATTAGATTATAAATCCTTTGGGATCTGTCACCCACTGTAGTAATGATGTGCTGCGCTGCCTCTTCGTTTCACTGCAGAGACCATTCTGCTTATGAGACTGTATGCAATTAGAACTAGAGCCTTCACCATCATAAAATATATCAGAAGATACACAGATCAGAAGAGCATCACATCACAAACTACGTACTTGTGCAGCAGCTACTACAAAGTATATAAGAAATGCCACAGAATATGATGTTTTTGGCAAATGCGCTCTGCTAACATCAAAAATAGGAAAGACTGAAAACAAGAAAACTAGAGGGGAAGAGGCTGCAGTTACCACAGACAAAATTTCTGTACCAGAAATGGAATGGAAGAGAGAAGATAGTGTCCTGCTTCACTTAATCAGGAGATGATCACTTCTGTCATTACTGGTGTCACAACAAGCAGTCCTCATTGAGAACATTTGGTTCTGCTCAGTTTTCTTGTACTCTGGGTCTCCCAAACCTGTTGGCCCTGTGAAAACAAGCCTCCTGAGAAAATAAGCGAAGAGCTTAGGAAAAAAAAAAAAAGTGACACTTTTTACAGCAGCAGAAACAGCTATTGAATTCCAGCTTCGTAGCACTGCTGTATTGTGGGCTGGCAGCTTTCAGAAAGAGAAGCCTCTAGGTCTGGAGTTTGTAAGCAATTTGCCATACTTGTCATCCTTGCTGTATAAAAGCCTTTCCCGGAGGATATTGTTCTAACAAAATTATCCACTGTAAAGGCCAGCAGCATGCTCATCGTGTCTCAATCAAGGCAGCATAAAGAGGAAAGTCAACCATGCATGTCTATCATTTGGACGATTAGCCTTTCTGACTGCAGACACTATTCTAAAAGGCTAGTCCTCAGAAGCACCTAATTTCTCACTTGGAAATTATTTTTCTTTGTCTGTCAAAGGCACATAGCAATGAATGTCCTCTGACAACAATATTCAGGGGCTTAAAGCAGAATCAATGCAAATAAGCCAGAAACATCCTTGTAACCTCTCTATGACCAAACTAAAAAAATTTGGGTATTTGTGATATGGAGCAGCTGAAAACAACAACAAAAGAAAGCAGATGAGCACAGGACACTAGTCCTTATGCATTTACACTTTTGCTACTGCTACTGTCAGTCTCCTTTGCTTACGCCATCTTCCCTCTGCACCGCATCAGCTGTACTAATTACAACTATTTTTAAAGACAAAAAGCAGATGGTCAAAAGAAAAGGAAGAATTATTTCCAAGGAACCCTTCATAATCACAATACACTGCTTTAATCTCTGATCTGTACTCTGTATCTTATTTAGACTAAATTACACTACCTTCTATTATCAGTTAAGTTTTTTAGTATTGTCTCAACTCCTTTTGCTCCCTAATAATTCAAAAGAAAGAAAACCCATGAATTTCAAGTGATGTCCTTACAGATCCACAAGTACAAGGGCCTGATGAACATACCTGGTAAAACAAAGCAATTTACTCAACAACATAACAATTATTGCTTAGCCTGTGATAATGATTTATCTACCACCTTGTGTACTTTCTGCCAAAGCAAAGTACTAAGCCAGGCAAAGTCTAGGAATTTTCAGTTCATTCTTACTTTCATTCTTTCATTCTTCTGTAACATTTTTAAGGATGACTCAAAAGAAGTTCTTCAAAGGGATCAGATCTGAACCACGATGACAAAGGCATGTCTAGATAGAGCTAGGAGTAAGATTCGGGTTTTTTTTTCAGTCTGAATTGAAAGGAAGCTTCACTTCTTTCCCTGTCTTATCTCTAAGATCAGTAAAACACAGACAAATTGGTTTCTTAATGTGGGAAAAAAGCACAAGCAAAAGCAAAAACATTTGTATATTATGGGGTTGCAACAGCCTTTACTTCCAAACTCAACTAAATACCAGCAAATGCAAATTAACATCTCACTTAACACGGAGCTCTTCCTGCCAGACTATAATCCTCCTCATCCTTCCTCCTCCTCCCTGGTACTCTTGAACTTGATGTGGTCTCTGGCAGCTATGTGGGCTGTGTAAATTAAAAGGCACCACTGCATGACAGAGGTGTTTTTGTTTGACTTCTGCAAGCCCAGGCTAGGATTTGAACTGAAGGCATGATTGCTGGGACAGCCTGCCCAACGTGCAAAAAGCAAGATTTATTTTTACAGTTTTTTTTTTAATGAACTGAATTAAATGCTGCGGAAGATGCCATGTTGACAGTTTTGGAGGCCAAAATCTTTCTCTAAACAGACCAGGTACTGCATAAACTGTATCCAGATCAGTTTACCTATTAACATACCTCGACTCCATTTGGCTAGGGCCGTTTCAAGGGGCAAGAGGATTGTTTAGTGTCTGTGCCTGTTTAATCCTGGGCTCTCAGTCAAGGCTGCTAATTCACATACTGGTTTTCCTGATCTATTTGTCTATTCATTGAGAGACCACCAACAGCCTTCCCTCCACTGCTCTGAATCTTGAGCTGCCTGAATTTTGAAAATATCAGGCCCTAAAACTCTCCTCTACCACTTTCTTTTAAGAAAGTATCTTTCCATTCAGTTTCCATTTTGGGATAATAATAGAAATTATTCAAATGAAACAGGCTCCCATGGTCTCTCGGAAAAATTGATGTCTCCAGCGTAACATCTCTCTGAGGGTCCAAAGAGCAGAATTCCTGCACGACCTCACACTGGAAAGGGCAGTTGCTTGAGGGTCCCTTGCTCACTGTGGGGTGTCTGCTGTACTAAATAATCCTTGAACTTCAGTTACCACACATGTTGCTGTTATGCATGGTGGGCAGCAGATCTCCAAACATCCCCCTAGGCTTGCACAGCCAGGCAAAGCAAGCTGCAACTTACCTTTCCATTCTTAAAATCCCAGCAGTAGGAGCACACTGTGTTTAGGAGACAGCCACTTGAATTCAACATTTGCCTTCTCCTTGTGAGAGTCATAGCTGAATTTGGTTCATCTTGGCTCAGAAAGCAGTCATTCTTACAGAGCCTTACACACCTGAGCATTCCATTCAGAAGCTTATTTTGACATCTAGTCTTAAAGAAAGTGACTTCAGATGGTAACACTTACATGACAAACACTTGATTCAGCTTCCGATTCAGACCTTAGTCACTTCTTGTATTACCACAATTTACCTACAACATTGCTTGCTATGAGGTATGAAAGGTTAGTCTCCAAAAAGTATCAAAATCCACTGCCACCCTTTATTCACAGTTTGATTTTCTTATCAGCTGGACTCTGAACAACAATTACAAATTTGGTCTTGAACCACTTACTTCAAAACAAGGAAATGCACTGCAGTGTATGGTTGGGTACATTTTGTCCCTGCCAGTTAGGGAAGAATGCTAACATTCCTCCAAGGAGATGAATAAGTTATGGATAGGCAGCAGTGCTGTAGGATTGTGAAGAAGGGAGGGAGAGCGCATGTTACCACAGCTTTATCTGTCTTGTCAGGTCATTTGATCCTAGACTAAGTAATGGACATGTAGTGTATTTTTAAAAGATTTCCAAGGAGGGAAGAGAATTTTGTGAATACTCTTCTATCTCATAGTAGTAAAAGAACCTAAAAATAAAGGAAAAAATTATTGGATCATGAGGGAGCAAGTTATACACAAGTGGAAGGGTGCTTGAGATGGGTAAAGGTAAGTGTAACTTGCAGAGAAAAGAAAGCTGGGCTTTGTTCACAGTCTGGTATTTTAGACAGAATAAGTCCTCTCTGTCCATATGGTCTAGGACTACCCTGTAGGAGAGATGAATTGATATACACTGAAAACAGAAAATCACAAAAAAAAAAAAAAAAAAAAAAAAAAAAAAAAAAAAAAACACACTGAGATGCACAGGCTTGCTAGGAAAATGCTTATAGTCTAGGAGGTATTTTCAGCTCTTACAAACTTTCCTTGAAAAAGCAAAAAAATATAATATAAATGCAGGGCAGGCACCCACCTTGTATATTATCTGTCTAGACAGTAACTGGGAAATCTGTAAGAAAAATATTAATAGCCTGCCTCTGTGGCACTCTTTGCAGATCTGACCTAATCTCCACAGTCTAGCCTTGAGAGGCAGAGGATGCTGACAATGCCTTGAAACAAGAAGTGTGTGATTAATCGTTGTTTTGGGATTACTGTCTGAGAATTTAGGGGAGATCCAGACACATAAGAAGAGCTGTTTCAATTTCTACACTTTAACTCCAGTTTTTGGTAACTGACTGCATGTCTTTCCCTTTTCCCCTTTTCCACCCTCTAGATGCAAGGGGAAAAATAAAAATAAAAAAAAAAAAAGGAAAGCATTTACTAATGCATATGTAAATCGCATCAAGGAGAAAAAAAAAGGCTTTTGGCATGAGAAGAAGCATCAATATTTAAGATGCAGTGCTCAGGCAGGAACAGACACAGGTAGAACAACCACAGGTTCAGGAGAGAGGCCACCTGAGGATGCAGTGATGGCCAGAACAGCATCCCAGCCAGTAGAGGCGTGACAGCCAAACTGAGTTCACCAAGTGACAGCAGTGGCACTTAGGGGCAATAAGATGCATATCAGACAAGTGGATGGGTAGATGGAAAACATTTGTGAATCATTTCTCGGGAGGAAACGAAAGGAAGAAAATCTGGATTTGGAGTGATAGGCTTAGTGGCATGACAGCAGCTATTTTAACATGGACACTCAGTTTATTGGTAGGTTTTGTAAAAATTCCTGTGAACCCTAAAAGTTTTACCATCCACCCTAAGTTACGTGCTCAGAGTGTTTCAGTCATCTAGTTCACAAGATGAAAACATTCCACACTGCTTTTGTCAAGAGCGAGCACAGGTGAGTGGAGTTGGCCAATATACTTTACCTACTTGCACTGCTTCACCTTGAGCATCAGGTGGGTGAATTCCCCTACTGCTGTGTTCATCCCTGCAGCTCTAACCTACGTCATTTACTTTACCGAAGCAACGATGTAAACGATGAAGAGTGACAAGCCAACACTGTACCACCTCTGTTTCAGAACTTATCCATCAAACTTTGCTCAACACTTACAATACTAATCACATGCACAGAAAGCTCAGGATCAACGTGCAGAAAACAACAACTTTTTGTCCCTGTCCTCCCTCCTCCAGGCTCTTTCTCATCCCCTTCCCTCCAAAGTTGCTACTGACTATTAACTGCATGACAAGTTTGACCTGAGCTAGCCGTGCAACAGTTTATCAGCAACAATTAGTTGGAATGGAAGAGATCCAGCACTGGAAGAAGTAAGCCTTTGAGGTCTCACCAAACTGTAAGTGTTGGGAGAAAGACCAGAGGCCAGCCGGAGTCACAAATAGACGGTTTCCACAATTCCCCGCTTCCCTGCAATGGTTAGGGTAGCCACTGAGACAACAGCCTTCTTCAGCTGCCTTGGCCCTAGAGAAGCACTGCCGAAGGCACAGGGACTGAGCCTCAGAGACGGTCTTCAGCACTCAGCACAGCTGGTCCAGCTGTGTGTGCCTGCAGAGGGATTTGGGATATTGTGCACTTTACCTCCCCACACATTCTATCTTCTGCTACCGAAGAAACCAATGTTTAAGCAGCACCTTTCTCCCTCCTTTTAATCTGATGAAAAAGGGAGGCTATTCCTGCAGCAACCAACTGTGATGAACTAGTCTGTACAGTAGATTGAAATCTTCAGTAATACTAATATTAAATGGAGAAGCTTTTTGGACTACTAAAACCATGTTAAAAGCAGGACGACACATGATTTACAGTCTTCAACATTGAGCTCCCATATTGCTAGTTTCACAAATGGAGTTGCTTTCCAGAAAAATGATGGAATAACAGTCATGCTGCAGTTCTTTGCTAAGCTTCTGCTCCATCACCATATGAGGCGCTTAATCACATGGGCTTCCCTCGATAGCCTTATCTCTCAGTGGATCAGTGTTGCTTGGATGGAGCTGGGCAAAATGGCTGCACATTGCAGTAGCTCCATTACCTATTTCATTTAGAGCAGAATTTGAGTGTCCTGAAAATTGATTAGCAAATAGGACTAGAAATCAAAGCCACAGTACTCTTACGCCTCAAGTAAAAGCACATTTTGGCACCCAGCAGGTGACCAAAGAGTAGTTATGAGTCACTACTTAATAGTATTGAAAAGTACCATGCAGAATCCCCAAATCAGGTAAAGCCCTGCCAGGTCAGTGACAGACAGGCATGGGCTGCACAAGAAAGGACAGAGGGAGAGCACAGTCATCTGGAGCTGGACAATTGGATGCTCACATTTCTCTTTTCCCAGCCCAGCTATTATGCCCCAAGAGACTTGGGGACGCCAGGGACTTCATGCCGCTGTGATCCAAAAGGAGCTTACAGACCTCCAGGGATCAGTCTGTGCCAATTTGTCCTGAAGCTTGAATATGTCACACTTGTAATGTCTTGTCTAGCTTTATATTGTGGGCTGAGAGTGGGAGGAGAAAATGATAAAAGGTTTATGTAGAGGAAGGCTAATAATCAGAATACTCTTCTTATTCAGCATTATTAGTCTCTGCTGAATTAGATGGATCAGCAAAAGATACTTCATTCCTTTGGAGATTAAAAAAAAAAAGTCTAAAATTGTGAGGAAATATTGTGCCTATTAGTCTCTATGTAAAAGCCCTAGAAATAATGCTTGCAGAGATAAGACGCAGAGTGAGAAAACAATAAAGGCAAAACAGCAAAGGCAAATTCCCTCTATGTGCTGCTCAGCAATTAACTGTTTGAAGCAATTCTCGATCCCCTTAATCTCAAGAACTCTGCTTATCTGCCCATCCAGTTATTTTTAATTTGTACTTCTATTATTACTGCTGCATTATTAATACACCCTGATAAGATAGGAAATAGCATGGTGGTGGTCCGTTTCAGCAATGCCTCGCATGGCGTAATAGTCTTTATGATGAATAACTCCCTCCCATCTGAGGGGATTCACGATTCCTGCTGGTCACAGAGCACGAGGCCCCAGGGGAGTCCCATGTCCTCGTCTGTGTTGCTATTTGGTTTCCCAAAAAGCAGCCTGGGCCTCCTCATGTTTATCACATCTGCACACACTGTTATCAATCAGGGTGCATGCCTTTTCCTTCTGTGTGGCCAGGCAACACACAGCCCCGGTGCCTCTGTCAGATCTCCTGCCAGCACATACCTTAGCACTGCTCCTCAGAGCTCACAGAAATTTAAAGACAAAAATGCAACGTTTAAGGTATTTTCTGGGGGGAAGTAGCTTTTTTGGCTGCACTGCTTCCAGAATCTGGGCCCAGGAGCCAAGCTAGTCAAGAAAAAATTTCTATTGCAAATCAAGATTTGTATTTGGCTAATCCTCCAGCAATATAAAATGGTGGAAGGAAGGGGCAAGACACTACAGCAAAGATAATTATGCTCACACTGTACAGTTGGAAATACATGTGTTATATTTTCTGTGGGAAAAAGGGGGCAGGGAAGAAAGGATCAACAGTTTTTAAGTTTTCCCACATTTATGTTTCTGTAATGGAATATGTGCTGCTGTAAAGGTTACTGTGCAGCTATCCTCCTGGCATTTTAACACACACACCACATTTTGACACCACATCTTTTCCTAACTAAGCGTCTCCCTTTCAGTACAAATATAAATTGAGCAGATCTGTGAAAAAATCCAGCAGCTATTAATATGGATGAGACCAACTGGGATCTACAGAAATGTAATAGAGCCTCACATATATCTAGAGAATTTAATGTAAAATGCTGCCATTTGTATGAGCATTTTCAGTCACCCCAAAGGAGAAAAAAATCATGCAATGTATAGGAGGACTGATATAAGCAGGAAGAAAGATATTATTCTTGGTTAAAATCCATGACAGGTTAGCTGGAATATCTTAAGAGAATGTTGAACTCTTCCTCTTAAAAAAAAAAAAAAAATCCACTAGCTTATAAATAAAAGCAAGTCTATAGCTAGTTATCCTCTCAGTTTTTCAGGTAACTGGTTCAGCAACAACAAACATAGTTCTTTGCAATATATTCCCACTGTACTGGAGGAAGAGGGAGGTGAACATATGTATACATGTAAATATACACACACTTATGTATGTTTGTAGATACAAATGTACACACTGTGTGTATACTGTGTATTGCACATACAACTACCCACCCACCCACTGCAGATGCACCTGCTCCATTTCTCACTTCTGAGTGCTACAGAAGAAGTTTTGAGGGTCAGAGACCTTAAAAACTGTACTAACTAACCTCCTGATTTTGCAAAATTGATCAGGTCAACAATTTCAAACTTCATTTTTACCTTTACTATGTAGGAAAGAAAGATTCTTTCATAACAAAAAGTGGGAACACTGAAGTATTGCATTTCATACCTGGCATTTAATATCTCACTACATAATGAAAGGACTTTTAATTGCTAATAGCTTTAGCAACGCCATAGAAGAAAATATATGTTTACATGTGGAAAAATGAAATGGCATTTGGTTATCAGGAATCCAGATCCACTGATGTAATGTTTGCAACCCCAAGCCAAACTACCTACCTTTCTGGGAAGGAGTCCCCACTGAAAGCAATTCACTTTCTGGTTACAAAGCAATAACCATTTGCAGATCTGAGGGCCAGAGGCTCTTATCTAACAGGTGTGTGTGCTGTCACCAGCTTTACAGATCCATCCTAGCAGAAGTAAAGCTGAACATCTCCAGTCCTTAAATCAATAAAGAACAGTTCAGCCTTCCTTTGGTTTGCATAAGGCCAAGCGTGCAAAAGCCTGTTTGGTCATTTCCTTGAAAGTCTGGTTGCTTCATGCATAAACGGCAGAGCCTCTGCAGTCACTGTGCTACCTTGGGTAGATCTGTGTGCAGTACAGTGAGTATCTGATGTTTCTTGGACCGGAAAGCATAGGATGCAGGCCTCCATCTGGAGGAGAGTTGCAAGTAGCTAGAACTTTCTGCAAGCATCTTGTTATTATTTCTCCTGGTAGCTGGTTTCATATTAAAGTTAAAGGTTCAGAGCAGAATACAAGAACAGGCTGTGTTCCTACTCTGGGAGAGATTCATTTCATCTTACTTGAGCAAGCCAAAACACAGATACCTTACTCTAAGGTAGATGTCTATGTCACCTCTGTAATCAACTGAGAAAGAAAGGAACATCTGGTAGGCAAGTCAGCCCCTCTTCACAGAGGTAGCATTTTTCTCCATTCATCCATGGGAGGAATTTATATGAGCAGCCCAGATCAGAACTGTAGCAATCACTCCACTTAATTTAGCAACATGAATCCCAATCTAAGGAAGTGCAATAACTGTGGCTCCAAACAGTGAGGAAAAAGAGAGAGAGATAATGACTTGGAGCATGAAGAGACAGGTTTCTCGATCTTCTTCTCATAAAAGAAGTACCAAAAAAAAAAAGGCTAATTTTTAAAATTTATTATATTACTTATTATACAGAGAGATATTCCCAAAAAAGGGGTTTGATTCCTAAATAAAGAAGCAAAAAAAGGAAGTGATGGTGAATGAAAAGAGCTATATCTAATGGTATTCTCACTATTAAAATACACTTCACTCTAGACTCTTCCTCAGTTGTGCTGGTTATCTATTTAAGTCAATGTCGTAACAGAGAAATGAAGTAAAGCCCAGACTTTTAGGATAACAGAAAGCAGAATAACCTTGCAGCTGAATCAAGAATCTCAACCGAATCATTAGTCCATGATGTTACAGCAGTGCTACAGTGAAGCCTCCTGCAATGTCCCCATACTGCCTGCACTGCTGAGCACTGCTCTTGGACACATGCTGAGAGGAGTCAAACACAAAAGGAAAAGCTGGGAGAAGAAGAGCTTTACAAAGTTTTAAGGAAAAAAAAAAAAACTGTAACAGGGTCTACAGTTAAGAGTTTAAAGTACAGTGCCTGCAACTTGCATAAGATGTCAGAAAACTTACTATGATCCAGGTTTAAGCAAACCATTCAGCATTTAAGTTCCTTGCTCAGCATTGTCTGAGAAACACCCTTGCAATTTTCAGTTTCTTTCATCTTGACTTTCCTGATTTATATTAACTTCTTCTTCAGGGATTTAAATATGAATGTAATGAGGTGAGAGATTTACGGGGGAGAGGGCATGGAAGAAGCGGACATTTCAAAAAGTACTACTGTAAGTCTTCAAAATGATGTGGAAATGATTAACTAGACCTATCACAACGCCCAAAAATATCAACAAGCAGTACAATTTAAACTGAAAAGCAGAGGAAATGAAAATACAATAGCTCAGAAAAAGTTTGAAGGAATCAAAGTCTTAAAAACAATAAGTTTTCATATTCCAGAAAAATTCCAGTAATTTTCACTCAAATTGCATAAGTACTAATGTTTAAGAGATTTTAAAATGTGGCCACTGTACTGTGATATTATTTCAGTAGCATGACAGTATGTTTAAAACATACTTAGTATGTGACCAATATTGAAGATTTCTGCAGCCAATGAAGGTTGACAACATTGGAACAGCCAAATTAATTGAGCCATGTGATTGTGTATCAAGGTTCCCAGTCAACTAGATTTCTATAAATTATGATCATTCACACTAATAAGTGACTTCAATTCAAGAACACAGGCAAGTAACCTAAAAGTCCAAGACTGCTACACATGAAATCATATATCCATGACAACGCAAAGTGCATTGTACAAATAAAGTAACTGAGGAACGTACAAAACTTAATGGCACAAGCCTGAAGTGATTTAAGCAAGTTATTTTTCTTTTGATCCTCAATGTTTACACAAAAATTCAGCAAAACCGACCAAGGTAAACAATACAAAATTAAGGTTTACATCTCTTTCCCTGGGTGAAGTGTACTATAAAAGATTCACAGAAAGGATTCATTTTTTCTAAAAAAGAAATATGAGATGTTATCAGCATGAGATACAGCCTTTTTCATATCTTGTCTGTCTGGTTCAGTTCCATCTGGAAACATCCTCCATCCATCTCTTGTGTTCACAAGTTCACCCATAAGTACAATTTCTTAATACACATAGGAAAATGTCACTAAAAAGAGGAACACCTTATTTATTTTTTTAATCTTTGAGGTAAAAAAAAAAAAAAAGAAATTTTCTGAGCAACACTGTTATCCATATTTGTTATTATCAACAGTTGGTGCTCAAATTAGGGTAGTAGTCCTGCTATACTAGCATATGGAAATAGAGACGGGTTTTTCTAAAGCCAAGAGCTTCATTTAAGGGCTGTAAGTTGCTCTTTAGAAAAAACTCACTTTCTTTGTTGCTCTTTTCACCCCTGCAGTGAAAATGGAAATGCTTACTGGTTTGAAAGATACTTTTACTTTACAGAAGACAAGCAGAGGCAATGGAATAAAGAAAGAAAAAGATACTTTAGTATTATGCTTGATGCTCAGATTGGCATGGCACTCCTAAAGCCATATAGCAGAACTGCTCCACTTTGTGGAGTGAGATGTAAGGACAGCACATGCATTCTACCTTCAACTTCCCCGCTGCAGATATAAGCATATTCCTTGGTGTCCACCTCCATTTACCTGCCAGCATCTGCAATGCTCTGGGAAACCACTATGCCAACATTCACTGGCCAGGAGCTCCTCTCTGTAGGATCTACTCCTCACCAGCTGACCTTGGCAATCCTGCGGCCAGGACTGACAACTTGTCAGACCACTTCCCAAGCTTTCGACAGCTGGCAGGTAGGCCAAAATGGACCGGATGCCCGTTAATGGCCCGTAACTGGCTCGTTAATAGGTAGGGCTGAGATCTAATCTTCCCCTCCCAAAAGGGCTGCCTAGATTATATGGTAGAAATGCAGCCCTGTTTCTCCACACAGGATTTCTGTCTAGTGTAGACAACAGGACAGGTCTTCCCATAGCAGGCTTGGCTGATATGTACTCCTAGCATTCCATGAAACTGCAGCTTCTACACTTCACAAAGAGAAGGAACAGCAATTATGGCCATCCTCTAAATTGTGGGAACATGACTGGGTAGAAATTTCTTTAAAACACATCTTTCTTTAAACCTCACAGCTAACCAAAATGCAATCTGACAGACTCCTGGGATGGCACTTCCAAAACCACAATTGGCTTTACTTTAGAGAAAGACAAAACAACTGTGCATAGAAAATATGACTGAGGGAGGTAAGAGATTATTGTTTATAGCAATTCTTCCAGCTTCTATTAATTTCACCTTTTTCTTAAAGCAGCTTGAGGTATTAAAACTCCTCCGAGAAAAGTGCACCTACCAAAAAACTAGCTGAAGTGCATGAAGGCCTCTATCTGGTCCAGCTGACGCATTTGGAAAGGAAAATCCCAGTTCTGAGCAACTCTGGACAGCAAAAGACCATCTGGATTTAATTCCAAGTGGAACTAACTATTTAATTTATACAATGATCATGTTGACAACAATGATGAACACATACGTCTCCTTTAAATGCCTCAAGGGATCATCTTTTTTTCCCCCATTTCAGTAACCATGGTAACTTTAGGTGAAAACAGCTTCCGCCTCATAAATTTCTTTCTGTGATAAAGGGTTTATCACCTAACAGTTAACTTTTTCTCCCTATACACCTGAATGATAAAGGAGAGAGAACCTCTACTTTGCAAAGCGAAGAGAACTTCTGCTTCTCTCTGAAAAAGCTTCAAGATGGATGGCAGTTAAGTGAGCTACAGAACATATTGTGCAAGTTGCGCTGCTTTTTTTGCTGACCTTAACACAGGTTTTGATAAACACCCACTTAATGTATACCGAATGTTGTCAAAAAAAAAACCTCACATCCACAAATCAGATAGTCAAAATGCAACTCTCAGAGTAAAAAGGGACGCTTCCTATATCTTATGGGCTTAGTCAAAATGTGTGTCAATTTTGTTCCTTTCAAATCAACTTTGCAAATCACATAAGTCTACGAATGTCTCTTTACTTTCCACTGCACTGATACAAAGGGTTGACATAGCTATTGAAAACATCTTTTGACAAAGACTATTCAAATCCTGATTCATACAGGCTACAGCCAATAGAATAATTACTCACTATTAACACATGTATTGCACTGTTATAGCTTGGAGCAAAGCATGTCAAGGCCAGTGCAGTAACTTTTGCCCTACCTAGTGGAAAGTCCAACAAACTATTTTAAGGCAGTGGATAGCTGAAAAACTAGCAGTTTGCAAAGCCAAAGCATTCATGTGTACTTCTGTTCCCTCAAAAGACAGTTCTGAATCTACTCAGAAACCTGAACTGCTTGGGCAGCAGGGCTTTGTTCGCTGTTACTTTTGGCAGGGGTATACATAAACAAGAAACGGCTCAAGTGGAGAAGAAGGGACAGAAAGAACAACATGGACAAGAAAAACTTGAACAAATATTGGTACTGTAGAACCAAGAAATGCCCTAAAACTGGGGAAGGAATGGGATATCAAAGTCCTGCCTGAAAGGTCCTGGTGGTGTAAAAAGGAAAATTGCTTTGCTTGCTTCTCTCCATCATAATGCAAGATTTTGTATTTCTTTGTAAAGGAATTGAATTGCATTAACAATACTTGGTCCATTCCCTTTATAATCACTTTCCCTATATGGAAAAACTGCAAAGCACTGCTTCTTTACTAGCCACGTGGCTCAAAAGGAGAGTAGCATGTTACATGACCAACACACAAAGCAGGATGCTATGCCATAAGACCATCTTTTGATTTTTAACAACATGATACCACCGCCTTTTTTAGGCCAAGGACGTAAGACTCTGCCCATTAATCATCAGTAGTATCCTGCCTTTGTGGACCTCCTGCCTCCAAAGAGGCAAGGAATATCACACTTTTCCCCACACACGTGTTCACCTTCACTGAGATACTCACCAGCTAGCCTTCACAGCGGGAACCTGCAGTGGGGTTTAGGAAAGTTGATACCAGCTCCCACAGACATTCACAGAAAGTCAAAGGAGTGACACAGCTGAGTGCCTCTGAAAATCACCTGCTGTTTTGGTGGAGGCAATTTTAGGTCAGACAAAATCTGACACTTCTAGACAAAGTTTTATGCAAATCAATGCAAGGAAAAGGTAAGCTGCAGACTAATGTAAAATGAATAGTAAGTTTTAGGCTTATTTCAATCAAATATTGTGCTTTAACGGAAGATTAAATTCTTACAAGTCAGGCACTAAAATTTTTTTTTAATTGAACCTTCTTCAGTATGTGACACAGATACTTAGGAGAAAGGAGTATGACTTAGGAGTGTCTACTGCACCACCAACTCACCTGCCAGCATTTTGCAAGCATTCCTGGCATCTGGCCACAGCCGCAGTTCAGCTCC
This sequence comes from Chauna torquata, assembly GCA_013399475.1. Taxonomy (NCBI): domain Eukaryota; kingdom Metazoa; phylum Chordata; class Aves; order Anseriformes; family Anhimidae; genus Chauna; species Chauna torquata. Next base: position 40,685 of record VXAL01003610.1, read on the forward strand.
CACTCATGGCCCTTCCTAGCCAGGCTCCGTGCTCAGTCCCTGCCAGAAGACCGGCTCCTGCATCTCTCACTCACTTACTGAGACTGTCAAAAAAACCCTGTCTGTGCCGCCTCCTACCCTGCCCTACACACTTGGAAAGTGTTCCTCAGAAGCATCTGCAGCGTAACCTATTACTCCCTTTTCAAAGATTTTAATAATCTCCTCTTCTACAACACCTACCAAAGCTTGACAAGGGGTATCTAATACTAGACTGTTGACGGGTTGAGGACACCACTATGAAGATGAGCGATAATACCTCATTGTTTCTTCTTGCTTCCCACTGTCTGTCTGTCTGGTCTTACTCCCTACACTGAGACTGTAAGTGCTCTGGGACAGAAACAGGGGGCTTTTTGTCTGAATTTATACATTATCCAGCAAAATGGGACTAGGTTTTGCAAACAGGAATCCTGGCACTACAAAAAAAAAATAAAAAGTAAACACAATATCAAGAATTACAGTCCATTTTGCTAATAGGTTGAAATGACTCGCAAAAGAAAGTTCAGTGACGACTTGCTTTTTGCTTGCATTGGGATGATTTTTATGAACAAACATTGCTATTTTAGTTTCAGATTAACAAGTACCAACAAACAACAATCCACACAAAAAATAATATGTAAGTAAAGGTAAATTAATCTCTGTCCAAACATAACAAATACCTCTCAGTGGCAGAGTTTTCTAAGACTACACATAGAAAAATAATAAATGAAAGAAAGCTCAGAGACCACATCCATTCATCCTAAACCCTGTGCCACCTGAAAACAACCTATTTATTAAGGCTGGCAGCAAATTTTTCATTCAAGCTGTTTTTCATGGGAAATGTGGGATTCAGCAAAACATCATCTTTTACAGAAAAAACATTTCAGGTTTTCATTAAAAAAAAAAATCTGGTTTAGTTTCCTTTTTGTTTGACACAACACAGGGGGTGCGGAGAAGGAGGGAAGCCGATCGGGCAGCAAATCCAAGGAAACCTTAGTCATGGAATAATTTGTTATTCCTGCATGGAAAGCCTTTTTTTTTTTTTTCCCTATTTCTTGGCTCATTGTCAGAAAGAACAAAACAGACTTAAGGCGTATGTTCCAGAAAATGATGGGACTTGGGGAAATTGCACATACAGTCATCCAGGATAGTGGCACTCTTTGTCTGTGTTTAAGTCCAGCAAAAGCAATTTGCCACTCTCCTTTGGACAACAGCTCAGAATACAACAGCACAGAGAGAAGGAAAAGTGATGTTCTAGCTGTGGCAGCTTACAGATCTGGAGTGTCGTTCAGCCCAAAAGAAAACTCTGCTATCAAGAAACAACTGTGGGGATAACAGACTACCTCCCTGGGGATCAGCTCCCTCTGCCAGCAAATGCAAACCCAAAGCACATGTGTATGTCACAATCTATGTGCCTGTCACAACAGGCACCACAGCTAATTTATTTGCAATATAGTCACAAACCTTTTCCTTTACTTCAGGTAGAGATATTGGAAATGAGTCAGTAAAGGATCTGATCCCTTACTACTTCACTTTGTCACTGCTGTATTTCTGCTAGGATCAACGGCGTATCTAACATTGAAGTAAAATGCTGATCTTCATTATTTCATCCTCCTCCTTCTGTAAAGCTGAATGTTGGCATTCAAATAATAAGTCTTCCAAATTCCACGCTACTACAGCTTGCTTTGCAAGGGCTTTTTGTGGGAAAAAGTGTGAAGCACACAACCTGCATATACACTCTCTAACTCACTTCTCTTTGTTTGTTTAGACTCTTCAGTTGCACCCATATCCATGCTAACTGAGCTGACTAATTAACTTTTAAATATTTTGTTGATAGTAAAATCCTCCCGGTTTAACTCAAGAAATTATATGCCTGCGCAAGGCAGCTGATTCATTCCTAAGAAATTCTGGAATTTTAAATGAATCATTGTCATCAATTTTGCAATGAGAAGTGGAATCTTTGAAAATTCTACTAATATAAGTGAAAAAATGCCAACTGTTTGGTGACCAGTCCATTTTATAAAACTGTGAAATGACATTTAACCTCAAAGTCTAAGCTCTGAAGTTCCTGACTTCTTGTCCTGCAGCTTCTTGGATACTCACCTTCCCTGGCAAACAGAGAGCTCTCAAGTTGATGCCAAGCCAGTTAACATACAGCTTCTGTGCTGGGGCTCCCAGCCCTACAGCCAAGAGCCTTTCTTCCAGGAAGCCAGTCCCGGGCTTGTCTGTATGCAGCCATCCCTGCGGATCTTGGAAACCCAGAGACCTTGGCAGCTGCCAGCCTTCCAGTTCTGGTGAGTAAAAAAACGCCCTGCTAGAAATTTCCCAGCCCATTCAAACCCAAGTGAACCGGAGTTTTATCATGCTGGGATTGCTGGTAACATGCTATTTCAATAGAAACCAGAAAAAAACTAAGTGACTGAAAGTAAGGTTTAGCTTCCCTGAAGCAAGTTCCTCCCCACGGGTCCACAATTTACAGATTTATAAACTTACAGAAAACATTACATAAAAGGAAATGCTGAGAAAATTAACATAGTTTTTTGCATGTTCATATCAAAACATATCCCCACCAAACTGAACAGAACATACATAAAAAAAAAACAATTAAAATTAAAAGCAAACAAGCCAAAAATTCCACAATTTCATCTGAAGTTTTCCCAGTCTGACAGATAAATTACACTGTTATCCTGCCTTTACCCGCTTACTATGCCTCACACCTATCTGTCACATATTAAAATGTAAATTATGCTACAGACGTAAACTGATGGGAAACTGATGAAACTATATGAGTTTTAGGTCGTAATTATAGGCTGATTCCTAGAAGAAATCAAAGAGCTGAAAAATGGAACTGAATTACAGAAACTGCAGGCTAGACATATTTTTTCGAATGAGAATGTTGTGGAAAAAAAGGAGCTTTCCCTATTTTGACTATATGAATTCATCCAGTTTGTTTTCCTAGTTTGGAGAAGCATGTGTTAAAACACTTTTTAAAACCTCTTAGCTATTTCTCATATACTCCGATAGCACCTTCATTTGCTGGACTGCAAAATTTCAGTTTTACTTATACAGCCTGGAGCCTGTTCTGGTACATGGTGTTGATGGAGAAGCAAACTGTATCTCGGTTTGGGCATATTGCAAAACTGGTTCCCAAGACCTGCTCACTTGAAACCCAAGACCTGAGGAGCAAGAAAGGTTCAGGTCAAGCTTGCAGTGTTTTCACAGAGCTCCATGTATGCATGTAGACAGTTTTCTTGGGAAGGGTGAAAACCAACAGTCAGGAAAAGTGTCCACACAGCTCAACAAGGGAGGTTAGTCCCTTGTTTTCACAAACACATCGTTCATGATTCCTTAGTGGAAATTTTATTTGTATTCAGATATAACGTGTCTCAAACACAGAAATGTAAGAATCCTGAGAAGAGAGCTTCCATTGTAAATATTTTCCATAGCAGGTTCTTACACCAACTAACAGGTTCAAGCTTAATCCTCCTCCCACTGAAGTCAGAGTAGGCATCACTACTACTTGTCATCAGATCACAACGGATTTGTACATTTCTTCCCACTTACCAGGCCAGAGGAAAGGAACGGAGCCTTATGTGGATGGCCTTATGTGCCCTTTTCAAACAGACACAAACCTGCCACAAAAGTAATACCATTGTTCTATGAAAAAAATGGAACTGTGCAACTTCCCAAAGTGAATGTCCAAAATCAGCAACAAAAATACTGAAGCACATCCTATGCTCAGTACTCCTAGATTATACATTACAGTTTTTCTTCTGAACAAAAAGACTTGCAACGCACTCATTGTCTGTGCTTCATATCCAATGAATATGGAAAAGCTGCACACACAGATGCTTGCATAAGAAACTACCTGGATTAAAGCAAACTGCTGTCCTCAGCAACTGCATGCATGTATTCCCACATGTAATGTGCCAGGCTCTCCATTTGTGATAGGGAAAAAGGGCCACTCAGACAAATAACAAAGCAACAGCAAACTATATAGCCACCTTCTCCATTGCTTCAACCATTTTCCATTATAAGTATGCACTTAAACAGTATTTTTAGAGGGTGTGATTGTGAATAATGGAAGGAAATAAAATGACAGAAGGAAAATGGAGTAATTCATCATTATCAGCATAGGCTTTGTTCAGGTATGCGGCCCAGTTGTGTCCTGACTGTCCTGGAAGAAAGCCAGGATACACGAGTCAGAAGCAAATGACAGTGTGTCCAGCCAAGATACCAGCCTGGACAACAAGGGGATCAGGAGTCCAGAATATGCCACAGCAAGCCCTGCTACACAGTTTACACACAGCCACAGATACCAACTTGCTCCAGAAACCTTAGAAGAATGGACATTGTCACCACTGTGTAGCACCATGGTCCCCACTGCGGGTGCATTTTGCATAAATGGGAGCTCAAAATGTATTACTGCTGCACAGTTAGGGCTGCCTGTGTTCAAATCAACTTCAGCCTTATTACAAGTTCACATGCACTAAGTAACTTATGTTGTCAGGCCTTTGTACACGTGCAAGGACCAACTGCAGTAAAACCAAGTAAGAAAGGGCATGCTTTTCCAATTCCCGTGATGTTTTGCACAAGGAAAAAGTCTCCTCCCACAGAAAATAAGTGTTTTAGCCATACTGGTAAGGCCTACCTTGCCCACACCAGGGGTGTCTTTCACTTTGCTGACTGCCCTCAACAAACATGGTGGTGCAGGGGGTGGGGAAGTCAGAAGGATACTGCTGAAGCTGGTAGAGAAGAGAGGAGATTCAGGAGCAGATGACGCAGAAGGCCTGTGCTTCTTCTTTTTGGAAGACAGGTTCAATTTCTGAGCAGCTCTGTGGGAAAAATGACATGAGTAAGCTAAAAAAATCCCAAACTCATCAACGCAAGCAGTCAAGAATAAATAAAGGTAATTATCAGGTTACCATTTACATTGGATCTCAGTTTTGACTTCACTGATCCCAACAGTTTTATAATTCTGGTACTTTACTCATTAAGTAAGGTCAGAATCAGGCCTCTGTCACTGTCTCATCTGTTGAAACAATTCAGCCTGTAAGAAAGCTTCAGAACCTCCAACTAAATCAATGAGCTATACACCAATTTCTGTTATAAAATTAAGTTCAGTCACCAAATGTTTGACACAGAATTGTTTGTCATTCATAAGCCTCTGTTTAGAAAATGAATACTTGTGCAATGTTTGGATGTAAGCAGCCACTGTTATGCCAATTAGTATTAAACAGGTGAATTTGCTGAGGTGTAAGAAGCCTTGCACTAGCTGTTTTAAATTTCTATCAGTTCTTAAAACATAAGACAGCTTAAAAGCTCAATAAATGGTGACCAATGAAAATATTGCTGTTTGCAATGAGATAGAGACAATCATACCATCTACAGCTGCATTAACCACTAAGCAGGGAAAACAACAAAGAGTGTTTTTAAACTGCAGTATTCTTAGCTAAGAGTGCTGAAATTTTTATAATCTTTGATTAAAAAGCTAAGCTTTTCTGGAACAGAAACACTCAGTACTTTATTTTGCAAAATGTTGTATTCTGAGAGGCAATTCAACACTCAGCCTTTGTTGCAGCTGTTTTGTTCCAACACACATGCATTCTGCACTGCCCAGTGATAATGTTGATATTAATCATGCTGTCCCAGGGCTTCCCTTTTGTAAAATGGACACTTCAAACAGTTCAGGTCAACTGAAGCACCATCGCAAAGGAGAGGTGGATATAACAATTCATGAGGCTACATCCATGTTCTTTGCTTCAGCAGACAAATTGTGACTTGAGATAGGTAGAAAAGCAGTCCATGTTGACAGTAGCTCTCCTTACCTTGCTAAAGTGAAACAGTCAAGACCAGTCAAATCCTTCTAGGTTTTAAGAAACTTTAGCTCCATTACGCTGGTATCAGTATATGTTACCCAACTCTGAACTTCCAAAAATGATAAAATTATTTTATTCCAAGGAGTTAGGGAAAAAAGACTGAATATATATATATATACACTCATTTCAGTATGCAAGTACCTTGTGTTTGTATCAGATGTCTCAAACACATGAACAAATTACTGCTGGGCACGAAGTTGCCATATGTCAGCTGATCATGTGTGCACTGCCCGCATCCCCAGTGTGTATTCTTTTAGCCTATGGCAAATGCAAAGAAGTTCCTGATAGATTAGTTTTTAATAAAAGAAAAGCACTAGGAGATTTTAATTGACCCGACACAGAATTACAACCCAGAGTTTCTATACTACCTCTTTGCCCTTGACCTGCCCCTTACTTCTGGCTTAGACACTGCAGTCCATAAACTGGCCCTCTTTTTTAAGATTGTCTGTTTTCTTTTTCTTAGAAAACATAATCAGAATATGTTGGTCAAAACCAAAGCAAAACCCACCATTTTTTGCTCTTCCTAGCAATATTTCCATGACTGGAGAGGGTTCAGTGATTTCAGCTTCCACATTGTCCATTACTAATGCTCTTATAAAGTTGTCCATGCTGAATCAAGATTTCCCATGTGTCTTAGCTTCACTATAACATTATTTTAAGCAAAATCTTTTACTACGTGCAGCAACTAAACATACAAATATTGAACAAACACAATGAAAAATTTGCTACGGTCTTTACATGGTCAAGCTCAGTAGTCCAGGCTTAAATAAAGGCAGTGCCTCCACCCACTCTGGTCATACATCTGGTCTCATTGACCCACCTCAGGTGAATATGGATTTCCTTGAAAGCATTTTCTAAGTTGACTGAGCCATTATCTCTCTTGTCACTAAATGCTTCAGCAACATTATGCTGTTCCTTTTACAAAGCTGATAGTGTAATACAAACCACTTCTTGAACCAACCAAACCCATAGCTGGCATTTTTCTTAAAGAAAAAGCACTGTTGGAAGTAACTGGCCTTTTCAAAACCTTGGAACTACACTCTAGTTTGACAGTTATAACCTTTGAGATTGCATTCAAATGGAAGAACCTGCATTTTACTTTATATTTTTGGCCTGCAACCGGTAAAATGTATGAAAAAGCAATGAACTACATCTCACAACTTCATGAGGTTTTCTGTTTTTCCCCAAGGAGTGAAAATCAAGGGACAGAGGGCTAGAAAATCATTTACGAGCCCTATCAGACTTGACTGAATTTTCAAAGGGATCAAAAAGGCAATAAGCCTCAGATAATTCCCAGAGCATTTAACTGGGAAGGGAAGGATATTTTAACCAGATGTAGACTGCAAAATGGCACAAACCTGTACAGTGTGGCTTTCTTGTGAGCACATTTGCAAGAGTAAAATCATTCAGCTTGGGTGGGTAGCATGGCTCTGAACACAGTCAGTCATGCAAGCTGCACCTGGTTTTGCCCATGTGATCTAGCACTGGTTACAAATTCTCACATTTTACTTTTCCAGGCAAGTCAGAGGCCTGGCTCTCCCATGCAGACTCTATGGACCACCAGAACTCTGGCAAAGCACCAGGTTGGACCTTGGGAGACTCAACTCTGCTGCAGCTCACTGCCTGCCCAGCCCAGCCCAGTCCAGCCAGCAGCTGGTTAGACACTGCTCTTTGTACAAGATCCAGCTAATTTGTTTTCATTTAATATATAGTATAATAGGACTCTGATTTCCACTGAGACTATGCATACCACCGCTTTAACTGTAATGGCAATGATGGCAGCCTGGTTTTATGTATTGACAATAAGCTGATTATACTCTGAGTTACATTACATCCTGCTTCGGCCAAGTGATATCAGCTATAATCTATGCAGGGGTGCGCAGTGGGCTCCAGTACGATGCAGACCACTTCACTGCTGTGTGGGGTATGGCTGTGGCAGGGATAGCGTCCACCGAAGCACACAAGAAACTTGATCCAAATTAAACTTCTTAAGTGGGTAATTTAACCTGTATTAGGCCGCTGTGTGGACACAGTCATTCACAACAGAAGTGTCTTTAATGTGATTTAACTGAATTACCTTCCAAAGCAAGACAGAGTTAAAGCAGTTAAACTAATATACTTTGGATTCACACCTTCAGTTAATTTGGATTATTTTTCCTGAAAGTCCCTACGTAAACAAGCAGCTGGAGACTTTTGAAAGCTTAAAAGACTTGTGGCAGAGAAAATTATCACAAGATCAAGATTTGAGATTGCATGAAGGGTGTGAGAAAGCTGATTAAAGTTCATTCCAAATAAAACTGATGGATTGCTGGCAGGAATGTGGAAATGCTTCAGATGTCCAGCTAGTCCATAGAAAAGACTGAGTTTATTTCTTGAAGGCACATTCTTTACTTTTTGTGTTGTAAAATATAGGTTTAGTAGGGTATATCTTTGGGGAGTCAGAAGGCTTTGCACCTCCCACCTAGGCAGAAATGGGAACATATTTTTTCCTTTAAAACTCCATGAGCAGGTTGGGATTGTCAAACATATTCATTGTAGAGAAAACTCCACATGGTGGAAGCCAATTCATGACTGATATGAACTTTCTGAAAGCTGAAGATCCTCTGTGGAATTTATTGAAGAAATGGAAGTAAACCAGCTGAGAGGTAATTCTGAGAAGTCAGGGGCAAAGTGTACTCTTTGGAAACTTGTCTAGAGAGACGGATGAACAGAAATGGATTAAATAATCCATTTTTAACACAGAAGAAAGGTGCTGCTATGGGTGATCCAAACATCTCTGCTAAGTTATTCATATTACTTACAAGCAATACATGAATGAACCATGAAGGTGATGAAACTCTTTACACAAAATAAAAGGCATTATGGAAAACTGTGTAAATACTTGTTTAGAGAGGTAACTGGCTAGTGGTTGCAGTACAATGTTTACAAGGAAACACAGTAGAAAGAACAATTTGAACATTCATGGTTTTTAAATTAACTTTGGCTACTCACAAAAAGCAGTTTCAGAAACTGAGGACAACTCCATACATCCACTTTTTGCTAAGCAATAATCAGGGGGAAAAAAGCAAAACAAACTAACTCTGTTACACTGCTTAAAGAGAAGAAAAATAAATAAAGCCTCCCTGCAATACGTAATGCTCACGTGCCTTCAGCTTGAACACAGCGGTGCAGGACCTCATTTGGCATAAATACACAGACGATCATGAACTTCAGGGGGCTTGGCTGTGGCATCTCATAGCATATTTGCTTCCTCTCATTTAAGTAACAAAACAGGCAATGCTAATAAAATTCAAGGGGCACATATTTAGGTTGGTAAAAAATTTTTTTAGCTACAAATCATCCAAGCCAAAATTAAAACTCTGGGACTCACTGTCAAAGTAGAGGTCAGTAAGGCCAACAGGTTCATTAGATTCAGGAGGAGATTAGACACCTATGTGAATAATTAAAAGATTAATCACATTTGTGTCAGCAAAGATCATCACTGATGAGTAACACTGACTCTCATGCTTCAGTACATGACACACCCCGTCACCACTGATGTTAAATTTCCTTAGATGCATATCTCTGTATAACTATTCATTAGTGGAGTTTCATATTACACTATGTTGCATCCAGTACTTATCACCCTTGGAAACAGAATTCCAGATCATAGGGTCCAGTGAGCTGGTATATCAGTTTCTGTGACAAAATAAAAATTTAAAATATATGCACTTCCATATTGTATTTTCCACAGAGAAAATGCCTCTCAAGCTCTGGAAGCTAAATATTGATGTACCAGCTAATTGTAATTTCAACATTTGCAATTTTCATTAAAACTAAAAATCTATTTCTCTTCTTTATTTGGAGGCATACATCTCACTTCATAAGAAACATACTCTCTGCTGGGTGCATATTTCAAGGAGCAAAGTATGAACTTCATAGGTGCAAGGGATTGCTTACCTGAAGATGGGCAGGTTTAATAAGCCCAAAGGAGATTGTCTTCTGCAGTAATTAAAATACTACCTTTACTTATCCAAAACTGCTTTGCTTGCTGTATCTTAGTACTGGGTGGGAAAATAGAGTTTTAGTTTGGAAATCAGCCACCTGAACAAAGTCCCTCAGCATATTTGTGCAGACATATCACCAGTGGTAACATACACCTAAATTTTTGACCAACAGTGTTGGTCACCCAGCATGGAACACTCATATATGGCCATTCCTATGGTCTCAGGTTGGGCACCTACAAGTGAAAGACAACATTCCTCAGCTTCACCCTCAACATGTAAGGCCTGCTGATTATATGCATTTTTTTTTTTAAACCCAGGCCATAATTCTTCCTGTAGAAAAAGTAGAAATTGTTGACTGTCACCTTCTAAGCAAAATATAATCTGCATAGTATCCTAGCTAACTGATGGAGTGTCAGACAAGAATATACTGGAAGCCTGCCATTATTTTTTATTATTTCCAACTGACATGTTTGCAAATATGGGTTCATGGTGTATTTTCTGTTTTGGGTAAATATGTTTATTTAAAATGAGTCATCATATAGTATAGGTCCTCATGAAGCTGTATGGTAAGAACCAATGGGACACAGCAAAATTACAATCATGTAAGGCTTTTTTCTGTGAAAAAGGCCAGTCTTGATTTTTGGCTACACAGGGTCACTCTACAGCTGCTTCTTCTCCAGGATCTTTACTCAGGTACTGAATTTTATCAGTTAGCCTATACAAACTAGACACTAGACACTAATGCAGATATTCACATTTTTTAATTATAAGGACTCAATCTACTTAAAAGTGATTCTGTTTCTCCCAATCATCCGTATAGGTCATGCAGGCTCAGTGAGGTGACATTACAGCTAAGATGACCTAGGTACTACCACCAAAAAGGGGAGGCCCCATACGTGCCACTGTTCTGTCCATATAATTCCTTCCCTTCCCTTGCTTCTTTCTTCACATTTATTTTGGCATGGCTACTACTGCTTTAACCTCCAGAACTGGCTCACACTAAAGGGTGCTCTCAATCGTACTTACTTGACATGGCTAATATGCGTGAATTGCTGTGGCAAGCACTTCCCCAGCCTTAAAACCTGAGACATGTGGTACTAAATGTGGTTTCACGCAAAATCTCATCTTCCTAATTGGAGGGCAACGATCTGGCCAGGACCCATAGTTTCCTTTGTACCATGCCTTTCTTTGCATCTTCTAAAGCAAAGACAAGAAAGATGCTTTACAGGATGTTTAACCAACAAGTGAACAGTGTTATGGTGCAAGGGGCCAAGCTGCCTCTTCACCATCTGCTGCAAATGGAGGATTCCACCTCAGAAGCTCGCTCCATGAGCAGAGCAAGAACGACCTCCAAAGACTTTTTCTCATACCTCTACATGGAACAGTTTTTCTTATCCAGACTGAAAACTAAAAGACAGATCTACAAAACTTGCAGTTGGCTTGCTGTGTCCCTTCCCAGCCCACACTCCCTGCCCTCCAACAGGACTTATGAGCTAAGAATGAGAATCAGGCAATTTCACTCCAATTCAATTCTCTGTGTGGCCGAACCCGGGGCTGTGGTATTGCGGCCTAGTGAGAGATGTAAAGAATGAAATAAGAGTCCTCAGAGGAACATTTTCTGCATTTGTACTTCCAGGAAGATCCTTAGTATTTGTGTTTAATTATTTTACAATGCCTTTAAAATCTGGAGATAATTTGCACTTTCTGCTTATGCTGTAGAAGGTATAATAAACATCTCTCTAATGCCCAGTAAACACTTGCCCCTTATTGTTCTCTTTATTTGTATGCATGCCTTCAATTTCATAGCAACAATAAAGCTATCCCAGACTGCAATCTTTTGCTTCTTGGGTGGTTAATTCAGATGTTTTGGCCACAATGCCTTAGTGACCGTACTCTCCCCTGGAACTGTATTATAAATGTCCAGAAATTCATCATTTTTAACTTATTATTTAATTCTAACACATAGTCAAAATAGGGTTTCAATCTTTATTTAGGACATCTAATAAAACCTGAGGCTTGTTGTACACAGGTCATCTCAGTGGAATTAACAGCTCAGACCTAATCCTATATCAAGTTCAAATTTGTGTAAATCGGAGCTGCTCTTAAATTGCTCCAAGATGAAGGAGATCAATATGCTTGAAGATCAATAGCTTAATGGGAAGCTCAAAGTCCTACACAAATATTGCAGGAGAGAGGACTCATATTCTATACTGCTATTATTTGGGTGAAACTCACAGTTTTAGACAAGGATACGACAAGATACAAAACAAACCACTTCACATGCCACTGCTGTTTGATCCACAAGATTCCCTTCACTGGGTACTACTGTACTCCAGCAAAGAGCATTTCACCTAACCTAAACGTTGCTGGTAAGCCTGGATTCAGTGACAAGACTTCCTTCTGTCTTTGGTAACAAAATCATTAACTAGTTCTCATGCATAGCTGTAATGTTGGCCAAAAAAAAGTAACAAATCAAATGAACTAGCACTTCTGAAATCTATACAAGAAATGATACCCTTGTCCTTAAATAGTACCCATCAAGAAAACTACATCCTGACTCAATAGCTTGATGCATTTAGCTAGACAAAATCATTTCTTCTTTCCTCCCTTTCTTTTCATTTCTTTTTCTCCTCTTCATTATCTTCTTTTGTCAGTATTATTTCTAAATTTCAGGCGTTACTGATCCAGGTCACCACACAAACTATAAAAATGACCAGTGTCATGTTTCTTGTTGTGTTACTGACTTCAGACACACACAAGTAACCTGCATTTTTAGAGCAAAGAGGTGACCAGCAGAAGGACCCAATTCTAAGAAAATCTTCAGCACTGGAACACAGAAGACAAATTAAAAGTCACTTAATTTTTTTTAAAGACTGAGTAGAGGTTGCTTTTATAATTAATCTAACTTATTTTTCTCTCTGAAAAATGCTTTTATAAAAAATGGTAGTCACACAGATGACAGTACTCACAGCATTATCCTGTTCTTGGAAAGCTCTGAGGATGAGTTGGATACGTGTCACGGCATGCTTAATGCATGAAGCAAGCTGAACCAATATACTTAGATAAAATAAAATCAGATGTTTAGTACTAGTTTAATACAGGAAGAAAAACAGCTACATGCACTATAACTCGAATTCAAATGTAAGCACTTACCAATTACTGCCATGGTTACTTGGCAATGCATCTTCAAGTCACACGGGAAAACTGCGCAGGCAGGCGCCTGACAACCACAGACCAGAGTAGCCTTAATTTCTGTCACACATTGCTGAGGGCAAGGGCACTAGTGTCTTTCAAGGAAAGGCCCAAAACAAGCTATGTCTAGCCCAGGCTTTGGGTGTTAAGGAGTACTGCCTGTATATACTTAAGATTTAGATTGTAAGACGCCAGCATTGCCACTAAGTAATAAGAATTGAGACGTACACTGTTTTATATTTGCACTGTTACTGTGTAAAACAAGAAAGAGACATAGATCTGTCACTCTTCGTATGTTAGCTGGAAAATATTAGGGGCACAGATGTACAGTTACAGTCTTCTCCTGGAACTACCACCAGGGATGGCTGGCAAACAGATTTTCCCAATGCCTGAGATCATCTAGCAAACCTCAAACCATGGGACAGGACTTCTAGTTAGCCAGCCCTCAGCTGACTCTCCTCATGATCAAGAAGTCTTCGCAGTTATGACAACTCAAAAACATGACTAACAGAAGCTTTGCAATGAGAGGCCGACAAACTGCTGGCCATTTAATAACAGTCCTTAAAATCACATAAAGCAATTCTTTTAATTGTAAGTTTTATGAGGCTTATAAGATTGAGGTTATTTTATTACCTTCTATGCTAAAGCCTGACCACACACCATGCGGAAAACTATTTTGTTTCATCTCTGGCCCATCCAGCAAAAACCTCTCATAACATCAAGAGGAAAAGCAGCCAGCATGCAGATTCACAGTCCATTTTGTCAGTGTTTAACTTTCTGGTTGGCAGAACAATTAAAGTGATACATAAAAAGGCCAAAAGGCAGGTAAGCTTTATAGTTTTCTTTGCCTCATCAATATTTCAGAGGCCACTACATTTAAAATAACACCAGCATATAAATGGTAAAATATTCTGACAACGTAGATGCACTGAAATTCAATGCACTTAAACCCAGCTCTGACAGGCAATCTCCCACCGTAGTCAAAAACATTTCCTGTGAGAGTTCCTGAAAGTCTTGCCTGATACTTAGATCACCACCATAAGATAGCGATAATTCTTTGAGACAGTTGCTTTTTTGGTTTGGTTTGGTTGTGTGTGAGTGTGTGTGTGTGTGTGTGTTGTTTCCCCCCCCGGCCCCCCAGTGGTGGCCAAAACCAGGCAGCACTATAAAAGAATATTTAATAACATACCCATATTTCAATTACTGATATATTTTTCCATCTCTAACATGTAGCTAAGGCTTGCATTTGTCCTCAGCATTCTCTCGGTCCTTCCAAATTCACCTTTCTTCTACTGAGCACAGCAGAAATATACTGGAAAGATATACACAGCACAGGAAGAACAAGGTACAAGGATTTAAGGAGATAAGAGCTTAAAGCAGAGCACAGCTTTTACAATGTATGACTTGTTTCTAACCTTATGTTTAAAAGAAGCTCCAGTTCATTAAATAAGCCAACTACACCTTCCTGAAGTAAATGAGCTCTTCAATTACAGGAGCCTATCACCATCATTATCCGTAATACATTAAGGTCCAAGACTGAGGTCCTCCTCTTTACAGACTACACACTTGCTAAAATCAGTCCAGATTTTAGAACAGAACAGACAAAACAAAAGAAAAGAATATTATGACCCCACCTCTACAGAGATATGCTAAAACACAAAGAAATTCACGGACTGTGGCAAATAGTAATTTAATCTAGATCTCCTCAGCAGAATCACACAAATGGTTACTGTGGCTTTGGGGGTGCCTCAGAGTATCCCCCCAGTACCTACAAAAAGGGCATGAAAATGACGGATCCGGGCTCTTCAAAGCAGTGCATGGCAGGACAAGAGGTAATGGGCATATACTGAAACATGAGGTTCAGATGCAATATAAGGAAAAGCTTTTACACTCTGTGGACAGACAAGCAAGACTGACAAGTCTCTTTCCTTGAGGGGGTTTAACACCCGAAAGTCCTGGGCAACCTGTGTGACCTCAGAGCTGAGCCTGCTTTGAGCAGTGGACTCGACTAGAAACATCCTGAGGTCCTTTCCAGCCTTCCTGATCCAATGGTGCTATGAAATACATGTTACTGCAATTTTGAGAGCAGAAAAATAAAAATATTTATGCTTTGGCTTTCAAAATATCTTTTCTTTGCAAACTTTCAACAAAATTACTTAGTATCAATCTCAGCAATTTATTCAATCCAAAACAAAAGGTTTCATTTTTAGAATGTTAATTTAAATATAATTGAAGCAAATTTCAAATGGAAAAAAATAACTACTACTTTTGCAAGTGTGTAACCAAAACACATTTTAAAAAGTCTTGATTCTAGATTATTTGCTGGGAGGAAATAAAATAAATCAGCAGAAGCTGATGAAGTAATTTAGTTTGACTGAAATCTACATTTCTTGCTGGGGAAAAAGCTGGAAAAAATTTCACCTTCAGTGCTTTGTTATAAGACCTTCTCTCTCTTCAACTACTGAAGATTCAGGAAGCAATTCTACAAGGCACTGAATGTCCTTATCCTACAAGTCATACGTGCCCAGCCTTTTGCAAGAATGCTCAGCATTCTGCTAGCTCAAACCCCAGCTCCTTTGGGAGCTGACCTTAATATTTAACCTACTTTAATCATGCTGCAGAATGAATTATTGAGAAAAAATATGAAACTGGAAAACACTATTACTGTTGGCATTTATTGTCACTACTTAAACCTTTTGTACTTGTTTTTCTATTTCCAGTCTAGTGAAATGAAAAGCAATATGGAATTAAATACATCACACAAAGTAATAACCCACTGCCAGGAAGAAGTGAGCACAGGTACCAACAAGCAGAATTTATAAGAGATACAAAGAGTTTAATCTGCAGCTTTTTGCTTATTACCTGCACAAATTTCAGTGAAAGCCCATTTGTTCTCACTTCTAAGGGCACTTCTCACACAGCTGGGCAAACTGCTAAACCAAATAAGTATTTGACATGTATTTTTGCTTCTCAGCAAAAGTAGTTTTAGAAAAAATACCTCTAAAAATAAACAAAAAAGTTATTTACAATGGTTCAAAATTTTAGGCCAAAAGAGTTCCTCTAAATGCATCCTGTCATATATAAAAAAGACAGAGAAATACATTTGTAGTTTGGTTTCACTTGGAAATCAACCTCTACTGATTTGTTAACACCTACATGCATACCTCTGTTCCAGGTGAAAAGTGTCACTAGCTCATGTTAAGCATTTATAAAATACAGCTGAAACTGACTGGGGGGAGGGAATCAAATTAGCAAGGGTCATCTGCCCCTCTAGATCATTAAAGGGAACTGCAGTCTCTGAGTCCCATAGGTCCATGGTAGGTACGACAAATGCAAGCAGCAGTATTAGCCAGAAGAATATTTTTCCTCTTAAGATGAATAGAAAACTAAACTTTTTTTTTTTCTTCCTGATACAGAGCTTGCTGTTGTGATATATTTTTGTCATCTGCAGGCTGGAACATTGCCATTTGCTCTACTGAGAGCTAGGTGTGAATGTTTCATGCAGCGCAGCCAGAATGAAAGTTCATCTCCCAACTGGCAATCCCATTACAGGGTAAATGATGTTGCAACTTTTCTCAAGAAACCCACCACCAAAAAGGCTATGATTCAAATATCTTAAATGGTTTTATACAGCTTCCACAAAAAAAAAAAAAAATCAATTTTGAACAATTTATGGTACTGTTAACTTTTAAAACTGAAGCATTCCCTTTCTTCCTGTTTACAAGAGGCAAATGGATGCAATCACCTTCCATCTGCTAACCTGGTTGCCTCATCTTTCCACGGATAGGGCTTTCTAGCCAATCTTCTTTCATCATGATTCCTCTCAAGAATTCTGGTTCATCTTTTTAGGACATTTTTTAAGAATAAGGGCTTTATGGAAGAAGGCCTAGAATATCTACTATCGGTTTGGCCCTGGGGAAGGACTCCAAACCCCATCAGCTGGTATTAAAATTGTATGATATCCTGATATATGGCATTTTCCATGTCATATAGGCAAATTAAACATCTTGGCTGAGAAACATACGCAATGTAAATTTTCACATCTTTTTAAGCAAATTGATTGTGTATGTTGACGCCTTACAGCCTGTGATGTTGGTTATCTGGAAGACCAAATCCTGCCTACAGAAAAATTTGAATATACTTTGCTTTCCAGACCAGAAGATAACAGAGAAATGAATTTTTTCCTTTTGCTTTACTACAACTATGCACAGCAAGGCATAAGCAGTCCAAATGCTCCTTCACCCTGTGTTTGCCCTTGTTTTCCATTCGGAAAATCTGATCATCCCTGATACACACGGTCTATTGGTCATTTTAAATAACTGTAAATCCCTTTACACAATGGCTAGCCAGGAAATAAAACTCGGAATTCAGTTTCCAATGTCATGAGACTCTGCTCTCAATTGAAATGCTTTTATCTGATTTAAGCAAGAGAGGACTGAAACCTTATTGAATGGGTAGTGTAGTTAAAATGAAGGAACCCGGTGGTGATCTGGCACGTCCAGGGCCGCCTCCTTGTATTAAACTCTCCATCTCCTCCGGAGTAAAATGCTCTCCTGTTGAAGCTTCAGATCAAAATGAAAACTTCATTATATCTGTAAGGTATTGATCCATTTGGGTCTTATTTAAGCTGCCTAAGTTTATCAGTGTAGGCCTCCTGGGCTCAAAACAAAACCGTGCAGTACTCTCTGAGGAGCTTCAGGCTGGCTCCCCCTTCATCCTCCAACCCTGATTCCTCCATGTCCTCATACCCAGCAAATTGAGATTGCAATCAGCCCTCTCTAAAACACTGTTTGCAGATACCAGCATATCATAGCACTTTCCTTTGTCACGACCAAAAAAAAAAAAAAAGGCCGCACCCTCTCACCAAGCCACAGACTTTAAAAACTAAACTTAAGTTATACCACTGCAATTTCAGCAGTACAGTTATAGCAAATAACCTTCTTAGTGTGCAGGTATTTATTCTGGCACAGTTTATTCTCATACAGAAAGGGGAATAGGGGAATATAATGTAAAGTACCACCTAATGATAAAAAAATTATGCAAGAGTGGCAAGAAGAAATATGCCCCACAATGAAAATGTCTTTATTATGTATGTTTGAACACACACACACACACACACGCACGCGCGCGCGCGCACACAGATGCAATAGAGCCAGCTCACTTTCCCCTGAACATACCACCATCCACACCAGTCCCGCACGCAGAAACCGAAGAACAGAAGCGCTGCACAGCGCAGGACAGGGGATGGGCCTTGTTAGCTTGGGCAAACGTCACCACACCACTTCGCACCTGAGCACGGATGGCACAAGACCGTGCCAGACAAAGCTACCAACCCACAGATCTCTCTCTTTCAGTCATTAATATCACCAGCTTCTTTTTTCTTTCATTTTATTAGATGCTCTTGTGCCTATTTTACATACAGTTCGTGTTATCTATTTTCTGCTTTGTCTGGTTACTGTCCCATCAATTCATTTAATCCAATAATACTGGAAACACAGCAGGTGGATGAAATGCACTCAGCTCATCACCAGCACACACTGCTGGCCATTCAGGGGTGATGTTACAGTCCTTACTCTATTATCAGCTCCTGCCCACTGCACTAAGTCAGACTTCCATTTGCCATTCTGTTCCCCAGGCTAGAGCACATTTATATTCCCCTTTGGATTCATTTTCTATTCTAAATATCTACCTCTGAAAATGAAGATACAGAAATAAAACACATGGACTATGTGACACACAATTAGACAGTATCTTATACCAGGAGAAACAGTGTATCCGTGAGGCCTTTTTGCACGGTTATATTTCACATCTCTAACACTGCATGGAGACACACTGATCACATTAAATGCAAATCAATAACGTTAGGGGCAGTTTCAATGAATCTTGGGAGATAGGATTGTTTTCTGAAGCTCACTGAGGCCCATCTTAGATTCACTTGTCTCTGAATGTATGATAAATATGCTGTGCAAGTTCAGTTTTACAAGGACCTAAGTACCTCCTATGATGCGTGCTGTGATGTGTGCTCAGCTCCCACTGAGACTAAAGGGACCTTAAGGGGCTGGACAAATTTCAAGAACAGGCATCTTCTGAGTTATTATGGGGATTCCTGTCTGTGGACCTGATCCCACACAATGATGTGTGCCCTGTATTGCTGCTGAGGGAAGCAGAAAATACTCAGTATCTTGAAGGAGTAGACTACAGAAAGCCCTAAGGCTGGAAGAGAAGACAACCAGGCAGCGAAGGCAGCTGGTCAACACGCCAGAGCTGGAATGAGGCTCTCAGGAAAGTTGTCTGGTTTGGCAGCCAGTCAAACTGAGCTTACCACGGGGAGCATCAGGAGGGCAATCAGACATGATTACACTATCATTATTTGCCAAGCTAGCCGCAGTATTTTTTCAAGCACGACTGAATTACATCAGCCCTTGAGCACCTGGCTGGGAGTAGAAATGGCTCACAAGCACACAGAGGCTGGCTGCCTCTGCTGCAGATAAACCCACTATCAGGAGAACTTCAGGAAAAACACATTTGGGAATTACAGAAGTATAAATATAGGGTGTGTGACTACGCCACCTCCCTCTCTCTATCTTATGCCACAAGAAAAAGTCAAATTACAAAAACGATGCCTATTTTCATGTTCTTTTTCACCAAGGCTAAATAAGATTTCAGCAGAAGCAGAAGGGCAATCACGCTGGCTCGTATGAGGACAACGCTGTGACATTCTGAAGCTGGTTGAGGGGGAAAAAAAGCACCAACAAAAAAATCTCTCAGTAGTCTATTTTAAGGAGTCATCTTATATAACAGGAAGCAAGCACGGTTATTCTGGATGCTTGAACACCGTCTGTCACATTGCCACAAGCTAAGGAAGTATACATAAGAATGTGCAACCACTTGAAGATTATTAGTTTTAATTAGTCCGTAATAATATTGGTTACATAAATCCTTGTAGGCTAAATTAGAGGCAGAAAGTGCCAAGGAGATTAAGCCTCCATAATTTCTAAATCATTCTAAAGCTGAGGGGACAAATAAGTCTTTCTTTCACGTGGCAAGCTCGGAGATGAGGACGGCAGTCAGCGTGAGGCGTTCACAAGCACTACCGCCTAACACTGGTCCGAATCCTTCAGGGCAGGAAGACACTTTCAAAAGGGAGGGAGGGGACAGGTGGCTGCTCCTTGGCAAAGGAGGACTTTTCTGTCCAAAAGCTAACAAGAAAAGCATCAGCTTAGCCTGCGAGTGCTACAGTGCTGCCCAGGGTTGCTGGTGGAGAGAGCTAACGCTCCCTCTACCATTTCTCTCTGCTAGCACAGACAATGAACACAGGGCAGGACGTTGCCCT
Source organism: Chauna torquata (assembly GCA_013399475.1). Taxonomy (NCBI): domain Eukaryota; kingdom Metazoa; phylum Chordata; class Aves; order Anseriformes; family Anhimidae; genus Chauna; species Chauna torquata. Next base: position 61,090 of record VXAL01003610.1, read on the forward strand.
GTTTCTTAGGCTTCTAAGTTACGGGTTCTTTTACGTCACTTACTGTGATGATTTATTTTTACTGCTCAGTCAATAGCTTGAAACCTGAAACTTCTGAGCACAAGGCATTCTTTGGCATTTGCCAAAGAAGCTGGAAGGTCTTCACCTTTTGGACAAATAGCCAGGCAAAACAGAATTTGGCAAATAGCTTTGGTCACAAAAATGTGAAGGAGGAAGGGATGTACTCAAATTTTGAAAAGACCAGTGAAACATTTCCGTGCCTTAAAACCACATATGCTAAGTTTTTAAGCTTTAGCATACACGAAAAGAGAAATAAAATCATCTGTATCAGATTGAAAAGAATGTGTTTAACTCAAAACAGAATTTTGTTGCTTTCATTTCTGACACCAAACCAAAAACCAATTGTTCGTACAGCTTTAGTTACCAACCTGACCAGAACTAGAGGAGGAATTCTGTGGGCATTACCCAGGTGTGTGGAGCTTTACCCCCACAAACCACTGCCTGCTATTCCCAAGGCTGCTCAGGTGTATAGCTCAGAAGTACCAGCATATCTAGAAAGGCAGTGCCACAGAGAAACTCTGCAAACCTCAGGGGAAAAAAAAAAAAAAGTATTTTAGGCACCAACATATAACCGTGCATAGCGCATCTGGGGCAAATTTTCAGGAAATCTAAGTCGGGGTCACTCCACATACTTCTGTATGATTTCATAGCAGCTGGTTCATAGAGAGCTTGAAAATTGTCCCACTCCTTATCCTGAATTAGTATGAAATTGCCTCTTTCTATGCGAAACTAAAAACCTTCTAATCCACAAATGATTGTTAAAATAGGAGAAAAAAGATGAAAGGATGAAAGTTAGGTCAGCTAATAAAAATAAAAATAAATACAGCAAATTAAAATAACAGCAAATATTAAAGGCTAATGTAACATTTTACTGGGTTTTGCCCATTCAGTTCTTGCTGTGCTGATCCAAAAAGAGAAAGACAGACCCATTTAGGCACGTCTTTCACATGTAATATTAAGCCTTTCCTTCATGAAAAAACATCTGCATAGCTCAATGCAAGGAACTTTTCATAGTGACTAATGTATAAACCAAGAAAGCATACTGTTTTGATTACACTTTAAAATGGGCATATTGAAAGTTATAAAAGAAGCAAAGAACGTAATAAAACTCCTCTGATTCACCATCCAAATAGCTATAATCACATTACTTACATTGCCTTCCAATCCATCATTATCATTACTACATTATGGCTAGATAATCAAATGCAAGAAACTTTTCTTCATGTCTGATAATAAAACGTTTTGCTCAGATGTTGCTGGTTAGAGCTGCAGCTTCCCTCATGGAAGTGCAACAACATAGAGGCGAAGAAAGACAGCCGTAAAGATCCCCAAATCCACAGGGACGGTGCAAGGCCAGAAGGAATGGAAGAGTCACAACTCCCCAGTACCACTGCCAAACAGACTTCATCCGAGAAGGCAGCTCCACTGAATTTCACGGTAACGTCCCGTCTCACCCAGTATCTGCTCCAGCAATACGTTTCTCATTTCTAGCAGGTTTTGAATAGCACGTTGCAAACTTCTCCCTGCAGCTTTCTGAAAGAAACTGCATCTGTTTCTCTCTTCCATGCTATCCAATGTGTGAGCGTGGCTGTGAAAGACCGAGGCACACAGCATGTGTGTGACTGGGGAGGCACAGAAAGAGACAGAAACCCTCGCTGGGACTCCTTTTAACCCATAACTCAAGAATTCCCTTGCAGAGAGCTGAAGGGGTTACACTTTTAAAATAGACGCTCTTTTTATATACACACGTGCACAAAATGTAATTTCTACCTCTGTCATGAAACAAGCTAAGCATAATTTACACAGCAAAGTACACATAAATATACGTGGCCATTGCACATATTTATCTCATACACATTCAAACCTAGGCTGTTGGAAAGACTGATGGGAAGGGCACATTGGTGCAAAAGCCAAGGCTCACACGTAACAGCAAACCACAGCTGCCTCCGCCACCCTGCTGGTCGCAGCGTGTTCAGCCAGGAGAGCTGGCACAGCCCAGAAGAGCTGCCTTTGTAGCCTGGCAGCAATGCAGCGCACACCGCCGACCCGCACAGAGGTGTATCGACGCAACGTGGGGAAGGAAGGCGGAGGCGGGTCAGCAAGCTGTGGCGTGAAATCAAGGTGTAGCCAGAAGCAGGGTGAGTTCCCGTGGCCCTTTATCTTCCTCCCAGCCTATTAATATTCTCCCAGCTGTTGCCATAACGTATCTTTCAACTTCAGTTTTCAAAGTGCAGTTTAAGTGTGTTCGCAAAGACTCTACTGAGACTTCAGAATCACTGTTGCATGTCTCCTCCTCATTCAAACACCGATGGCGTCTGCTCAGGGTTGATGATACACCATGCAGGGCTGAGGACCTGACGCCTGATTTTTCACTATCTTGCAAACTCGTTAATTGTTTATACCTGCATAAAATTCAGATGTTAAAGCAATTTATCCTCAGTTGGCCTAGGTATACATGGTTGCACAAGAGGCAGAGTGTCAGAGCAAGTGAAACATGATCTCCTACCAGCAAAGAGACGCTCTGAGCAGCACCACACCGTCTCCCTACACGCGTGCAAGAGCACAGGATGACAGTATTTGCATAAACTGCCAGTGGTATCGCATCATATGCAGCCTGCACAGCCAGCACACCTCTGTCCGCTCAGAAGAAAGGCATTGCCAGTGTCATCACTAGTGAATAGGGCATGTGAGTAAAAGCAGCATCAGGAGTATGGCATTAAGGGAGCACCAGGGCAGTGGGGATGCCACATGCTCCTCGGACACAACTGTGGCTTGGACAGGTAGAATCGTCTCAAGGATTTGATGCTGTTTACAATTTCTCTGCATCAATTCTCCTACTTTCCCAGGGAAAAAAAATGTATCAGTGTAGCCCAATGGCACACGTTCTGTTGAAAGTAAAAATGTGAAGACCTAATCAATAGAAAGAAAAGACATTACTGCTGTATGTATTACTAGGTGTGCAAGCTGCCAGTGCTGGTTTTTGAAAGACCAATTATGTCCTTCACCTTCTTCCTAAGCTTGTACATTACCTCATACTTTTCTGTAAGACAAACTGGAATAAATCGCTTAGAAAAATTTCTAAAGATTGTCTGATGTGCATCCCTGGCTCCAAGCAAAACCAAACTGATACTGCATAGGATCACAGGATAGTTCAGGTTGCGTGGGTGGTCTCTAGTCCAACCCCCAACTCAGACCAGGGTCCTGGTGGCCCCACTGAGCTCCCTCCAGCTTCTCTTGCACTGGGAGGCTCAAACCGGACCCGTGCCTAGGCACAGCGCTGACACACAGCCCCGCTCCTGTCGGCGCAGCCCGGGACGCTGGTGCCCTCCCTCGCTGCNAGAAGAAAAACAGGTCCAGGAATGTTTTATTCCTTCACAGAATCTAGGGGTGGTAGACCAATGGCAATGCCACCTCCTCTCTTCCCTCTTGCTAGGGCTAAGATTGTTCCAAGTGAGTATCTGCGGTATTTTTTCAGCCAAGTGTTTAATACAGGGAGAAGTCAGGCTCCCACGCTTCTTTGGGCTGATTATTGCAGGGGGCAATAGCAAAATTCTCATTCAGGAAATTGTTCCCAATATTCAGATTAAGTTTTTCTTTGTTTTATTTTCTCCATTTACTTATGGCTAAAACTCATCCTTTATGCTAAATAATTTTTCTTCTCTCCGTCTTTGAGGGAGTTCCATCCCTCAAGTATTTGTGGGCTGTTCTATCCCTTAGGCCACATTAGTCACCATTTAGCCAAACTATACATATTTAGTCCTTTTTGTTAGGACTCATTAATTATTCTTAATCCCCTCCTCTGAAATCCCCAAATTCTCAATCTCTCTCAAAACAATGCAGCCAGCATTCCCCATGTTCCTGCATTGTAGGACTGGAGAGAGGAACCCTCCTTTCTACATCCCAGTGTTTCTGGAAATACAGAACATAGTTTAGCTGTTGCATACTGCATCTCTCTGTGCCTATGTCTTCCTCAGCATTATTGCTTCCCAGTGCCAAATCCTGCTTGCCTTACTCACATGGCTAGCCCAACTGGAGCAAAGCCCACAAACAGGATTAAGAATTGGCTTCCTCCACCATCTGAAACTGTGTTCACTTTCCTTAGTCTTTTTTTTTTTTAGTCATTGTTCTCTCTTTCAAGATTTAGTACGATATTCATTTTTGCAGCAATAAAAGGGCCCAATTTTGAACAGTTTCTACATGGTTTCAGTAGTATCTAAAGCTACTGAATGTTAAGCATCTAAATATCTAAAATCTAACTTAAATACCATTAACCATGTATTGTGATTTAGGAATCAACTTTCTTTCCAGTACAGTATTTTCAGTGCTGTTCTTACAACAAGGTGGGCATAATCATCTCTCACTACTGTCCTATTTTATTTTTAGAAATGCAACTGTTCTGTCACCATGCGTGCTTTCTGTAAATGTTGGCTGTAAAAATAAACTGACTTCTAAAAAACAACAGCAGTGCGCTGCTGCACCTAATACTCTTAATAATCAGCAAGTATTTAATAAAAATACTGATTTTGAGCTTTGCATAATTACTGAGGCAATGCCTCAGTGAAACAACAGAGATTCATTGCTGGTATCAGTGGCTTCAGCTCATACAATTAAAAGCTGTGAAACGCTGAGGAGATGGCTCTGAATCACTTGGGAGATGGCTAGAGAGCCCAGGACTGGGGAGCAGGTACAGCACATATTTATGTGGTACACCTTACCGCCCACAGAATCAATCCTCCTCAGCAGGCTACAGCATATATCAAGAGAGGGTGGGAAGAACATATCTTTATCCCTTTCTCCACCCATTGGGATGCTTTGCCCCCCTTGGAGAGGCAAAGAGGGAGCAGAGAGTGTGAGTTTACTTCTATCCTTCCAGTGTGCGAAGGCAGAGGAGCGCTCTGTCCCATTCCTCCCACAGCCTCTGCACGCACCTACATAAATAAGGCCAAGGCAGAGTCCTATACAATGTAAGTAGCAAGAGAAACCAAGACAGAAGCCTAGCAAGACAAGAGACAGGGACCTAAATATTCATCTCCTGCACAGCCCTGCTGGCTAATGGAAAATATTTATCAGAAGAACAACTCGCCACTGCTACAGAGCAGCTCTGACTAAGAGTATGGGAGTTGTATCTTGTTCACAGGTGTCCACAGCTACTAAAATAACAGTCTCTGACAAGGGTGAAATTATGAGGCAGTATCTAAGGATAAATTCTCCACATCCAAATTTAACTGCCAAGTCAACAGATGCTTTTTCAGGTGCTGCCATGTCAGAGTGTGCTAGAGACAAGATAAAGTTGGGAAAAGCCTTGATTATTCCATCAGTAAAGGACCTTAACTTTCCACTGACACTCTTAATGTTTTAATTACTATTTAATAAGAGGTCAAAAGATCAACCAAATATTCTTATCTACTGCTATAACATTTATTTCTCTATGCTAGAGAAACCTGACTGTTCTGGCCAAAGTCCAAATGTTAGTCACATATCCTGTGTCTGTGCTCACTGTCGGTAACCTCTGACTTAGCTTGAGATACATGCCACCCTTTATCTTTCATGGGCTCTCCCCATGCTAGTCTCTGTTTCTGCAAAAAAAAAAATCTCCTAAGGTTTTTTCTTAGACTCTTCCTTTAATGCCTACAATGTTTTTTTCTGCAATTTGACTGAAGATGTCTACAAGTACGAGGCATTAGACTAATGCATAATGCTGATATATTCCAGGATTCCTTAATAACATTGCTGTATTGCAATCAGATGCAGCTGCAGAAGTCCTGATAAAGGGACTTGGGCTTTGTTGTTGCTAAAAAAAAAAAAAAAAAATTCTTTTTCCAAAAGGAAAATTTTTGTTCCACCTAGCGTTTACTCCGTTTTTTTTAAAGATTTCTATCAAAATTTTTGGTAATTTGTTGACTGAAAATCTGTTGTGGACTAGAATATTGAATAATGAAGGCTAAACCACAAGAAACAACAACAAGAAAAGCCTTTAAGTCCTGTTAACACCTCAACACATTCTCTAAAGTTGAGCAACTGGAATGGCAGACCTTGGTACCAAATCCTGACTGTTGAGTAAATGCCATCTCAGCTTAGCTGAGGACTTGGATGCACAATATTTCATTCATTTCCACAGGATATTTCTTTCCTTGCTGTGACCTGTTAGGGAATATTCACAGTGTTCAACCACTGGTTTGAGCCAGTGGTGCACAGCCACTGTGCACCGCTTGACCGGTCCAGCTGATGCACTGTTTGCTTCTTATTCAGGAGTCCAAGATAAAATGGCCCCCACAGATTTCCTGCATTTCCTCAGAAGCTGCAAGCTGCTGGTTAGAAAGAGGACACTGAACTAAATAGCATTAACTTGATCCAGAAGTTATTTCTGTTCTGCAACAACTGCTGCTTAACGCACCAACTCATCACCACTTGGTGACATGCCAGCATATGTCCTCTTCTGCAGGAACTCTTAGCAGTCGATACTGCTTTGGCTCTGCCTACCACAATGATGTGGCCTTTGCTTCATTAGCAGATGCAATTTTTGTTTCATAAGAGCATAGCTCTGATTTGACAGGCACAGCCACAGAAGTACCTAGCAAGTCATGACTGTGCTGTGACAGTGTGACCACCACCTGACTACTCAGACATGCTGTAGACCATAGATCCTAGAGGACCTATGACATTTTGTGCTACATGAGGGAACAGACAGGATCATGTTCACCAGTCAGGCCAGGTTAAAGCTAATATGTATGAACTTCGTCTTTTACTGAAAGGGGTTGTTATACACCTTCTCCTCAATAACATGACCACGATAGGGATAGGAGGATGCCAGCCAGAAACAGGTATTCCATGGCAAGAACACAGAATGCGAATAATTAGATTAGAATTTTCTGCTGACAGTCCCCCTGAAAAGACAAAAGAGGTGAAAAGACAGAGAAATGTGAAACAGTATTCAAAGGAAATTAGGAAAGCAAACAGAAATGCAACCTAAGGCAGTGCAAGATATCTAATTGTCACTTGCAAAGCAATACTACTATTTCATCTTTCTTCCTTTTTTAATTGGCAAAATCTGAGCCAAATGATTACAATAATCTAAATTAATTTACATTCTGAGAAGAATGTAGGAAAAGAAAGCAGTCTTGCAATGAGTCATGTAGCAGCAGTCAGTGAAGATACTGTTCAGAGGCAACTATTCTAACTACAATCTGTGGAGAATATTATTTAAGAGTTTTCATTGAAATTGATAACATTTTCATTTGGGAATGCCTTAGATTTAAAACAGCAGCTACACTGTATGACTAGACTGGGCTTAGCAACTACTCCTATGTTGGTCAGTCTGTTACTAGTGAATTCACCAGACCCATACAGTTCACTACAGTGTCAAAGAGTAAAAGTGCTGCTTGGGCAAGGGCTTTGTGTATAACTAGAAAAGGGCCCTGCGGCATCCCTCAGGCAGCACTAATGCTCTAACCCAGAAAGGAGTCCAAGAGCAGAAGTCACAGTTAGGTTCCTTTCAGTAGGGTTGTTCTGACAGCAGTAACAAATAATTAGTGCCAAATGCTGAATCAGTAACTTCCTTCTCTCTTCCCAGATCTGCACTTAAATTCACATTTATGTCATCTCCAGTGAGACAAAGTGCACAGAAAAGAATTGAGTATATACATAATTCTGAACCATGTGAACTCAATTTAGCTGCTCAAATAGTACTTCTAGCTTCTATACAGTCTATGGAGCTCCTCTAAAAGACAAATGAGAGCACCTGTATTAGGCTCCTATGCTAAGCTGATGCCTATAGGAGCTCAGCTTCTCCATACATTAAGAATTTTATCAGTTGGTTAGTATAAAAATCCTCCACTACATACAAATTAGTTTAATATTACAGCATACAACTGATACGGCCCGTTCAGGAGACTTGCAGAAAATCACAAGGCTGTCACTTCTGTTCTTAGTTGCACATGCAGGTTGTCTTCATGTCTTCAACTTCAGAAGCACCTCTGTGTGTCTGCTGCTCTTTATACTTGCTTTCCAAAAATTTGTCTTCCTAGAAATCTGTTTTCTTTTTCTGACTCAAAATGATTTTTTCTTCCATACTGGCTCCTTAATCAAATGTATGCTTACATCTGAAGAAGTAAAATATTTAGTTTTCATGATTAGACATCCAAATATTTGTTCATTAGTGCACCCACCAGGAACAGGAACGTACATAATCACTAATTTTTATGCTTTTTAGTGTTTCCATTCCCAAGTCACATAAATTTCATGTGAGCCCACTTTAACTTCAAAGCATCAAAATAAGTGATAGAGGTCTCCTTCATGTAGTACATGCTTTTTGGCAGCCTGATCCAGTCCCACTGAGGTTAGGACTGTGGGTGCTAGCGCTGGAATCAAGCAGTATTCAGAGGAAATATAGGGACAGGGGGGATATCATGGCATCTGGTATGCCAGTGACATGAGCCTACTACACTGGGGACATGGAAAAGAAATAAAGGCTAGGAGAGAACACCACCACGTGAAGAGAGTAAGGGTAAGAAGTGTAGTGATATGAATTATAAATCACAACAGAGGCAAACAGAAGCAACTGACTGAAAAAGAAATCATGAAGGAGCACTGAAAGCGTGTCAAAATGTAATTCATAGCGAGCACCCTGCAGTCCAATGGAGCTGGCATTACCTGCCTGATCCAGAATGATTTATCTGCTGAAATTCTAATGTATATTGCATTCACAGTCAATGCACTGTCAGAAGACACTTTCTGTGCAGAGCTTTCCCAAATCAGAAAAGTAGAGCAGCCCCTCTGCATAAACTCCTTCACACAGAAATCTTTCATCATAAACTCCCTTTGCACATGGAAAAACCTTTCAGCAGCAAAAGCCACTCATGGTGAATGAACAGATTTGCCAAAAGTTTGCAGAAAATTCCATTTGCAATTATCTGCACCATCTAAATCATTCTTTGTCGACAGCCACAGTGTAAAACCACTCAAAGCCAAAGAAAAACTGCAGTGATGTTATTTTTAAGCACAAGTTTCTTTCAGTTATACCCTCGTATTCCAGTCACTTCTGTACACAAATAACAGTTTCAGTTTCTGTGGATAGAACTTATTTCCTCTGTATTGTGAAAACTTGTCTCGAAAAGTTTGAATCTGTACTGACAGATCCAAATTTTCTGACCACAGTTGGCTATACCTATGCCGTTTCTGACAGATGCTTGCCCACCCTACTTTTAAAGACATCCTATGATGGCAACTTCACAACTTTTCTAAGCCATCTATTCCAGTGCTCCATTATCCTTAATATTAGGAAGTTTTCAAAATGTCCGATCTGAAACATCCTTGCTATAATTTGTCCCATTCTTCACAAACATGAAGGAAATGTTCTCTTCTATTTTTTTAGACCATCAACAAATCCCTCCTCAGTCTCCTCTTTAAACAGCCCTATTTCTTTTGATGTATCCTTTGAGATCATGTTTCCTAGATGTGATCCCGCCTACCACTATCTCCTGTACTCTTCACGGTTTGTCCACCTCTTGCTGGAAGTAAAGGGCCAAGACACAATACCACTCTCACCATAGCCAAAGATTTGATTGTAACTATTGTTTTCTGTTCCCTTGTCATGCACCTTGCTGCACTGTAAACATACAGAAAGAAAACACAACCCTCATCTTCAAATTCAAAAGAGGTAAAAAGTGGCTGGCACTAAACATAGAATTGGTGAGGTGGGTTTTTGCTTTTTTTTTTTCAAAAATGCTTGAGCAAGCAAGGCACACTTTAATCTGCTTCTTTAAGTACTTAAAAACAGACTTTTAGAAATCCAGTTTTTATCTTTTAAGTGAAGCAACCTTTCAGCCAAAAGACAGTTTCAGATGTTTTGCTGAACAACAGCATCCGCCAAAACTCAGATGCTTATCCCACACCTGACTATTGAAGAACACCCTGGAATTCCTTTGGAATTTAAAAAAAATCTTCTAGTAACAAGCATGACAGATGAGGGTGCTATTTTGTTTTAAGCTTTTGGTTGTGGTACAACTTTGCTTCCACAACATAGATAAAGGGAATTTCACCAGAGACTACAGCAAGAGCCAAAATGAGGCCAGGACCACCTGATCAATTCCAGAGCAAAAGTCATCTCCTGCTGCACGTGAGGAAGGTGCATCAGGGTAAGTCTTACAGTGTCACCTGTCACTAACTGAAACCCATGGCTGTGCCTATACCTGCACACAGAATGGGCAAGGAACCATATTTTGGCAAGCTGACTAGCTGGTACAGCACTTAGCTAAATGCTCACAGCACCCAAAACAGGGTGTCTGCACCCAAACACAACCCCTGGGAACAACCTCTGGTCCATGTTAACCTACAGCCTATGCCTCAGCCTCTCTTGGAGAGTGCCAAATGACCTGGCTAACTCTTGAACAGCACGGGCAATTGCCTACCCCTGCTTGGGCCCGTGTCCATCCATTTTACACTCAGGAGGTCCATAAGGGAAGAGCAGGCTGTGGGAGATGGGGGCGACAGCATGTTTTAAGGATTTGCTAAGGTATGCCTAAAAACAGAAAGATAGATATGGTAAGCATGTGGAAATACTGCTTTTGTCCATTCGTATCAATTCAGCATGACCCCAGCTGGTCGCCCAGAGAGAGAATTCAGTCTGGCTGAGGGAACAGCAGCCTCAGTGCTGAAGGCTGCCTCTTTTGCCCCAGAAGTAGGACAGCTGCTCCTGTTGGAAGGGGCAGGAAAGGACAGGGAGGAAGGTGGCAGGGGCAGCTGCCCTGCAAAGTCACTCACCACCAGCATCCACCTGCCCCGTGTCCTCGCTGCAGGACGCTGGGCTCAGCAGGAGGCTCTGACTGCCAGGGGAACCTTAGTGAGGGGAAGAGGGAGTCTTAACACGTATAATCAGAGTTTGCACTTCATGTGCAACTAAGCAAAACCCTGATGTCTTATTTCTTCACTGCTATTTTTTTTCTTTGTTTTTCTTCTTACTCCCACTTCTGAAATGTTCTCTTATTCTTTCAGGCCAGCTGGTTTGACTCTGGAAATATCTGCAGCATTTTACTGTGGTAAAATCTCAGTGTTACCTCCATGGATTACATACCGTTTCGCATTTCAAATAAGTCATGATGCTACATTTTCAACTTTTTTTTTTTTAATGGGCAGCCTCAGCCAAGTCAAATGCACTGTTTGTAAACAGAAAGCACATTCCTACTTATGACTTGTAAGTAGGCACTCAGCGGCCCTCGAGTAAGCTGTGAGCCAAGTCAGAAAGCCTTTACATTCAGTTAGTAGCTTTACTTTTCCTCTTGGATTTGTAACTGTAGAAACCAATTCAGGATGAGAAAGAGCAGAATCCTGTGAGCTGTCACTAGCGCGGCCGTGCGAAGCAGAACTCCACTTGATAGAAACCACACAAAGAAAATGCTGCACTCGCCTCCCCAGCCTTGGCTCTCCCAGTCACCTTCACATGCAGTGCTCCCAGGCTCCCTCTTCTTTCATTTCCAATTATTCCTCTTCTCCTATTGTGCTTGATGGACAGCACAATCAAATGTATTGTAGAAAGAAAACTAAGGGGGAACTAACTGGAGGAATGCACATCATCATCTATTTGATCATTTCTCATATTTTTCTTCAATTATTTGTTATGTTAACTTGAGTTGGAATCTCTCTGAAGCAGGATGGACAGCTTCTGTTTCTCGTGCTAAGTACAAGGGTGTCTATTCCAGTAGCCACTCAGAGCTCACAGAGTACACGTCATGATAAAAACAGAAAGAGTGAAAAACATTTATTTAAGCTGTTTGTATTACTCTCTTAATTTTTCAAATTTTAAAATACTCTGATTTATGTTTAAATGATTGGTGAAGTAGTATTTTGGGGAATCTTCAGACATAAGACTGAAAGGATCTTTTCTGCCTTAGACCAAAATATAGTAAGAAAGACCTGCTTCACTATTAATTTCCATCAAGCAGCCAATCTAGCCAATTACTGAATCTATCATATCAGGCCTCAACGTTATAATCCTACAAGTATCTGAAATTACATTACATCTAAATGGAATAACCAATAAAACATGTCACTTTGTTCTGGTTCTTTTTGAGGATGACACTAATTTATGTTTCCAGAATTCCAATTACATCGCTAGACCACAATTAACCAATACAGGGGAATGATCCATAACATGCATATGGATAAATGATCTGAAACTTCCTCATTATAGACCTTGCTCCCTTGAACAATACTGGCAGGATCCTTAGCAGTTATCGCTGAGTAGAGGCTCTCTAGAACAGCCTGTGTGTGCTGGGAATATCTAAAGGGTCAAGGACTGTCAAGGGCATCATATTTACAAGCCTCTGAAGTGCTCGAGAGGCCCTATCCTAAAGATAGGGCTCTTTACCCCTTCCCTGCAATTGTGCACTATTTGATATGATGCTTTCAGCTTTCCTTGCAGTCAGGGACTGCTAGAAGAAATTCTTCCTAAGACGATCTAATTTTTTTTCTGTGTCTTTTATAAGCATGGTTGGTCAAAAACAATTGTAGTGGAAGGGATCTAAGAGAAAGTTTTAAGAAAACAGAAATAGTTGGAGTCTTTTATTGGACAATCGTTCCTTCACAGCAGGCACACGCAGCTTTGTACCATCAGTAACACCTTGTCCTGTAGAGAACTTAGCCCACACAAAAGCATAAAGAAGAAATCACAATTCTGATGAGGCAAACCAAGTTGCAGTTAGTTTCCAGCTTCAATTTTTTGGCTCAAATCTTTCTTTTTATAGCTTTTTTAAGGGGGAGAGAGGAAGGGTTACTTCTTCTGTAAAAACTTAATATAAAATGTAATATAAAATTTAGATGACAATAAAATGTTTTAAATTTTCATTAAAAATATCTACACACATTGTTTTCCAGATAAACTCTGTTTACAGCTGCTCCAGAAATAAAGGCATGCTACAAAAGTCAAAAGCGTGATCTTTTATGTACTGCTTCTGCTTTAACACACAAGATCATCTCTCTCCTTCCCGTCACAGAACTGACAAAGTATAAAACCTACTACTTATACACAGTTAATGGAGTAACTCCTTTAGCTCAAGTAACAAAACAGATTTTGAGACCAAAGTCTTAGTCACCATTCCGTAAGTTTAGTCAGTCCTCCAGTATTTCAGGACAATTTAACTACCTCGGATCAACAGTAGCACAGATGCAGAGACTCCCAAAGTGACTTTCTGCCCTGCCGCCCCAGGGCCCACCAGAGCTACAAGCCCTGCTGCTCCACTAAACACAAGACACCAACCACGAGTGCCCTTGAAGCAGAGTCCAAGATATTAGCTCCTGCTGGACCCAGTTGCAGAGGGACGTGTTGATGTGTGCCGCAGACACCTTTGAATAGCTCTGCCAGGCTGGGTTCTGCATGGGCAGTACCCAGCTGGAGCTAACAAGACAAGCCAGACCCAAGCTGACATGCCTCCACATGAGCCACTCAGGCAACGTTTCCTCCATCTGTAGGTTCTTGGAAATCATCTTAGCTGCAATGAAGAGCAGCACAGATGGATACTCTGGCTGAGCAACTAATCCAGGACTCCTGTCTGATCTGCAGAAGTCAGCATTGGATTAGTAGCTCGAGTGCAATGCTAGCCAAATTATGGACATGTTGGCTGTGCATAGTGGTCACTCAGCTGTTTCCCCTCAATACTGCATTATGAGGTTCTTTCAGCTCCCCACTTGTCCTGCATAATGGAGAATCAACTGTAACATGGAATTATGTTAAATGCTGGTAAAAGCATTCATGAGCCATGCCATACCTCTTGCTGTAAGATAGGGACAGTTTCCAAATGCAGCAAACAATGTTATTCGTTTAAAAATATGTATGCATAAAGCAACAGACCAATTCACTGAAGCCATCATTGAAATCATTGCAACTAGGTGTTCGGGACAGGAGCACAGTCGGGTGTAAATGCTCATGCTGCCATGCACGTGTGTGCACAAGCTCATATGCACCTACTCGTGCTCTGCAGCAAATGAATTTTCTCAAAAATAGTTCATTATATTATAAACTGAGCTATAATGACAATAACTAAGCATGGCAACCGCCAAATGTATAAAAAGCATATAAACACTCTTTTCAAAGCACAGCCTCTGCTGGAATCTGCCTTTTTAAAAAGCTTGTATGAAAAAGAGTGGGATGCAATAATACAAGCCTAACTTGTGAAATTCAGCACAAGAGAAGGGAAGAGTTGAGTAAGTTTTTGAAGAAGCTACATGATAGAAGAGATTTTTTGGTATTAAAGTCAAAAGCATCATCATACAATCCTGTCTGACCTGCATAACACAGGCCACAGAAACTCACTCAGCAGGTACTGCACTGAACCCATACCTTCTGTTGAGGTATCATTTATCGTTTAAACACATTAGAGAAAAAAACTCATTCACTGCAGAAGTCTCTTCCTGTCCTCTAAGGCTGACAGCTCTAAACCTCATTTTTTTCCCTATGCAGCTACTCAGAACTTTGATGGGGTACATTTGTGACCAGGTAGCTAACTGATAAGTATGTAAACCAAGTCAGTAACAATATGACAATACCAACAAGCACAAGTAATATCTACTGCAACACAGATGACTGTAGAACCCAATTTTACTGTGCATGAACCATAAAATGCATTATACATGCATTTAAACACATTCAAATATTTCTCTAAGATAGTTTATACAATTAAAAAAAATCATAATTGTATTAACGAAATATATATTTCCAAAAAAAAAACCACATTTGTGCCATCTATATATGGTCCATAACAAAACATACTGAATACATTAGCATGGGGAATGTTTTTCTCTCTACATGTGGGATCTTTTTCATTAAATGGAAAAATTGAAAAACTTGCCAATGAAAAGGGAAGAATTTAATTGTTTCATTAAAGGACTTGGTTTCACAGCTAAGACTAAGGAAAATGGCTAGTAGTCCCAGCTGTGTACATATCATCCAGCATGCAGTAACAAAAAAAAATTTAAAGTAAACAAATAAATAAAGGGATGGGCACGTCAGCACAGCTGACGTCCTTGGCATCTGCTGGACACAGAATCACAGAATGGTTGAGGTTGGAAGGGACCTCTGGAGATCATCTGGTCCAACACCCCTGCTCAAGCAAGGTCACCTACAGCACATACCCAGGATTATGTCCAGAGAGCTTTTGAATATCTCCAGGGGAGGAAACTGTACAACCTCTCTGGGCAACCTGTTCCAGTGCTCAGTCATCCTCACAGTAAAGAAGTTTTTCCTCGTGTTCAGATAGAACTTCCTCTGTTTCAGTCTGTGCCCGTTGCCTCTTGTCCTGTTGCTGGGCACCACTGAGAAGAGTCTGGCCCCATCCCCTTGACTCCCTCCCTTCAGATACTTACACACATTGACCAGATGCCCCCTGAGCCTTCTCTTCTCCAGGCTAAAGAGGCCCAACTCCCTCAGCTTTTCCTCATATGAGAGACGCTCCAATCCCTTAATCAGTTTGATAGCCTCTCACTGGACTCACTCCAGGTGCTCCATGTCCCTCTTGTACTGGGGAGCCCAGAACTGCACACAATA
Organism: Chauna torquata; assembly: GCA_013399475.1. Taxonomy (NCBI): domain Eukaryota; kingdom Metazoa; phylum Chordata; class Aves; order Anseriformes; family Anhimidae; genus Chauna; species Chauna torquata. The sequence goes on from VXAL01003610.1 coordinate 76,682, forward strand.
TTCCAGGTGTGGCCTCACCAGGGCTGAGTAGAGGGGGAAGATCACCTCTGTCGACCTGCTGGCAACACTCTTTCCTAATGCACCCCAGGATACCATTGGTCCTCTTGCCCACAAGGGCACATTGCTGGCTCGTGGTTAACTTGTTGTCCACCAGGACTCCCAGGTCCTTCTCTGCAGAACTGCTTTCCAGCAGGTCAACTCCTAGCCTGTACTGGTGCTTGGGGTTATTCGTCCCTAGGTGCAGGACCCTGCACTTGCCTTTGCTGAACTTCAAGAGGTTCACCTCTGCCCATCTCGCCAGCCTGTTGAGATCCTTCTGAACAGCAGCACAAACACATTCTTATAAAGCATGAAGCAATTATCTGCTCTGTGGACTTGGGGCTAGAGCATCTTTATGCTCCTTATAGCTCACAGATGCTCGAGAGTGTACCGTCTTAGCTTTTCTCATTCAGCATTATCCCAGAGCTGGGCAGGAGCCTGTCTCTACCCTGATAGGCTTAGAGAACAACACAAGCCACCAGACACCCTCAGAGATTTTTCTGGGGGTTCTAAAAGAAAATGAAGTCAATTTTGACAAGCTGCTGGCAATAATACCTAAAAGCACTGCCAAGATGCCCAAGGCATTCAAAATGTTAGCAGGTAGCAGATCAGATGCTACTCACATTACTTCTGTTGAACTTACCTTTGATACCATTAGGGGTTCAGCAAAAATACTATCCACTCACCAGCATCATCATCACTGTCATCATCATCACACTACCACCACCAATCCAGAAAGCTCAAAAAGCCTAAGAAAGGAATGATTCTCAGGCATCAGCATACACCCCACCTAAAGACAACAGATGAGGTCCAGGCTGTCAAGACAATTCACCCACCTACAGATGATGCTCCCTGCCACCCTTCTTTTTCTGCAGGGCCTTTGGCCAGGGGCAAGGAGCGGGCTGTAGGAAGGCAAATTGTTCCAGCATCATCAGCCAGCTCCTGGCCACTCTATTCCTGAAAGCTCTGCTGACTCCCTGTCACGTGGCCTGATGCACATCTATTACATGAAGAAAATGCAGGTCAGCATTGTGAAATGGTAAGTGCAACCTACAGGCTGATTTGGGGATAGAAACATGTCCAGCAAGATATGATACTGCTTTCAGGAAAAGGCTTTTGCCTGCTTGGTATGTAGCTGTCCATTTTTCTCAGACTTCCCACATTGGTACAAGTAAGGGGAACAAACAAATCTCTCCAAGAGTCAACAGGCTTCGGCTAACATTCCTGATACATTTGCAGTCAAACCTCTCTCTGGGAACAGAAGCAGACAGAGAAGGACTTCTTTAGAAGGACTTCTTTAGCAAGTTCACCTGCTTAAATCACTTATTGGGAAGAAAATCTTTAAGCTTAGATCTCCACAGTGCCAAGGATAATACTTTCCTGGTTTGGGGATAAATAAAGGCAATCCCCAAACAGGGCTGGATAACACATACTTGCTTATTTGGGGCAACATTTCTTAACTGTAACCTCAGTAGTACTCAGGTGAAAGGCTGACTTTTGAGAACAAGCAACAATGAGAATGAGTAAGGCCATTACTTCTTACTGCCTAACACAGCTACGGAGCATCTGCTCACAGAACACTGCCACAAGACTTTCGTTCACCCGTACTGCTCCACTCAGAAGAATAAACATCTTTTCTCCTCTATTTTGGTCTATATTAAAATGCTCCTATTAAAGCTGGTAGCAGCATTAGCATTAGGAGCAGAACTGAAATCCAAATCAGATATGTAACTCTTGCCACTACTTTGAAAAGGCATTTCCTTTTGTTCAGAATTGCTTCACTATAAAACAGTCTATGCTAAGGGAAAAATGGGAATGCGCTGCTGTTGCTAACATATACCAGAGATCTGCCATAGATAAAAGAGACACTAAAAAACACAGTGAAAATTGTTCCTGCAGTATACCTTTTTTGCATCCATTGGTTAATGATTTAAACTAAAATCTGCTTTCCTTAAACCTCTTTACGCACAAATCTCCCTCTGCCCACCTAAGACATCACTGCTTTCTTAGTGACTGCTCCTCACCTGTCTGTTAGCTCTGTTTAAGTAGGTTATCTGATGTAAAAGCACTGGAGTAAATCAGGAGTTGAGGGTGAAAATGCAAATGCTGTGGTTATCAGAGCTAACAGAGCCATCCTGTCTGCAAGCCTCTGCATGCACGTAGGAATGGCTTTGCTCACTGAGGCCTGGGAAGGCTCCCTCATGTTAAGCCCCGATACACTGCACTCCGACGTTCTCGCAACAGTGGGGTGTGCAATTAAAGCTCAGGATATTTTTTTTAAGCTGATTTGAACATACCTGAACAGGTAAGATGGAGCTCACTAACTGCAAGCTATGAATAAGGTGCGAGGGTTATGGGGAGCTGGGTTTTTAAACAAGGCCTCTGCAGTGACGTAGCACCCCTGTAGTGAGGAAAGTCATCCAAACCCACCCTCGGTCTACAGACAAAGAACATTATTCACCTTAGCCTCACTGCTTGTATCTGGGTACTGGCTCTATATTGGACTCTTTTTGTTTGTCTTTAAATTCTTTGTTTTAAGTAAAAAGGAAATGGCAGCAACTGAAAGGCATAATCGCTTGCAAACCATTCCTTCTCCCCAGCCCCCATACCATAAAAGACTGGTTTCAACAGCTCTACAGAAGTACCAGCTGAAACTCATTATTTTATTCACCCAAGGTAATGCCAGCCCCAGCATTTCTCTCCTCTCATTCTTTCCAATCATTGCCCGAGATAAACAGGCCTGAGTTCACAGACTCTGTTTACCACATGCTCCTCTTCATCACAGTTTCATTTCTAATGAAGGTTTTGACACTGGTAAAGTAAATGATAATCTGCTACTCAACTTCTAATTAAGCATACCGAGCTGATAGTGATAACCTTAGCATCCCTGGCTGACTTTTCACTTTACAGGCCCTTGAGGTTTCCAATTCAATTTCTAGCTTCTCCGGTTACACAAGAATAATTAGGTTGCAAATGCAAGTAGTGCAATATGGTACATGCCCTCAGCTGTACTGCAGTACTGATTGTAAGCCTTAGGTGGCAGAAACAAAATCCTGTCAAGGGAGAAAGCCTGAAACTTCACCCAGCAGGATACAGATGCATTTTAATTTCAGTCACATATTTGACCCATAACAAAGCATCAGTAGACTTGCAATCACTGCCTTTACCTCTGTCCAAAGGCGTTGTTTTCCATCAGGGAAGGGGTGTAAACTGAACTGATCTTTCTCTGCTTGGTTGTTCCGTACAGGATCTAAACAAAACTGTCTTCCACATTTTTACTGAATTAGGATCTTACGTGTTTAGAAATCTAAACACTCTCCTATAACTGTAGATTTTGTAAGTTTCATCTTGTTAAATGTTCTGTAAATTTCTTCACTTCCCTCACAGATTAATTGGCCATGAAGCACAAATTTGACAGGACTGTAAATTATGTGAAAACACCACCTGTGTGTCATATAAAAAGTGTGTTGAGAAGCATAGGGTTTGGAGTCCCGACATAAACAGAAAACACAGGGAAGAAATGTAAAGTTTGTGTGTTTTCTTCTATTAGGTATGATTCTATAAGGTATCAAAAACCGCTGAATGCCCTGGCAACTCTAAGGAGTACTGAGTCATTGGACTTCAGTAATCAGGTGTGCCTTGGAAATTCTCAACCTGATATGGGAATGCCATACTTACAGCTTAAATCACAGGTGTATATTCATCTCTAATTCAACCCCCATGCACAGTCGAATGGCTGGCTTTGGAAAATGTCCAAGTTGCAAACAAAGTTACAGCAACCCTATATTAGTACCCTTAAAAAAGAAAGCAACACCAGAAGAATTACACTTTTACATGAATGGTATCTAAAATATGATTATTATATCCTTGATCAATGCAAAGCACTAACTACTGCATCACAGACATCACTGGTTGGAAAGAATGAATATATGTGAAATATTTTAACATAAAATACTGCATTTCCAGCTCCAGAGGTGTAGCTTGGTTGTATATCACTTGAATGTATGACAAAGGTACAATACAAAGTACCAGTACAGCAGGAGACAAAGACTGTATTTGTATAAAGGGACCACACGATAAAGTTTTCCCTTGTGCTCCCATCCGTAATCAAAAGCTCACACTAAATTTAAAAAGTCAGTAACAGCTTAAAAGTGGATGGGAAACTGCATGCTGTGCTTGTAGAATTTTGGAGGCAAGTGCAACAGACAACAAAATTCACCACCTGTAGAAAACGTACTCTATATTTACATTTATATTGAAACGTATAAGAAATAGTAAGTGATACTAAGAACCTGGTGCTAGGGTCTGTATTGTTATATTGCCTCATTTACTCTGATATCATGTTTTATCTTGCAAAGTACATATTGTTTGTACTGTGGCATATTTAATATATCATAAAGTAAATCTGAAGTTCAGGAAGTAGAGGAAAATAGTGCAGCACTTCAGTGTTACATTATGCTTTTTTTTTTTTTTGAAGAAAAGTTTTTACTCAATCTTATAGTAAGCTTTTTATAATTTGAAAAGCACTTGTAATTTTGCATTTTTTCCCAAATGAAAATTGAGAATGCAGGCAGATACATCAATTTGTTATGTTACCAATTAAGGACACAGTTCTACATCTCTTCTACAAAGAATGTATACAACTAGAGGGTATTTTTTTTCAAGTCATACTTCATTGGATTTTTTATCCTTTTCTCCTGGGAAATTCCCATCAAATATAATAACGATGAAACCAATAAAAGTCTGAAATAAATTAAACTCTATAGAAATTACTGTAAACTACATATGGGTCATAGGAGAGTTCAAAGAAATATTTATGTAACTGAGTTCTATAGCAGAGCAGCATTACCCTTTTAAATCCTGTAAGCTGCTTTGAGTCTATCAGTAGGAGATAGCCCTCTATCAAATTCTACAGGACTTTATGAAACAAACATCCCAGCTCTCCCCAGGAGCAATCTAAAAGGAGCATGAAGGAAAGAGCTGTGGAAAGTTTTCAGAAAGCTAACCCATTTTAGCTTTGTTTTTTAATAGCTTTTTATAAACAGTGGTGCAAGTAACCGCAGGAGGGAAGCAGGCGGGAAAATACAATCACGAAAGTCCACTTTTTACACCTTAGTAGCAGATAGGAAATAGTAAAGTACAAAGCAAATGAATAAATAATTTAAATATTCTTATTATAATAGACCACAGGATGGAAAACTATCAGTGAAAAGAGGATACAATGAGATATGAGGTATATTAGCATAAAAAAATATTGAGCCGGCAAAAAAACAGAAGCATTCATGCTGGCCCTTATTCTGTGGGACTCAATCAGACAAAACTGTTAAGGAAAAATCAATTTTTGCTTTGTGATCTTTATTTGGTGGACACTGGAAAGGAACAGGGAAGGGAATTTTTAGTTTCCTTTTTTAGCTGGAAAAATATGATTGAACAACAGTAAATCAATGACATCAAAAGGATATTTTAAAAGCCAAGAATTCAAAGATACTAGGATAACACCAAATGCAGAGGTGGAGCTGTTCGAACAAACATTTCTGAAGGCTTTCTTGCTTCATTTAAAATGCAAGGCGCTTGTCTTGGAAATGATAAATTGAGACAATACTTTCAGGCTCCCTTGGTGCCATTACACCCAATCATACAGGGTGACATTTCTTTGATTTCCACTCCAAGACTTCATTACATCTTGTATAATTTCCCACCAAAAAGAACTCAGAAGGGAATAATTCAGTTAGTGTACAAGTATATTTCTCTATGTCTACATCTCTGTTCCACATATATTAATAATTGACATGCTCATGCAAATTGACAAAATGATTAAGCATTCTCATTTTAGTCTAACTTTGGAAATCAAATTGCAGTCTGTGAATACAATTGCTATAGATGTATAATAGAAGAAAATTCATCTGACGCTTTTGGTTCTGGTGTTTGAAACTGCTAACCTAACCTTCAGCGACCTCTGCCATGTTCTGACTTAGCCCACACAAGCCATCCGTGCTGAACTTGCAAGGCTGAGTAACAGGAAATCCACCTGGCTGTACAGGCACTTTCTCATAGTCTTATTCAGAACTAATCTGACTTCTTATGAGGCTTCTGAGCCGCTGTGAACAACCAGAAGTAGAGGACCGTGTAGAATGGGGCCTGATGGCAATACGAGTGTCAGTACTACAGTATTACTATCCTCATTCTTCTAGACTACTCTTAGAAATGCATTTGAACAGATCTCTTGCCCATTTATCCGCTAAATGTCTTTCCTGCTTGAATACTTCATTGCCTCTTGCATCCACAATGCAGGCTTGTGGTGTTGTGAAAAAAGAATTGTTATCCATCTTCAAAGGTTTTGCTGCGTTTTTCAAAATCCAGTGAAGCATATATTACAAAGGAAAAAACGTAAACCAAGAGTAGTGTGCTAACCACTGACACAGTAGGGCTTCAATTCAAAGTGGATTACCAATTCCTTAACACTGCCTTGCAGACACTGTTACAGTGTATTGGGGAGATTGTTCTGAAACCATCATGGTCAAAAGTAGATGTTGTCCTGGAAGTAAATTGCAAGTTATTTAACAGCGGAGCTCCCCAGTATAAAGACTCACTCTTTATCAATGAGAAAATATATATATATCTATCTTCGGTTAGTTTTTTCCTAATGGTATATGTCTCAGTGTATTGACTGTTCTGCTACTCTGTCCTAACATCCTATCAAATCTGCACTGCAGCTTCCACATACACAGTTCTCTTTTACTAGAACTTGTTAAACACCCCTACTGTGATAGCAGCAGAGCATGACCCACACCAAAGAAAAAGCAAAACAGTATGTGAAAGTTGATAATGTCAGCAAATATCCATGACGGTATTGGTTTTCTCACCATTTTTTCAGAAAAGCTTTACCGATATTTCCTCAACCCACAAAAGACATGTTGCTGATTCATCAGCATCCTTTTACCCCTGCATCCCTCCTGCTGCCTGCTGTGGTGCCATTGTAGAACCTAAACTAATAAAACCAGAGCATTTATTAGCCTGGACTTTGCTACATACCTAGCTTCTTGTGTGGGTGGGTACCACCAGGACAGCATGCAGTCCCTGCGGGAAACTGAGAAGTCTGAGTCAACTCATCAAGTTAATTTTGTTTATGACTTCTGTCATAACTAAGCCTCCATATTTTCTTACGCTAATCCTCAAAGATTACCATCATGGTTATACAACTGTTAATACCACGTCTGCCTAGTCCCAATTTACCTGGCAGTATGATTTGCTCTGATTGGGAGAAAACCATACAACTGCATTTCTCTTGACCTAGCTAAATCACTAGAAAGAGCATTCGTGCTGTCTTTTCTGCAAATGATAGGAAGAGAGATTATACTTAATCTAGCTGAAAAAAACTGCAAGGGCAAATTAGCCCTTCACATACCTTAAACAAACGTGAACCAGTGGAGCAGCTTGGCGTCATTTCAGTGATTTGTACCATTTATGTGGTGGTTTTCATCTGTTTCTGGATGGCCTCAAAATGAATTCACCAATTTGTGAAATCAGTGCTTGGCACTCTTTTTTACTTGGTGCTCCCCCTTGAAAGAAACACTACTGCTGTTGCAAGATCCCAGTTCAGAAATCACTGTGGTACATGCTCAACATTTTAAAGTCCCACTACAAACTCCAACATGTGCCTAATGTAAGTACATACCTTGGTAGGCTGAGGTATAAAAAAATAAAGTAGTGCCTCACTAAGTCATGCAGAGACTGCTTCACTAAGAATATACTATAAAAGTTACTAGCTTTTACTCCTCTACCTCTCATACATGCTTATGCTAAGTAGAGAATGGGAACACCAGGAACATACTCCAGTGTGAAATTGTTACAGAGCTCCAAGATAAGACAAGTGCAAAGGCAGCATTTACATACATATTCCTGGCTTCATCTGTTCAATGGAAACTAAAGACATGAGCTCACACAGATAGAACCATAGAACCACAGAATCATTTACATTGGAAAAGACCTTCAAGATCATCAAGTGCTTTAGCTCATGTACAATTCCATCAGCAGATGCACATCCAAAGGCACCATCCTGCAGCAGGCTGACAGAATCACTTATTGCCTCTGTTCAGTTGTCCTGGGAATCTTACAGACAGTTGGCGTTCAGAGAGGTGCCAGATACATAGTATAGTTTATTCCTTTTTTTTTTTAAATCTACATTAAAAAGGAGTTGGGTTACCTGGCTATAGCACTCAAAAGTAACACAAATGCCTTCATCTATCCAGGCCTCTCTGTTCATAATACTTGGAGCAGCCTTTAAAAACACATTCTGTTTTGTACACAGTGCATTATTATAGGAAACATTTCTCTCCACAGCCTTCTTACAGAGAACAGGGGCGATCACTATTAATTCTATGCGTATCGCTTTTATACTGAAGGTAGATTGAGACAGAAACATATCTGACCCTACCAAACTAAATCACAGGCACATACAGAACAGAGGTAAAATGCAATCAGAAAGAACATCAGCGTTCTTAGGAAAACAAGAGCAAAGGGAAGCTAATACTGAAAAATGCCAGTCTCTTCACATGCAGGTTCTTTTCCTTGGCAAACCCAGAATGCAGGATGCAAGGGAGGCCACTCATGAAAGCCCTTGTGCTAGAGAGAGGACTAGAGACAAATGACAGTAGCTGCCAGAGCAAGATCCTAACATCATCGCATCAACAGGGCAGCAGTTTGGACTGCGTGTCACAAGTGGGAAGTAAACTGCTGACTTTAAAACATTTGCAAGGGAGGAGGTCTCAGTAAAAACAATCCAAGGAGCACCCTTAAGAGGGTTGAACCATGGGTCCCATCTGGACACCGGCTAATGAAGCCACGTTTATCACCATGCCTATGAGTCACCTGACACTGGGCGTTTCATGACAGACAACTGTTTAACTTTGCCCCCCCAGCACCTCTCACTGCAGGTTTTAGGTATTATTTTCTTCAGGATTTGCACTGTCTTATTTTAAAGTGAAACAATGCGGGGAGGGAGGAGGGAGGATATTCCATCACTCAGAGCACCCTGACCGTTCAGCACGGGAACATTTTGAAGGCATCTTTAAAAGGACAAACGTTACGAGGACCTGAACAAAGGTGAAGTGAGGCAAGCAGGAGAGAACCATGCGGACCCTTGCTGGTGGCAGAGTGCCCAGTGCCTTGTGCTGGAGGAGATGTAACTGCTGGCTGCTGTGGTCCTGTCCTTCTTCTCCCTCCAGTTTTGCAGTCCCTCCTCTTCTCTTACACTGACTATGGTGCTTGTTCAGCTCCTGCTCACCAGCATATCTAACTATGCCAAGTCAATAGTTTTCTGCCAACATTTCTCAATGCTAAGATGGCAGCCATTATAAAGAGAAATGAACATAGTATAGTACTCTGTACTTCCAACCAACTATTCTGCGATTCCTTTCTGCCTTTAAAAGACTCATTACCCTAAAAGAAATAGATTTCATTATTTATGGCTTCTCCCTTCATAGACTTGTGGGTTTCTGTAGACACCTAAACCGAATCTTCGGACACCCTCTGGACATAGAGAAGATTCTTCCCAAAACAATGCTTGACACTGAATCACATACTTATTTCAATTATTTCGATGGTGGTTGAAACGGAGTGATACACACTGCTGTGGCAACACTGGCACACTGTGCATGTACTCCATCACCATGCACAGATGGAAAACAGCACAAAGTAGCAGCATGTTGGATTTTTTTTCCACTTTATGGCTATTCTCTTAAAACTTAGATTGGTACTTCAGAGAGTCCATCCCAGACACATCATCAGTACAAATATGACATGTTTTCCACAGTCTTTCTTTTTGAGTAGACATTATGTACGCACTGAAACATGTCCCTTTCTTTGTCAAGAGAATTAGCCACTTTTCTGCAAAATGACTTCACAATTCGGTCAGGTTGCACTGAGTTACAGTTAATATTTTGGGTTTTAAAGATCAAAAGTCACTAAAGACTGTGATGACAGTCTTGGCAAACATGGCATACGCACCACGGGACATGCAAAGAAGCATGAATCAGTTTCTGCTAAAGAAGTGAAAAAAAGACTTTTTAATGTATAATTGCAGCTTTCGTTTCAGGTGCAATAAAAACAGGTCTAAACATTACCCTTTGTCTGTGTTTTTCTCTTCTTTGCTCCAGAAACCACATTTCTATTTCTCACAAAGAAAGAAAAGAAACACCCCAGCCTGATTACTTCATGTTACTGCAGGTTTGTCATGATGTTTAGGGATAAGAAATATTTAACCTGTAACTAGCTTCTCAGTGCTGTTTCATCCAGCTGGCATGCCATTTGCAATAGAATTATTAATTAGTTTCATGACCCTGCCAGAATTAGAGGATCCAGTAAGTATTACCCAATCATCTGCAACACTGTTTAGGAATTTAATTTCCAAAACTGATTTCTTATTCCCTTCAAGAAATGCATACGTAATTTTTGAGTTGGGACTGAAATGGCTGCAGAAAGAAGCCCAAATGATTCTATGATTCTAAATAACCTCCAAACAAATATCCTGTACAGCAAAAGGACAAGCTATCCAGGGTATTTCAAATACCATTTAATTTTCTTCGTATATTATTCATATTGGTAATCCCTGAACCCTCCAGCTGTTTCCACTCTGAAATGTTGCTAAAAGAGGCAGCATGATGTACCTTTTTCACTGTCTTTCAGTTATCCTGAGCAAATTAACTCTGGCCTCAAATTCACAAGATTTTTCTTCTCCTACTGCCAGCCCAAAATGCTCAAGCTGAAAGAAAACTGAGCCCTTTCTGGCTCACACGTTCAGCGCCAAGGGGAGCTCTGGGGCAGGTGAGCTGCCTTGTGCTGCCTGCCTTCATGCAGAGGAGGCATGCACAGATCCGTGCCTCTGCGAAAAAAAACAGTAATGTGTGGGCCAAAGAAACCCTCTCCTCCCATGGCTTTACTGGTTCTGTAATGCTAACAAGACTTACAAGTAGTAAAAGCATTTTACTGTCTTTACAGCTAATGGCTCCAATTTGGGATACACACAAAGAACAAACTCTGAAAAAGAGAACAACACAGTCCAGCAAGAATAAAGTTTGTTAATGTAAAGCACAGTCTACCTTGTTTCTAAGGTAGTCAAAAAGAAGTGACAATCACGTATGACAAACAATTGTACTGTCTATCTGTCTTAATCTCTGTGCAAATTTGTCATTTAGTGTAAACTACAATCTTTTAAGAGCATCAGAAACTGCAGCGTCCACAATTGCAAGAAATTATTGTACATTTGTGAACTGATACAGGAGCCAAAAAGCCCTTCTCAACACTGATCTCCTATTTGGTCACTCACAAATCTGTTGATTCTGGGAGGAAAAATGATTCTTAAAATAACAAGGTGTTTGGCCCAAATTCTCATGCTTTGCATTAACTTCCACTTCGGCTAAACTGCAAGAGCCTGGCCCACAAAACTGGAACTGAGTTCCCAATGCAGCAGAAAACTGCTAATAGTGTTAGTCTTAATTCCAACATGCTACTTTTTCAAAAAGCAAACCATGTCCAACTATTCAGTTCTGGCCACAGTTCCATGCTGCTCAGCAAGTCACCTCCCAGCTGCAAGGGACGCTCCGCTGAGGGCCGTGCTGCTACAGATGCCGCTGTCTAGATGGGCCTGCAGAAGGCATTACAGAAGTCGAGCAGGGGTCTGTCAGTTAGTAGAGCAATGGTGCACAATTAATATATTAACAACTAGGGTACGACTATACAATCGTATGCAAATAGCACTCCATTTACCATACACTAGCCCACAGGCAGACAGACGGCAATAAATCCATAGCATTTTTCAGATCTTATCTGAATAACTAGAATATGTAACAGGGAGGCTCCAGATATACAGTGCAGAACCATGAATTGGTACAATTTCATATTTCAACAATAAAAAAGATGAATAAATAAATAGCAAATAGATAAGACGCAAAATGCTAAACATCAGCAAAATGCTAAACAAAGCACTACTTATACTTAAATACCTATATATATCTTTTTTTCCTAACAAGGAATGTTAGGGCTGAGATTCTTCAATGTTGAGCTGATGCTAAAACCAGAAGGAAATTAAGAACGACCTTGTACAAGTGAACCAGCAAATGATGCTCATTAACAACCAGCCCTAGTAAGGTAATCTTGGAGGTAACGTAACGCGCAGTCAGTGAGGGTTACCATGGCCACTGGTTCAGGGACTTTTAGGAGATGCGTAAGAACAGTAAAGGGAATTGTGTCAACAGCATTAAATATATGTGATGAAAATCATGTATTAAGAAAACACTGAGCTAACATTTATTTAACAGAGGAAGGCTCTCCATTAATGCTACTCAGAACTGCTTTGTGCATAGAAGTATTGATCTGATATTACTGCTTAGGTAACTCCTTCCCCTCCAATTGTCAATAAAGACTGTAACGCAAAGGCTTTCTGTTCAAATGGTGCCAGAAAACTCTGTGGCAGATTGATTTTCTCTCTTTCTTACTGACAGATTACGTCAACTGAAATACCTCTTAATAATTTTAATTTGTTTCTTCCTATTTTTTTTTAAGTCAATTGAAATTTAATTAAAATTATCTGTAAAGGAACGAGGCTTGCGTAGTGCTGTTCAGCATCATTTATTCAGAGCAAGCTACACTCAGATGACTGTCCGGTGGCCCATGACATTGTGTACAATTTATAATCCAAATGCCAAAAAGAAAGGAGAGAGAAAAAATAAATTTGATTTTAATAGGAATATGGAGTTAATGAGTATGAATTCTTCTTATGCTACTATCTAAGCTACCTTGTCTGGCATCCAGTTAATTATCAGCTATAGCCTTAAACACAGAGAGTTCTTTTACAAAGTTTCTGTAAAGTTAAAGCCTTATTTCTCTGCAAATAAAGAAAGACTTATTCCATGTAGGTTAGAAGAGAAAATGAGAGAAGATGAAACCCTGAACTAAGAGGTTACCTCTGAGATTAAAAAGGCCACAAGATCTTCACACTGGGTGGTGTGCAGGATTTATGGTATGCTTATAAAAATTGCACAGTCTCTAGCATACACTGCCCTTTTTCTGACACAGGTAGAAGAATCAGCCCTTCTACGCCAAGTTACAGAAGTCCCAAAAGGCTGAGAAACGGAGCAGCACAAGAAAGCCAAGCCATGAACCCTTCACTTAACTATCCCAGGGACAGAGACACAAAGGGACACGACAGCCCTTTTGCTACTGGACAATTCTCTTCCAAGTGGAGACAGCCCTCTTGGCCCAGGTACGCTGACTTTGCAGTCAGAGCAATTTGGCAGTGCTGTACAAAGCAGTCAGATGACAACAAATGGGAAGACATGGCCAAAGTTGTACATGACGGGCTGGTAATTTAGCAACAAAATCTTTGTAAACTGTGTTTGTCTATTTGTGGAATAGACAATAGGAGACAGTTTGTCTGTCTGTAGAATAGTTTGTCACTGCCAAAAGCCAGACAGTCCTTCTTATACAGCCCTGTAGACTTTGTATGTGTCTTCATATTACAAAAATTGTTCACAAAAACTGTAATCCCAACCTTCACGGCATAACAAAAGCTCCACTTCTTCAATCCCAGCTACAGTAGATAAATCCAGAAGACAAAAACAACTAGCAGTATTGGGACATACCAGATATCAACAGTTGCAGTACTTCTGATCAGCTTGCAATTTTGTTCCTTTGGTTCATTCCTTTAACTGGTTACCTACTCCTTCCTGTCTATTACACAGGAAAGCCTATTATAAGTAAATACATTTCTTAGAAACCCAGCAACGGAATGGGAATTTCTTCACATTTGGGTTGCCAGTACAAATCCAGCTTGTTCTGGTAGTGAGATCTGAATGCTGCATTTATATACAATTCAGCCTGTGACCTATCATTCACAAACCTCTGAAATAACTAGATTACTACAAATATCTTCCTTATTTGAGGCTACTCAAAAGCATGTTTTTACAGACACATGTAACAGTAGCTAGACAATTGAAAACTGATCATTGCTATGACTTTTTCAACAAAAAAAGAATTGATTGGTAAGTTAAATTGCACAGTGTATGTTTTGCTTCCTGTCTGACTCCCAAACACGTAAGGAAGGTTTCCAAAATATCCACTTCAGTAGTAAACACATAGATGAACAGACACTTGTTTCTGTGAGCAGTTTTACAGACAAAATCTATTTGTACAAATATTTATGGAAAGTAAGTCAAAGTAGTTTCCACTAGTATTGAAACAAATTTCTATTTTTTTAATCCAAAGCCATGCAATATCTGTTCATGTTACTTTAAAAGCGAAAAATACCACCAAACAGCTATCTGATACCTTACAAAGAATTTGATCCAGCTTCCATCATATTAAAGACTTTTAGTGGCTTTAGTGGTACCTAGATCAATCTCTGCAACCTGTCCATGTACTACCAAAAATATTCTGTGATATTTGTTCAATTAAAAACTCTCAATTTACTCTAATAAATAAAACAATATTTACTCACTTTCCACAGAAGGAAAAAGCATTTGTTCACACCCGCACCCCCTGCATAAGCACGTATATCAACACATATGCCCGAACATACTTTATCGCTACAAGTTTCATGTAAAAGGTGCTCCTGAGATGATCTTCATCTAGGCTGAAGAACAGAAGTAATGCCTGAACACACTTGGTGGGCTGCCACACTGTAGGATGGTCTGCCAGTTACAAACCATGAGATTCAAAGATAGTTGCACCAGCCTTTTCATCCTGATGATCAAAACTCCAGGATGACAATTCAGATCTAACAACATCTGTACTTGCACCAGTATACCATGCAGAGAGAAATGAATGTGAAGTAGTTGAAATTAGCAGTGAGACCAATGATAAAGAAAACGCCACCAGTCACACCACTCAGGGACTTGGATGAAATTTTGTCCTAGTTATTTAATTATCCTGACATCAGATGTCTAAGAGCCACACTTGTGGAGTGACTCAAAAACCTTCAAATAAAAACAAAAACACTAAACCCAGTAATATCTTTTTCTTCCATAGAAAAAAAAAAACCACATTCCTATGCTAAACAGTTATTTACGAAAACTAACTACCATGTGCTTTTTTTTTTTCCCCCAAACTTCACCGTTTTCATATTTTTTAAAAGAGTGCAGCTTAATCAGCTGTCAGGAATATCTCTATATGCATATGCTGCTGAGAGATTAAAAGAAATAGGCTTATAGGGCTACATGGTGTATTTACTTCTTCAGGTTGAGGTTATAGAGTAATACAAATTTTTATTGCAACTTTTGAAGTGTGGAGTCCAGTTGGAATGTTTCTGCTCCTTTCTTCTGGAGACATGTACAGAATACCATTGGATAAACTACACATTTATTCCAGAGGTGTAACTTTGTCCATAGCTGTATTTGAAAGAAAAAAGCCTTTTACCATAAGTATTAGTTTTCTTGATTTTACTTGGGAAACCTCAAGAAGGAAGATTTAAGGTTAATAAAGAAGATTAAAATTGAACAAATTCCAAACTTTGAGAAGATTATTGGTAATTTAATTCACTCAGTTGAAGAAGGGACAGATACTGTATAGTTAACTGGGAGCTGGCAAAATAATCAAAACTATCTCAGAACTGTTTTGACCAACCGCCATATTTCACATCCTTCTAAATTCAGAAAACTTGTTGTTACAGGAGGTCTTCTGAATCATGAACAACTACCAGCAAGGAAATGATGGCAATAATGCAAAAACAGCATAAACTTCAGCAGCAAGAGAGACATATAATTTGGCATGGGAACCAAGGTAATGACAAGAAAGGACTTAATCATTCCATTGACTCCTCATTGATTCCAGCAGCAGAGCCCACAACGTGGTAAATGAGCCATAAAGATAAACTGCATTTTACATCACCTTTCCACTGTTAGACACCTGTATCATTAGTCACCTTGTTTAGCCAGGACACCCTTTCATTGCAATCAGTATTGCTGTTTATGGATTAAGAAATAGAAGGCTAACAGGTTTGGCCCCTTGTTAGGTTAAAGGCTGACCAGTGAGGCTGATGGCAAAACCCCATCAATTTCAAAATGGGGTAAGACTTTATCTGCCAATTATTATTACCAATAATCTATAGTTGGCGCCTCCATCAGCCTCTACTCCACATGCTACACTCAGTAAGAAATGAAGATGGCTCTGATGCTCTGACAGGCTCAGTCAATTCCTGTCGTACTTCTGCTGTGGAAGGCACTCTGACAACTGGGTAATGCAAACAGCACCAGAGGTAGGGCACTTTGGGGACAACGTTTGGGAACATAACAGGAGCATGAGAGCCTTGCTAAAGATAGGCTTGATACTTCCCAGGTGCTTCATCTGGTAGATTAATTAATACCAGAAATTAAGAAAGGCTTTACACTGTTTCTAAGTTCAAACCTTATGTACACTGTTTGACAGACCCACAGGCAAATACATTTTTCTCTCTGAAAGTTTAAGTGAGATTGCTCACGTTACAGATGAATAGAAGACATACTTTCTATCACAGCAGGGAAAAAAACACAAACAAAATCATCCCACCCCCTTACCCTGAGTGATGTGGCACTGAGGTGCTGAGCTTGCTAAAAGCAAAGAGCTCACCCTGCTGACACCCCTCCCTCAGAACCTTTCAGGAAAGGCAATCACACTGAGCAAAACACCACAGCAAGTCTATCAGTTTGCATTTTTAGACATTACAGTTTGTGTTTCAGATTTTTCTTGACACACTAAATCAGTCTGCAATTTTTAGAGTTCCCAGTCAGTACAGACCAATTATGCCAGGTTTGTTCTTGGCAGATCACCTAACTAGAGTCACACTGATGCAAAATCAAGATTCAGTACAAGATGCTTTTGTCGGCAAAGTTGTTTTTCTTTTTTTTTTAATATTATTTTCATCAGAACTGACCCTTTTGTGCCAGACCAGGTAGGTGAAGACTAGACAGGAAGGTGGAAGAAAGGGATTATTTCTTTTTTGTGTTTGTCAGTGCAACTGAAATGCTTAAGGAATACTAAGACATGATGTTGGAAGTTAGTCAGAAGTAAATTACAGGCTTCTGAATCTAACCTATTATAAGGGCACAGAAAAGAAGGAATTATGCCCTGAAAGAATCTCCATAGCCCTCCCAGGCTCGATTTCACTCAAGTTTATCTTAAGGTAAAACACTTCTTGTGGCTGTTCTCAAAGTGATGAAACTTGAATACCCATGTCTTACTCAGACCGATGTCTTTTCACAGATTTAAATAGTGTATTAATAGCACTACTTAATGTAAACAATAAGTGGCAGTAACCAAATATTTAGATTTTTCTATTTTTTAGTGCAACTAGTATGCCCCTCATTCATTTCAACAAATTTTATATAAATAGCATCATTCAAAAAGAAAAAAAAAAAAGATGTCAAATGGTCAAATATCAAGCTCTGTGCATCATGACAATAGGCAGAAGACTGACACCTGTAATTTTTAACTGGGAATTTGTTCCTAAAACAAACATTTAGGCAAGCGTTTTTGCAAACTAAGTATTTCATAAATTTCAACATAAGTACTTATTCATTGAAATTTACATATACTGCTCCCCAAGTTTCACACTGTTTCTTGGAGTGCACTGCTTTTCGTATCAGCTCTCTCTCCTCGCCCCATCCCTGACTCACAGTCACAACTTCCTTGCTGCTTCTTTCACAAGATGCACCCACCATCCTCCTCACCCTCCCCCAGTCTATATTCAGAGCTTTTCCATCCTGAGGTCTGCTGGTTTATACACACAGAAAAGAGCAACATTGTCACCAGCTTCCCCTCTTATCTAACAGGCCACAGATCTGCACTGTACATTTTCAGAAATAATCCTTAGAAAGCTTTTACTATTCTTCAACCTGCAATGGTTAACCGTCCTTACAGTAAAGACCTTATTTCAACTCTGAGCTTTTCTTTCATTTCCTAGTCATTGCCTCTTTTTACACACACAGTAGACTTAAGAGTCCTCAACTACCAAATTTCACATCAGTGCAATTATATTTAATCAACTCTACTTGATATTTCTTTTTGATGAGATTACAAGTCATTTTGACAAGAGCTATTTTCCATAAGTTCATGTTGATTGGCATTAATTATATTGCCTTCTTTTAATTCTTTATTAATTAATCTTTATTAATTTTAATGCGCTGGTCTGTTTTACAGGGTGCATAACTGGATCTGCATGAGCAACAGTATGCTTTCAAAATGCTAAAGAAGTTTGAAAAAACAGCAAAGAATTGCACTGCAGAAGCTGCAATGGTAGGTGTTCAAAACCAAACATCACCTACCGATGGTTCAGTCCTGACAAAGCAACTCAAATCCACAGAGCAGAGCAGATAGCTTCTTGAAGGAATGTTTGCTGGGTGGTTAGAGCTGGGGGAAGATACAAAAGAAGAGTGGGAAGCCACAGACACAAGGAACAGGCGAGTGTCTGTCACCAGGACAAGGAGGGTGAATCCCTGCCAGCCTGCAGAA
Source organism: Chauna torquata (assembly GCA_013399475.1). NCBI lineage: Eukaryota > Metazoa > Chordata > Aves > Anseriformes > Anhimidae > Chauna > Chauna torquata. The sequence goes on from VXAL01003610.1 coordinate 95,198, forward strand.
TACCTGACGTGCACTGATGTCCCCGAGGACTCGGGGGCACAGCCTAAATTGCTGTTCCCCTGGCCACATCCCTGGAGCAAGAAAATATATCAGTATGCTGAGCACACACACAATTTGACCTAAAGACTCTGTTGCCATATACATGGTCACCCCCACCTTTTAAGCAGGCTTTGCTGTTGCTGGGTAGAACCCTACTGAATTTGGTAAACAAAAAAAGGAAGGAAAACATTAATTTCTGGTGTTAAATGATAAGAAAATTGATGCCACAGAGCACTTAGTTGGTGCTACTCTTCAAATTTCTTGTGGCTACCTAAGTGTATCGCAGGAATCTCTTAAAATATTGCCTCTTTTTTTTCTTTTTTTTTTTTTTAAAGCAACAATCAGGTAACAGTCTCGTGACAGATGAATTAGAAAATTCAACATCTGACATATACAGAATCATAGAATATCCTGAGCTGGAAGGGACCTGCAAGGATCACCGAGTCCAACTCCTGGCTCTACACAGGACCCAAACCCTATGTCTGAGAGTGCTGTCCAAACACTTCTTGAACTCCGGCTGGCTCAGTGCCATGACCACTGCCCTGGGGAGCCTGTTCCAGTGCCCGACCACCCTCTCGGTGAAGAACATCTTCCTAATATCCAGCCTGACCCTCCCCTGTCACAGCTCCATGCCGTTCCCTCAGGTCCTGTCGCTGTCACCAGAGAGAAGAGATCAGCGCCTGCCCCTCCACTCCCCTCGTGAGGAAGCTGCAGGTCGCCATGAGGCCTCCCCTCAGCCTCCTCTTCTCTGGGCTGAACAAACCAAGTGACCTCAGCTGCCCCTCATACGTCTTCCCCTCCAGACCCTCCACCATCTTTGCAGCCCTAGCCTTTGGACTCTCTCATAGTTTCATGTCCTTCTTATACTGTGGTGCCCAAAACTGCACACAGTGCTCGAGGTGAGGCCGCACCAGAGCAGAGCAGAGCAGGACAATCCCTTCCCTCGCCCGGCCAGCAGTGCCGTGCCTGATGCACCCAGGGCACGGCTGGCCCTCCTGGCTGCCAGGGCACACTGTTGGCTCATGTTCAACTTGCCATTGACCAAAACCCCCAGATCCCTTTCCATGGGCTGCTCTCCAGCCTCTAGTCCCCCAGTCTGTACGTGTATCCAGGGTTGCCCCTTCCCAGATGCAGAATCTGGCACTTGCTCTTGTTAAACTTCACACAACTGGTGATTGCCCAGCCCTCTAGTCTGTCAAGATCTCTCTGCAAGGCCTCTCCACCGTCAAGGGAGTCAATAGCTCCTCCTAACTTAGTACCACTTGCAAACTTACTGTGCGTTTAAGTCCTGCCTCCAGATCATTTATGAAAACATTAAAGAGAACTGACCCTAAAATAGATCCCTGGGGTACCCCACTAGTGACTGGCCAACAGCCTGATGTAACCCCATTTACTATAACCCTTTGAGTCCAACCCGTCAGCCAACAGTTCACCTGTTGTACTATGTACTTGTCTAGCTGTATGCTGGACATTTTGTCCAGAAGGATACTTTGAGAGACACTACTGAAAGCTTTGCTGAAATCGAAAAAATCACATCTACTGGCTTCCCTTCATCACCTAGATGAGTAACCTTGTTGTAAAATGAAATTAAGTTAGTTAAGCAGGACTTTCCTGCTTAATATACAATTTGTAGTGACTAATTCAATAAGCTATATGAAGGTTTATATAAAGGTACTAGCTCATTCTTTTCTCTCACAAATCACATAGAGACTTGTTTACAAATCATAATTTGCACACATTCAGAAACCATAAATTTTAACAAGCCCATGAGAATTTACACATGACTCAAAGCACCAGTTTTCAAGCTTTTATTGCATACAATGGTTTGCAAATTCTTTTGAACAAACAGAGCCAAGGTACCTTTCTGTACAGATACACAAATTATTGGGCATTGTGGGAATCAAATCTCAGTTACTTCCTTATCTAGAGAAACCCAGATCTTAAATTGGAGATTGGCAACTAACATCCCTTCTGCTGCAGCTGGTGTCAACAATTTAAGCAATCGAGTAATTGTTACCACACTTCAGTACTTAAACAAGTAGCATTTATGTTTTGAGACATACTTTTATGAAAAAAAATAACTTTTTAGCATGTGGTGCCTCTTCATCTTCATGCCTCAGAAGTTACAACAGTATAATTCAGTCAGCAGTTAGATATAAGAGCCCTTCTTGCCTCCTCCAAGCTTCTCATTTTCCCACCACCACTAGTCTGCTGCCCCTTTAAGTTGTGCTGAAACAACAGTAAGTGCTGTAAACCAGACCACTGGATGATTCAGGTTAAAAGAACTTGATGTTGCTGGAGGGCTATTCATAAGGATAGTCATTCAACGGCACAGCATGCTGGGCAGGCCAAAGGTTTCATCTGCACAATCAAAGGGAAGGCGTAGAGCCAAATCAGGAGAAGAATAAGCATCGGGGGAAGATGAGAGATACACATTTCTTAACTTTATTCTACCCCCAAAATTGCTTCCCAGTGTCAAAAAATTCATGAAGAGCCATATGGAAGCAAATGCCAATGGGAGAAGGAGCTAAGGAAAGGTAACAGGAGAGCTGGAATAAATAGCAAGAATTTAGGAGAGAGTACTTGGGAACCACAAAAGGATGAATAATCCCAACAGGCCATAGGAAACCATCAAAGGTGGAAAATCATTACAGAGGAGAAAGATGTATGTAATGGGAGTATCATTCAAATTAGAAAAGATCAAACCATTAGACATCTGTATTGTGCTCTAATGAAATGCTGTTGGCACCATCAGTACCAACACTGTGTCAGTGTACTGAAAGTGGTGCAGAAGCACCAAGGAAAAAAATCATTCTCTGCCTATCAAAGCACAAAGAAAGGAGTTGGAGACCAAAGAGCTCTTTTGTGGTTGAATCCCCAAGATCTAGCTTATACAGAAGAATGCAAAAGTCTGTATCCTCTGTTTGCTCCTGAGGATTTTGAAAGCTCTTCTTGGCCATGCTTTGCACTACTATTAGAACTTTTGGAAAAATACAGAGAATATCACGGCCAGGAGACTACAGTTTCTCAGGAGCTGTAACCTGCCTGGTGGGGAGTGAGAATCAGAACATCCCTCTCACATTTCCTGGAGAATAAGTGCATTACAGGATACCAGACTGGAGTTCTTGCACAGCTGAGAACAGCTCCTCTGTTGATAACCCAACTGCAAAAGCCAGCTGGCTCTCCCCAGCCCTGCAGTTCATCTCTCTAGCTGTCTTGACCCTTTGCACTGGCATCCAGACCAGGTGCCTGGTGGGAGCAGTATACGTTCCTTCACTTCTGCCCGAGAAACCAGGATATAGCAAAGAGATGGTGGCCGCCAGGTCTTTGGAGCACAAGTACAACTGACTAGGTGCTCCCACGTCAATTTTGAAGCAACAGACTGGAGGGAGAGAAGAAGAATTACTCCCTTTAGGGAGAAATTATAAATATTATCCCCACTATTATCCAGAATTCCAGCTCAAGGTGGGGCACTGTCTGAAGACTTGTGAACTCATAAAGATATAAAATCAGGCGCCAGAGACAGTGGCCTCCCCAAAGTAGGGAACAAGAGGATCAAGGGTGAATAGGGACACTCTACAAAGCACTTTACCACTTGACATTTATTTTCCTGTGCTTGCCAGGTCAGAGAGTGTTGGGTAAAGCCAGGCAGATCCAGCTAGTCAAAAGACACTGACTGACCAAGCTAAACAATCTCTTATTTTGATATCCATAGTAGGGAGAAAAATCTGAAATCAGTTTATGAAAATATGTATTTTCATGCTCCAGTATCTTCTTTGTGTCTCCAACATGTGGGTGCGGAGGGAATTTGCTGTTTGCAAACAGACATAAAGAGGAAATGTTCAACTTAAAACCCATAATTAGCACTTGCTGCTGTTTTTCTGTGGCTTGTGTGAAAAATGAATTGTGCCTGGGCTGAATTTCCTGACTCTTCTCCATCCCCCCTTTCACTAATAGCTGAAGCAATAAGAAAATGAGGGCTGTGCCAGTTAGTTCCCAATGCAATAAGGTTCGTGGAGACGAATGCCACTACTGTATACATCTCTGCTGACTCTCCACAGTGGGTGTCAAGATAAGTTTGAAATTATACTAATTCCAGTGTAAAAATAAAGACTGCAGAACAAACTAAGCAGTCCAACGAAAATTACAGCTCACACAAGCCTAGTTATTGGCCTGGTGTTTTTCATATACTATAGACACAGGATTAAGACCTGCACTGAGAAGATGTTTACACTAGATGTTTACACTAGTAATTTTGCAGGCAACACAGTAATTCCTCCCCTCTCCTCTATTAATTTACTCCTCAGCCAAATTACTCTGCAGATCATTGAGGTAGAAATTCAGGGGGAGAAATTTTTCGCACCCTGCTCTGTCATTTTCCAGTCTATTTTCAGCCTCATGCCAGATACAGATCAGGTTTGTTCTCCGTCTAATCCTAACCCTAGGCCTTAGCCAAACTTTAGCTCCCCTGCCCCAAACCATGGCCCACATGAACAACCTGACAGAGGATAAACATTTTCACAGCGTGCACTGCTGTTTGCATCCCCTTTCCAGCCTCACACCCACTACTGGTCCAGGCTTTGCCACTTCTCCTCCTAACCCCAGCCCCAGTTCCAGGTCTGCCAGGGCCCTGAGGGCACCGACAGACCTTTCAGATCATGCCCCAGCCCCCTGGGCCTTCCCCCAGACCTGCCCAGGACCCCATTTTAGCCCCCGGGGCCATCAGACCCTGTGCCAGCAAGGCCACAGCAGGGCCAGTCTCCAGCTCCCTGTGGTCCTGCCCTGCAGCAGGCCCATCCAGGCCAGGCCCACCCATGGGCCCGGCCCCAAGGAGGTGCCTGACGCGCCAGGCTGCCCCACAGTGAGACAGGCCCTGCGCTGAGCCCACATGGGGAGCCCCCAGCCCCTGGAGTGCCCTGACAAGACCTTGGCACTGGCTGAGCCTTTATCCCCCTTGACCTGCAGCAACAGCACCAGACTGCATGAAAAAGCTCTCCAAGGAGGAATCCTGTTGTGGCCTACACCATCATCTGGTGTCCAAATCAGCAGAGTCTGCAATGACGACTTTTTCCATGAAATATCAATATTTAACGGTTCTTGAGTATATGAAACAGAGGCTGGGGCTGTCAATGCTGTTTGACTCTCTGCCAAAGACTTTGCAAAGCAAATACGAATGAACCGCTCCACACTATGATCTATATTCACTATGAGAACCACAGAGAAACATTAGCTGTAGAAATGACTACACCTAAAATCTGAAATCCTGCATCTTCTTACTAAATATATTATCAATTCAGTCTCTCCTACGTATTACTTAGATGTAAACAATATGTTCAGCTTCAGAGATTAAAACCTGAATCTTAAAGTTCAGATTTCGATTGTGATCTCTAAGTCCCAGCAAAAGCTGAGTTGCACTGTAGACAGGTTTCCTGTATAGGAAGTTTACATTTCTAGAACAGTATCTTGCTCAAGGTGTATCTCTATGACCCTCTCTCCAATGACACAATTATCTTTGTCCACTGAGATAAAGATCCACGATAATGGTGGGCTGGTGCATGTAAAGTAGAAGGATGTGCTGAGACATCTGGGTTTACTCTGCCTTGAACAGGTGAAGAGGAGACCTTATTGCTGTCTAGAACTGATGGGAGGGTTTAAAGAAGACCAGGCCAGACTCATTCTTGGAGATGCACAGGGACAGAAGAAGAGGCAAAAGACAATATTCAACGTGGGAAATTCCAATTATATATAAAGACTTTTTTTCACCATGAAAGCATGGCCAACCAATGGAACAGGGACTAAAGGAATTTGTCCAGGCTCCATCCAGAAATATTCAAAGCTCCATGAGACACGACCCTAAGCAACCTGATGTAACTGGGCCAGCTTCGAGCAGGGAGTAGGACTATATAACCTGCAGAGAATTCCTTCCAACCCAAATTATTTTGTGATTTTATAAACATTAGCTTTTAAGAGGCATGCAAAATACTACTGTAGTATATTTGAGTATAAGGCTTTAAACATTTGTGTGTTTGACAAATACAAAGTCAGCAAGGGATAAAACCAGATTCTGCTGTAAATTAAAGAGGAATTTTGTTTCCATGAACATCTGGGATGTGTGTGCAGTTGCCATACTACTAAACAAAGAGCTGGCATGAAGAAAAAGAAAAGGATCTGTTTCCATTTAAGATATTGTCCCTTGGAGCTAACATATTGTACAATGTGCTTAGAGTTTAAGTGTAGTTATTTGTCAGGAATTAAAAATAAACATAATTAACATAATTTTCAAAATACAAGTATAGTACTTGATGACAGAACCAGAGAGAAATCTGAATCAGAACACAGCTATAAAATCTGCCTCCTGGAAGTACTGAAAAAGCTGTAAGCACTTCACAGGTACAGTTTTCAAAAGTTATCTAGAATTTCAGGAATGTAGATTCCAGTGATAGTCACTCTTACTGAAGCTCATAAGCACTCAGTTTTTGAAACTGGGACCTAGGTTCCCAAATCATTCTCACCTCAGTGTTCTTGGAAACCCAGTCTCTTCTGCAATTTGAAAATTTTCCTCTAGGAATTTACGGTTCTTGTATTCATAAGGTACTTGTCATTGTAATGCAAATTAAAGCCGAAACCTTTAGTTTGAACATACTCTTCAAATTCAAATTTAAACTTCAGCCTAGATCCATAAAAGGCCTTAGTCACAGGGATTTCTTAGCAGCTCAGATAATGGTCAAGTCACAACCTCACGTGAGGTACCGAATTTCTATAGACAGTGAATAGGAAGATTCATGCATTTTGCTCAACACCACCCCAGCTTGGCATACCACAAACATATAAGCGGGCCCATAGGAAATGCTGCGGGAAGGCATTTCTGAAATACTGTCTCTTTCCTAGACCACAGCATTTTTGTAGCACAGAACTAGGCACCTGTGTGAAACATGGAGTCACAGCCTCAGCCTTCTTTTTGGGATAGAGTTACAAAGTCAAACACAGCAGCTGGCACCTCTCCTTTCTTTTAGATGTGGCTGCTGGAGGAAGTGAACAACAGCTATGGCCTGCCTGGCCCTGCTCTCCAGGCCTAGGGAAGGGCTCGCCCTCCCTGCCAGCAGCCCTGTGGGTCCCACACTCCCTTCTACACAGTGGAGCATCCTCAGCTGGCATTACTGAAGCAAGGACCTATTCCACCCTTGCTTACACTTGGTAAGGCATTCCTTTGGGTAACATGAGCTGTCATTTTTTGACTCTCTTCAGGTTCAGGGGAGCCTAGAACCCAGTTCTGCAGTTCCCTGGATAAAAGCACTACCCTCTAGGTTACTGTACAAAAGTCAGTTATGTTCACACAGTATAACGGTGGTTCCCTGGGGAATACAGGATATCTGCTATCATCTCTTCTGCAGATATACATATGTGTGTAGGCAGGTGTCCTGGGATGAAAGTAAGTTTCATTCAAGTACAGAGTTGTACTTAAATGAATTTCATATTTAGCTCTTATTGAGGCTGAGCCCATCTCCATCCATAAGAAAAGTACAATATTTACAGGTCCTCTCCATTAGCTCTAGCATATTACTCCTTAAGCAACAACATGCTGAACACAATATGGGCAAGAAAATCAGTGCTGTGTCTGTGCTCATGTTCAAGGCATCCTGAAGATTTTGCTTTCTGTGATACCAGGTGTCAATAATGTGTGACAAACTCTTACCATGAGGTAACAATTTCACATACTACTTCTTATACACAAATCCTGTTTATAGAAGGGATAAGGCATTAGAATGAAAAATGTGACAAACCAGAAATAACTGAGACAAATTCTGTTTTCCTTCATCATTCAACAGTAACTAAATCCAATGTCATTATTCATAAAAGGCCTGTTATATTTCCTGCTCAAATTTGTTGACAATTAGTTTATCGATCCCATTGTTTGAACCCTCTGTGAAGGATACAGCCCCTGTGAAAACCCACTGACTCCTCTTGGTATGCCTTGCTTACCTTCTCTGATTGATTAATCCTATTGACTCAGGTGTTGTTAGCTTATCAGTCCACTCTCCACAGGTGAACAAAGGAAATTTTATGCAAGGCCTGGTGCTATTGCTTATGTTAATCAAACTTTACTGATTCAGATTTCACCTCCTCCCAGCAAACACCAACATCTTTCCAGCTTGCAGACAATTACATTACGTATTGAGCGCTTGTCTGAAGCATTTATCTGTGTTGTAGAGCTTCTCTGCAGCAGACAGCATGTCGGTGCCTGTGGATTCTCTGAATTCCCAGAGATGGGAACCAGATGCTACCATAACTACACATACAAAAAATAGTCTCTCACTATAAAAAAAGCCCTTGAAGGACTTTATTCAGAGTTTATGAGCCATCAAGTGGAACAGCTGTTTTTTTTTTTAATTTTTTTTTTTACATTGGTTTCATCCCAGTAATTTTAAAGCACACACATTTGCCCCAAAGCTTTTGCCTTCAGATACAGCATGTTTTTTATTTCAGCTTTGACTGCTAACTTCTCCTCTTAATTTTTATGTCAAAATATTAGGATGCTCTTTTCCCACTCGTATGCTTTTGACTAAAGTACTCGTGTCAGCAATGAACACCTATCACCTTTGCTGACTGGCAACCTCAACCCAGAAGGCAAAGAAAGAAGTAAAGCACTAGTAATATAAGGAACATAGCTTTTTGGTGGGGTGTTTTGTTGTTGCTTTGGGGGTTTGGCTTGGTTTTTTTTGTTTGTTTGTTTTTTACGCTATACACTGATGTACATTCTGAAATGGACAAGAAACGGATGGAATTTCAAAAGAAGAGGAAAACAATGCACACTAAACCTCATGTGTGCCCAGGGAAGCCATGAAAAAAATCCACAAAGATTCCCACATCTTGTTGCATAAAAGGCAAAAATGAAAATGCCACATACTGGCAGCTAAAAACATAAAAAGCCCTCTGAATTTCATCTACAAAAACACACATCGATTAAATAACTTACTTGTGAATCACTCCTAGCTAAATTAAGAAAATGAATAGTTTACTCCTTTCTTCACAGCAGTTTTACCTTATGTTTTCTTACAGTATTTCTGGCTGAGAGAGGAACAGAAATAGTACCCCTTGTTGCTGTAACTTGCACACAAATGAATATGTCTTCCCAGCTTGTTAACTGAGACTATTATGACTCTAATGTAACTTCCTGCATAGCGAAAGCAATGGATCTTCCCTACATTAAATCTCTTATAGCCCCCAAACTGCGGTTAACCGCAGCCATTTTTTGTTCAAATACCCATTTTAATTGGAAAAACACACACTAAAGGAGAACTTACTGCTACTCTCGTTCGTTTCAACAGGTCATTGCCCTTTCTTAAGTATGCACATTTCATTACAACTCTGAGTTTGTCTAGATTCAACTTCCTGCCATTACATCTTGACATGCTTTTGTCTGCTAGACTGAAGTCCTCTAGTATCACGTTTCTGTTCCCTGCAAAAGTTTCCTGCACACTGTCAACACATCTCTCTAAATCTGTTTGATAAACTAAAGAAGTCAAGCTGTTGGAAGGCATGTTTTCCAAATTTCTAATCATCTTAGTGTCCCTTCTGACGCCTCTTCATTTTTAGCATCTTTCTTCAACTGTGGACATCAGAACTAGACAATATTCTAGCAGCGGTCATATCTATTCCAAATGCACAGTTAAAGTAATGACCAATCTCTTTTTGTAGGTTCTTATTCTTGCAGCTATTCAAGAGATGCATTACCCTTCTTAGCCACAGCAGCCCCCTGTGCACTCATATGCAAGTAATTAACCATGACACACAGATCCTTTCCAGTAAGTGTTTCTCAGTACATAGGCCCACAGTCCGTAAGCATGGTCTGCATTCTTTGTTCCTGAACTTATGATATTACATTTGACAATGATAATAACACACATTGTTGGCCCAGATGACTATGCAATCTGTTATTAACAATCTTCCTATCACCACCATTTCAGCATCACCTGAAAAGTTTAATGATATTTTTCCAGTTAATGTCCTGTGGCATTCTGTATCTCCACAGAATCCCAACAGGAGCAGAGTCATTTAACATAATACATAATTTCATCTAGTTTAGTCTATTTAATGCATTCCAAATTTGGTTTGCATTGCTCTAATGTATTAATCAAGAATTCACAGTGTTAACTCAAAGAGCTCAGTGAAATCCACATATATTGTATCGGTTGTACTTTATTAACTAAACTTGTAATACTTCAAGAAAAACATTTCAAGCCAGTATGACCAAAATGTGCTTTCCATAATCCTAATCTCGTTGGCAATATTTTTTTTAATTATTTTATTTTTAATTGTATCCCATTACAGGTATTTTCCTGTCTGCCCTGGATCAATGTCATGTCCAGGATTGTTCCTGGAGACCTCTATTGCTCCACTAAGCCCTCTTTAAATAGTAGCACATTAGCTCGTGCTTCCAGAATTTCATGACTTAGTGAAATTCTTCTATTTCCTTCTCAGAGTTTTCTTCTCCTTCCTTCTATTCCTATTCCCATGCACAGCCTGATTCAGAAGATAGATTTATTCTTCATTCCTGTCAGTTCTCAACATGATGATTCACATGGTTGAATTAAAGTAGTGTTGTCATAATAAAAGGTTGATGCTGCTGTGGAAAGGCACAATCGTTGCAGAAGAGGAGAACTGGAAAAGGAATAGCTATTGTAATGAGAAAGCTTAGATTGATGATCATTTGTTTCTACTTCAGTAATAAAAAACAAAAGCAGAAGTCAGCAACATTGAACTTTCATACAGTGTTGATATGCTCCGTCCTGGACAGGTTAGTAACTCAGCTTGCTTACAGATGGCTTGAACAAAAGACACGATGCTGTCCAATTTCTCTCTATGTATCTTCTCCTTTCTAATGAAAGGCTGTCTAATTTCTCCCTATTTTTGCATACAAAGAGGTATTCTGAAAAGAAATTGAAATAATTTCTGCTAATACTGTCTCTTCTGTCTTTGCCTAGTTTTCCACAATTTTCCCATATTCACCATTCTTTGTTAGATTCAAAGAGATTATTGCTGTGATTCTCACAATACAGTAACTAGCTTGGTCCCCTTCTCTCATGATTGCTGGGGTAATAAAACCAAAGGTTACCTCAGTAGTTATCAGTACTAGTTTTTAGTCTGGTTACTCAAATGAAGATGACTAATACACGATCTAAGTGAATCTGGTTGTCTACACCCTACAGGGACATTTGAATCCATTGACCAATTTTAATCAGAAAAAGAAATCTTACAGAAATTGAATCTCTCTTGATTTCCTATAAATAGACAACTGAAGAGAAGAGACAGACCATGTTAACATTTTGACTGAAGAAATGGCTGCCAATTCTTTATTAAACAACAGAAAATACGTGAGGAAAAAGCCTCCTAGAAATTCCCCAATCATAAGAAAACCTCTAAAGCTACACCCCAAAAGTCATGAAATCTTAGGAAATGGATTCATAGAGAAAACTGTCTCTGTTAACCACAATGCTCTTTTAATTACTTGTTTCCTAAATGCACATATTTGTTTCTTGTTTTCTCCTTTAACAAGTCTGTCTCCTGAAAGGCATCTCAAATTGTCAAATAATAGATGTGTGGTAGAAACCTCTGGAACCACTGTCCTGCATACAAAGTAGGCATGTAATGCTGAACCTAAGTTACTCAGAAGAGACCAAACCAGTATATTTTGGCTGAAATATGACAACAGATAGCAAATGTAAAATAATCATGTTCGATCTGCAGGTGACCGAAGAGGTGAGGTTCTAAATCTCTATTTGCTACCATCCAGCTAGTCTTGTAAACGTGTGTACTATGGTCTTCTCATATTATATAAACACATCACAGCGATGCATATGTACAAGTCCAACTGACAGTTGTCTACCTAATGTTAAATTCTTTGGCAATAAACAAATGCTTCAACATTTCAACCAGTTTTGTTGTTGGAGAGTTTATTCTGTGTGCAAGGAAAACTAAAATGGTTTGTATTCATTGGTAATCATAAGGAAATGCCATTCAGCTGTTGAACACTGCTCTCTTAAGGTTAAGAAAACTGACTCTCTGAGCAGCTGAGTGGAGAACTCTGCTGACAGGGTAAATCACAGCTGGAATTTCAAGGCTACTGGGGCACCACTGTAACAGTACTTATTGCAACAGGAAAGCAGTAATCAGAATAAAAAGTTTGCTACTCTGAGCTTCCAGGTGTTTAGGAAAAAGTCTTGTTACTATGGATTTATGATCTCTGAGAGAAGGTTAGTTTGGTGGTGGTAAAAACCGAGGGAGAAAACAACTTGTGCTACATATAATTTTCTGCTCTAGACAGTGCAGCTACATCAATTCATCTTTCTCTCTCACTGCAAGCCAAGATAGAGACACTATAAATCAGATCTCTTATGTCAAGGTTTAAGAGAAGCAAGATATATGCAAAACAGTAAATCAACATGAGTTTGCATCTACTATAGTTGGCAGTCACAGCTACACTAGAAGTCAGAAGATTAATGCTGTCCATTTTTATTTCCACTGCCCTATGAGTAAAAGCCAAGATTAAACACCAGGAGTCTTTGGTAACAGGTGCTGAGGGATTACTGCATATGCTGCTAGCAATTTTTCTCAATGTACATGTCAGGTGCAGGGAAAGGCAGTACTGAGGAGTTGTGAGGGAAGGAAATAGCTTCATTTCCTTTTAAGTTTTCCTAAAATCAGCAGGGAGCAAGTATTCATGTAGCAAATATTCTGGTACTCCAAAGCCCTTAGAAATTAGAAGGCCAAACCTATCCTTGGCTAGCCTCCTCCTTTGCAATCTATTGAAATCAGCAGGAAATCACAAGATGTGGCTGAAGTTACCACTAAAGTAAAGGACTTACCACTGTTTTAGCATAGTGTATGGAGAGTAGCATGAATTCAGCCTTTGTACACCTAGATGCTTTTGTACTGAATGCTCAAAATCACCTATGAGGATTAGGAATACAAATCCATGAAAAATTGCCTCCTTCCTTAGCAAACCACAAAAAGAATTGGTGCCTCAGTGAGATATCATCAGCATCCAATACTCCTCTGTAATGCAAAGCATTTATCAGCCCACATCATCTAGGACATGAGTTGCAGCAGGAATGGGGCCAGCACCGTGATTTACAGATCTGAAGCTTATCTATAATAGCAGCAATCAGTGAGGTACTAACAGAGGAAGCTAAGGTAACATCTCAGAACATAGGTCAAAGGCCTTTGCTAACTACAAAAGACAGGAGGGGTCTTGGTTGCCTCCTTCTGCCTTGACGGAGGCTACAAAACACTTAGACCTTCTACAAAGCATGTACAATACATGAAGTAGATTAAGTAGCTGTTTGCATTACTGGTCCTTTTCGTTGTAATTCCATCAGTTATTGATTCCGAGAGGTGGACACAGTTTGCTTACTAGCTAATGGAAGTCCTGATTACCATAAACTCATGGAGTTGTACTTGAGAAAATAAGCAGACAAAATTGAGGGAAAAGCACATATAAATGTATTGTATCGCCAAGTGATTTTTTTAGATTTTAAAATTGAACATAACTGATCATATAAAAATTAATAGGGCAAACGAATTCTCAACACACGTCCACAAACTTACTTACATAAAAAGTAAAAATAATGCAAAGCACTTACACATTGACAAGGAAAAAAAGATGTTACTAAGCACCACAGATTCTTACAGGGATCAGAAAAAAAGTTAAGATTCTGGTTTTCAGGCAATATACATCAGAAACAATGAATATAATGAAGTACACTTAAAAGACAAGACATCTGTTTTAAAACAATCTCTTAAGCAGAAGAACTTTCATGGTATGTGACCTTTGCTTTGCAGAACCAGATATTCATAAAATGACATCAGGAATTGCATCACAGAGAAACAACATAATGTCTCAAAACTTCCCAAACAAAAAGGCAGGAATGGGGAGCTTAGAACATTATTAAGGTTTCTCAAGGCTGTGAAAGGCTGATTACACAATAAACTCCAAATCTTGCTGACCACTTCAATAACAACATTATTCAGTCAATAACAACATAATTCAGTGACAACTTTATTGCCATTACCATCAACACAAAACATACCAGATGTGGGGCAACTGCAGATGAGGAAACACTTGTGCAGTGCATGGAAGCACGTGTAACATATTTCAGTACAGACATAACATCAAAATAACATCCTTTTGTGGACTGGAATTTTAATTTCTCTGTTCAACCATCAACAAATTGTTCCTGGATAGTTATCTGTTACTTTAGATTATGAATCTGTTCTAAATAATTATTTTTAAAATATGCTTATTCCAGAAAAGTATACTTCTTAAGTCACGGTAAACCCCCTTGTACATCTGAAGTGGATTACTTTGATACTAGGAACACAAAGAGGACTTGCATCCTTTTTATCAATTATGTGCTTTGAGACTAAGCAGATAGCACAGCCCTTCAAGTATAGAATTCTGATAGTCTAAGCATAATTTTAGCTTATTTCTTTTCATAGTTCCATGGATTGATCCCAAAATCCTGTTTAAAAATCAAGGTCTATTATCTGTATTTTAAGCTCTGAATAACATCTATTAACCTGCCACCAACATATAGTGCATCTCATTGGCATGAAGATTCAAATTATTTCTGTCTATAGCCCAATGCCAAATTAAACGTATCACAAACAGATTTCCAACCCCGGGCTAAATATGCATGTAGTTTCTTAAGTTTTTGTTTAAATAATAGTGGCATGCAAGTATCCAAAGATTCAGACACCATGGTTTCAGACATGTACCCTACACACTTCCTGTTAGAAACAGACTTGGTCTGGAATCTTGTTACTAAACTTTGTTGTAATCAAAAGATATGATCTGATTGAAACAAAAGTGCCATGGGGAATGTGTCAGCTTTGACAGTCAAAACTGTCACTGGAAATTGTTTGGGACCCAAGATAGAACTACCATGCAAAATCAGAGATCATTCAAATATCTCTGCTTTCTCTTATCCAGATGTGGCACTTAACTCTTTTTTTGTGCGTATCAGATCATTGACTCAACTACCAGGCACTGGCTATCCTTGAATGTAGCACAGTCTTTTCTGCTGGGACATTTTTATTTTGTTTACACGGAATCACAGAGAAAGAGGGAGAATATTCTTTGTGCCCCAAACACTAGCCTTGTTTGGCATTGGGAGAGTCAAGATTCTCTTTTGATCAGCATGTACTTTATACACATGAAATAACACCAGTAACAGAAACAGTCATTCTCAAATGCCTGTTAGGGCTCTCATAGCAATGGGGAGCACAGAAAAGCAGTGATTATGGACATATATATCCTGCATTTCTGATGAATACTGAGCAAGTAAGAAAAAACAGCCCCTGAAGTTCTGCAGTCAAACTTAGGTGCCAAACGTAAATACTTATTTCTTGGTCTTTCAGGCTGACTGGGCTCATTGTGATTGAAATTTCCCCTACTAGTCAGCCCCAAGACAGACTTTGAAAGTAGAAATATTTGTGAAAATGATTTACTGATGTTTTAAAACTTGTTGCCAGCATTCCTACTGAAAGCCAGTTTATGGATCTTGAATCTTAACATTCTTCTTTTTTACACATTTCTTATGCAGTACGTTATGAGGATGAGGGAAAAGAGTAGAAATTCTGATCAGGTTTGTTAATATATAGTTCTTCAAAATGTCTGAGAGACTGACCACAATTTAACCATTATACCCAGTTTATTCAGCTATTGAAAGAAAATTCTGCTAAGTTCTGCACAGTCTGAACAGCAAGAAACCAAAATATGTTTTCACCTAAGTCTCAGAAAATAGTTTTGTTTTAGGGATAATGAGGTGAGCACTATTTGACATCTAAGACTCACCAAGCAGTGCCTAAACCAGGGAACCACTGCATGGCTAGAAAAAGCAATTGTGTCCATCACTCTTCAGCATGAGTAAACAATGTTATGAGTCATCTGCAGTCAGACCATTTTAAAAGAGTCAAAATTTCAACAGAACTTTCTTCAGAAAAGGCACAGAGAATGGGACAAGCAGCTTTTGCACTCTGACAGCGGTCACAGGCTCTTTCTGTAAGGTCTCCCAGGCCTCAGCAGCACCAACGTGCTGCATGTGCCTCCACTGCCTGCTGCACACCTGCACAAGCTACCGAAGTACATGGAGGACTCCTGACCTGGCTCGTTATCTGCTAGTGTAATGCTTCAGCCACATCAGTTACAGACGGACCACTGGCACAAATCAAATATGTTTCTCCCATGGAGCTACCTCAGCCAAAGCTGGGCTCTGTGGTACAGGAATACTCACTCCAAGTCATTTCCTTCTCTACTAGCTGCTACCTCGTTACATACTTTTGCTGCACATGCTCATACAAACCCACCGTTGCAACAATAGGTGAAGTTCATTTTTGTGAACTTCCCCCAGACCTCCAAAAAATTCAAGCCAAGACCTTAAAATGGTATGATTAGTTTAAACCAATCCCCAGCCTTTAAGGAAAGGACAAAACCTTGATGTTCCTGGATTCTAAGCCTTTGGGCTTTCAAGAATTTTTTTTCCCCCATAGGAAGAAAGATTGTGCAGACTTGCACTGAAACTTTTTGTAAGTTTCAACAAAATCACATAATATTGCACCTATAAGAAAATAAAACAGCAAACATCAAAAGCTATGTGATAATCTGATAAGCTTATCACGTGCATGCAAAAACCAGTGAGGCATGAGATTCCAGGTTCTGGGGTCTCTGGAGTGCTAGGTCATCAAAGCTAGCACAACAGCTTTATCAAGAGGGTCCCACATATACTGCACCAGTATTTAAAAAAAAGATTTAAAAAGTATTTGCATGAGTGGAAGGGAAATCTGTGGAGCATTCAGCAGCATTTTGAACATAATATCTGCCGTGTCCCTTTCCAGTACAGCACTGCTTCACCTCCTCCCCAAACTGCGAAACCACACAGTGATGGGGAATGAGTGTGAAAAGGGTCACCAGCGGTTTTCCAAGAATGGAGTTAACTGTAACTAGAGCTTATCATCCCATGCTGAGTACCTACATGTCAGTTATACACAAAGCTATGGATTTCTATTCTTATTTCCTCTCAAAATAAGAAGCATTTAAAAAATCTGGATACTTCTGCATTTGATTTGAAAAACATGTAGATGCCTTGCTGCATCTGCAGGAGTAGCATTGTGTAGCCCTGCCTAGTGTTTAAGCTGTATAAAGACATGGAAAATGATCCCTAGAGCAGATTTTTTCAGGCTATGTTCAAGATTATCTATATTCCCACTAGTCTTCATTAATCCAAATATGACTGTATCAGATTTCAGAGGGAGGTGGGCTTTGTTCAGGATACACTGTTACCCTTCTTGACCAGCAACAGGAAACAACTTTCAAACCTACCATTAAAAATATCTCCTTCTCAAATTTTCTTTTTTAAGCCTTTCTAAGGTCCAAACAGAAACAGGTTTTTATGGTTCTCCTTTGTCATGAAGTAGTAGAGGTTCTTCCTCTCCCAGAAAGCAAGCTTACTGTGACAGGGCAAACAAGGAGCAGTACCAAGATCTCAATAACCTTTGTTGCAAGGACAACTGAAAGGCTCTGGTCCAGTTTTGACTTCCAGTTCCTGCACTGTTCTATCACACTTCACGAGACTATTGAGACTCCACAGCTTGGATCACAACAGAAAAGTTTAACTCAGAAAGGCAGGTTTATTTATCAAGCAGCCAGGCCAAAGCTGAAATCAGTGTCCTGGAAGTTTTCCCCATGTAGAAACAAGCAGAGATAGGAGCAAGGTTTAGTACAATATCTCTTGTCCTGCTAGAGCTTCACAGAGACGCTATGGAGACCAGCAACAGAAGGTCCTTCCCTCAGTTCTGTGGCAGCATTGGCACTGGCATATAATTCTCCGTTAGCTAGCGGTGACACACTCCTACATTGTGCTTGGAGGACACGAGGCTAGTACACCTTGACCTGCGATGGCCCAAAGATGCAGTGCTTCTTATGACAAAGATCCAAAGCAGAGACAAAAGTTTAACTCATGTACCAATCCTAAACCACCCTGGGAGTGATTCTTTCTGTGTAAAGAATCTTAACACTATTTCATATCCACTAAATGAATTATTTTTATCACAAATACAGTACTTATAAGAAGCAAGATGATGCTAAATTAGCATGGATTCAAGGATATCTGAGACTAAAATGAGTGACAGTCCCTAACAAGAAGGCAAATTTGGTGCTTGTCATTGAAAGTGCTATCAATTGAATTCAGTTACTATGTCAGAATCACTGTTAGAAATTCATTATTCATACCTGTATCATCTAATATTCATAAACCTGCCAGCACAGCACTTTGGACAGTTTTCATTGTTTGTTCCTTTAAAACAATCACATACTGTCCCACGGGAATCCTACATATAAATACTCCTCCAGTGATATCCTGACAAGTGACAATTCACAGAAGTTGCAGCCCTTTTTTAACTGGTTGGGAAATCTGTCAGCTATAGATCATGAAACATGACAGTTAAGTATTGAGATAACTGATAAGTCTCCTGGCTTTTCAAAAGATGGAGAGTCACTGTGGCCTTCAGAAACTTCCCTATGGCTTGTTGCCAGCTATTGGCCAGTCAGTATCACTACTGGACTAGCAGTGCCTGAGAACAGAAAAATTCTAAGTTCCTAGTTCTTAGTCTACTCCACTCCTGACATTCCTCAAGTAATTACAACCAAAAGTTCCCATGGATGCCTTGACATTTCCTTCACACTACAGCATTTTAGTTGTGTTTTTTTTTCATGATGATGGATGCCTTTTGTATCTGAGGTTCATCTGAAGTTTGTTTTGCTTGTTAGAGAACGGAGTGAAATACTGGGCTACATGATTCACATTTCAAAAGAATATTTTCCACTCCTCTACTTCCAACCTCAGCTTTATATTAGCAAATTTCCCTGTGTAATAATTTCTTACTTACTGATCATGACATCTCATACGACATGTTCAAAAAAAGCCCAGGCATAGCTGAAAGTCACTGCTGCATGTGATGCTTACATTCAAAAAAAAAGTTTAGAATTCATATCCTTGTACAAATGACTTTCATATTGTAACAGAGCACCACTTTAATGAGTATCACAACCACTGCCTTCTACTTTGTATTTTATAACACATTCAACATGCAGGTTCTTATCCTTCCTATCCCAAATTCAAGAAAATGCAAAAAGACATATAAGATGCAAAACAAAAACTAACGGGAGGTCCACATTTTGAAAGCAAATTGTGGACTTCCTTGTTAAGATGTAAAGTAGCAAATGATTGACTTTGATTTTCTGCTTGAACTATCAGCAGATGATACAATTTGAAGTCCAAAACTAAATTGACTTATATAAGTGATATTAATCTAATGTAATATTCCAAACTAAACTAGTCACTTTCATCTTGCTAAGTACAGTTTAAAAATAAACAGCCTAAACATGGGATCTCACTGCTGGAACAAGGATATCCAAGAATTCACACCATTAGCTAGAAACTAACAGAGTTCTGCTTAAAATGCTGGGATTTACACTAGGGATTTTGAGTAAATTTAATTAGTTTCCTGCATTTCAGCCGCGTATATGAAGAGAAAATTAATCCTATCAGCATAAAACAGTGCAACAATGAAAAGCAAATGAGTTAAGCAATCTTCATAAATCAATTCATGCTAAAATATGTGCTAATCCCAATCTGCACTCCAGTTAGATATTACTGTAAGAGTACATTCAGCAATTTTAATTTAAACTGCCTGCAGTTAAACAGAAAAGGGCAGCAAATCAGAACCACTGTCCTCATTCACATTTGCTATTGCAGCATCACATCTGTAAAGAAAAATGGCAGAGCTGTCCCAAACAATGGTTACTGGCTCCTCTAAAATACTACTCTTAATCCTCTTACATGATTCATTTATTGTGTGACACTGGTTGAACATATGCAGTCCTCATGCAAGGAAAAATAGGAGAGGAAAATCTTCATTCCAGATTTACAGTTTTCAAAGTTCAGCAACTTTATAAGTTTTCCATTTTCCTTTAGAATGAAATAGAATCATGTGGAATTACTAATAGTTGGCTCCCTAAAGGGTAAGAAGCTAATGCGAATATGCCTGAGGTATTCACTCAAAAGTTCACTCAATGTTTTGAAATTCAGATATCTCACTAGATTGGACTGGAAGCAATGTGAAAATAGCTTATTCTCTTGTTATTTCATTACTTCCACAACTCTTTCCAAGTCAATCTCCTAATTATTGAAGAGCATTAAAAGACAAAGATCATTTCAACATCTTCAGTTACATCAGGATTCAAGTGGGCTGAAGAGATTGCTCTGTAGAGAGCACACTTCTGCACTGAAAATTATTTCCATTGTTGATAGTATCTCACTTGTTAGCTGCTATGCCCATTTAACAAACCATTTTTACTAACAAATTGAGAGAGATAACCATAAGATATTTAATGAAACTTTCATCAGATTTTTGAAAACTTTGTTGGAAGCACTGTCTCAGTATTCAACAGAAAGGGTGCTCTGAGGCTGAGTTTAGACTGTCAGGCCAATTCAACAGCATTACAGGGACAGAAACTGAAATCAGAAACCTAAAATTTTCAGTCTGGAGGTACAAATCTTGATAATTAGCTGAGATGGAAGTAAAATTCACTAAAGAAACCTGAAGGTTGCCTGCCAAAGACAACTATCCATCTCCAGTTGGCAATACAATTAATTGCCTATCTCAAAAAAGTTACTTGGATGAGCCCTTCTCATTCAGGGTACCCTCTCTAAAAAAATCAGGTATTACTGTATTCTGCAAATACAATCACATTTTATCCCAAATCAAGAATTTAAGTGTTATTTTACAGAGAGGGGTAAAAGTATCATCCCCCTCTTAGAGACAAATGGACACAGGTGCATCAAACAACATTTTCATGGTAATTCAGCAAGTCTGTGATACAGCTGTGTCTATAGCTACGTCTCTTGACACGTGTGCGTTAGTCAACCCCACATCTTCACTACAGAATCATTTCCGTTGAAAGAAATTATGTTTCCAGAGAAGTAGAATCTGAGAAGTCTTTCTTACCTGGCAAAAAATGATGCTGCCACCGAGGTGCCTGTGGATACGTCAGTAGCAACATATGTGCTCTGGGAGGCAGGGAAGCTGTACAAGGAGGGTTTATCTGCATTGTAGCGGTTCAATGCTGCTTCAGTCAGGCCCTCTCGACTAGTCTCTGTCATAAGCTGAGATATCTGAAGACAGAAAAAAAAGCAGTGAGAATCATCAGCTAGAGCTCACGTGCTGACCCCTCCTCATCCAGAAGTGCCTCTGGGTTGCAGATGAAGTAAGAGAGGCATTGCATTCGCTACATCTTTGTGGGTCTGTGACCAAGTTTATTGCTTCTGTCACGCTAATCTACAGCACTTTGGCTCAGACCTAACCTTGTTTGCATTAAAACTAATGGGATAAATTCATCTCATCATTAGAAATGTCAATAACGTCAATGGCTTTCCATCCATATGGAAAGAGTAAGCCATAATCCTTGCTGGGTTTCACCTTAGGGTACAAAAGAGACAGCTTAGAAATGTGTAAGATACTTATATTTTACTTCAGAAAAGGAAAAAAAGAAGAAACAAAAAAAAAACACATTTGTTTGCCTTTGTAAAATAATACAGCACTAGTGTATTAAGTATTTTTGTTGACCTTTCTTCAGAAAGGCCAACACAACAGCATAGGAAGGAGTCCCTTGGGATCCCAGACTAATTATCATCTCTCTGGAAAATCAGGATCATTACCACTCACTTTCATTGGCTTTCTTAAAGGTTTTAAACACCTCATGATTTCATTCTTCTGATAGCCCCTTTAGCATTTTCTCTCTGTTAGGAAGCCTCATCTCAGCCTTTCTTTGGGAAAAACAGACAATGCTGGCAATCTTCCAAGGCATGGCTTCCTTCTCCCTGCAAAAAGTTTGCTAGAACCGGTCTCTCGTGTGTTCTGTTTCAGTTCTCATGCCTGTCCTTATCACCACAATAAGGTGGTGATACCACCACAACAGCAAGAGGATATCTTTGTGAGGTACATCAAGAGAAGCACTTGAGATCATCCTGTAGTTAACCCTTTTTCCAGTTAGGCTTGCTTTATTTCAGCTGTTACGCATTTCAGCCATTAAAGCAAAGTTGAAGAATTGTGATTTGTATTTACAAGGGGAAACGACATGCGATATGGTGACATTCTTTCAATTCTGCAGAAGATTATTCCATAGTCATTGGCCAACCACCAAGCCACCTCTGTTTCTTGTATAGAGAAGCGTTACCCATTCTGCTACAACTAAGAAGACAGTCTAAGACTTTATCCCTATTTTACATATTTTGATGCCAATTAACTGTAATACTTCTAGGACAGGAGTACTAAATTAGCCACGGTATTTTATGAGGAACCAGTAAAATTGCTGAAAGTGCCCCAATCATGTTACTTGCACAGTGAGCCTTTCTGATTTACTGAATCACTGTAATGAATGAGCAGTGGTCTCAGAAGGCTGAAATCCTGGACTTAAATCATCTCATGCTACTGTTAAAACGCAGGAATTTAGGCTAGCTGCCAGTACCTCCCTATGTTTCCAGCATGCAGACAACCAGACATTTGCTCTTCAATGTTCTGCTAACCTATATATGTCCACTTGGGGCATCCAATACACTTGAATTCACTAAACAATAATTTCCTGAAGTTTTCCATAATTTTTGTTAACTCAGCTATTTAAATTTGCAGTGAATGAACTGGCACAAGATTCTGCCTTATCACCTCAAATTACCTTGAAACCAATTTCATCATCTGCCATAATGGCCACTGCTAAGCAGACATTTAAGAAGTTCTTCCTTCAGAGCAAAATATACACACAAACTTAGCCTCACCATAGTCCATCCACTTCATAGAGGTGAAATCAGGGATGGACTGTGGCAGGCGGGTTGGAACTAGATGATCTTTAAAGGTCCCTTCCAACCCAAACCCTTCTACAATTCTATGATCATTATTCAGTTGCCAATGCTGACAGTGTTACCTGGAAGTGAAACTCACTTCCGCAGCAGCCTGGGAGCAGTTAAGCTGATGAGCTGACTTATCTCAACTGCAGTCTCAATTGCAATCATAGCTTCCTCACCTAATGCCAAATAAAGATTTGCTGCTCCAAATATGAATTTCCACAGCCACTACAGCATATTTCTGTTGGTGTCAGAAGATCCCCTGAAGATGCAAAATGGCAAAGCTTGAAAGAGGTATTTCAGCCAACTGAGTAACAGGAAAGGACTTGTGCGTCTCAGTGTTTGGGACATCCAAAAACACATCCATCATGCCATGGGCATAGAAGGAGTATCTGAATGGTTTCTACAATTATGAAGAATTTTAGGTGAGCTATAGTCATATCCATAAATGCTATTAACAAGAACAACACAGAGCACACACAAGAAATAAAAAGCCTCACACTGACTGTGGACATTTCCTCAAAGGTATTACTCTCAGGCTTCCTCAAAAACTGATTAGATGCTTGGTTCATGAACTTTTAAATAATTAGCTCAAAATCAAATACTCACCAAGGAGACATGAGATTCTTTTAAAAAGATAATAAATATAAACCATTCCTCCTCACCTAGGCACTCAAACAGAAACAGATATTAGCCAGCAAAAGGAACATTAATGCCTTTTAAGAAATGAGGATGAAGATCTTAAAAATCCTGTATTTGGGTCATATTTTCTTATATTAAAAATGTAGAGGAACTGAATAAGAAGCTGGAAATAATCAAAGATATTTACAAATTCTGTATTCATGGATTACCGTACTATCCATAGGACAAAGAAAGAAAAGAGATAAATAATACTCATTTTAGGAAAAGCACACACTTATGGACAAAAGTAGAATGGCGTTTCTATGATTTTTCAGTAGTACTGCTATTTTTATCATGTCGTACAAATACAGTCCAAATACTACAAGGATGGTAGAGTTCCTCAAACTGCTAGCTGTGAAACATCGGTATGGTACCAACCACCAGAGCTTGCTGGAAAGGCATCAGTTCCTTGCAGCTCTCCTTCCTGCTCATTCACACAGCTTGCTTTCTTGCAGAAAGCAGGAAGCTACTGTTGAGACATTGATACTGATGTGAAAAGCAGCATTCCAGTGTAAACAGCCATGTCAGAGAGCCCTCCCAGAGCTGCCCTGGATGGACGCTCATAACGGGGCACGTTGGGCTTGTTAAGTACCCTGTTGGTCCCGAGGGTCTGGCATCACCACTTGGTTTCCTTTCCCAGGCTGGCACACTTCCTGGCCAAAAATCCACTTCTCAGCATGAGATCTCTCAGAACTAAACTCCCAAATGTATATACTGTCTATCCTTGAGCTCTGTTAATTTGCTGTTGCCTCAGCAGGGATACTTCTTAGTTGACAGCAAGGATACCAAAATGGGAACATACTTTATTTTGCTTAACACAAGGCATAGACAAATTACAACAAAATAAGAACTGGCTTAAGTCACAGTCCAGGATCTCCTAAACCAGAAATGGTTTCCAGTTTTAGCACTTGCTTCCTTTGTCTGCTAAGCGGGGTTTTTCAATAGTGAAATGTCAGCAACAAAATCTGAAATATTTCCCCAAATTTCAAATATTCTACTGTCCTCATCTAGGAGGCGTGCAACACCACTTCATGTTATACAGGTCAAAACACACAGAAGTACCTAGTGATACAGCAACACCCAGCCTCAAGCAGAACATCAGGTTTTGCTTGAACGAGCTTCTCAAGTCACTATGTTGCTATCTTTTCCTTATATCAAGGCAAGAACAGGAGAACAAACTAGAACATGACATTTAATTATGGAATTGTCCCTTTGGACAGCCTGCTGGTAGAGATGAAGGACAAAGTGCTATTCCAAATCCTGGGCCAGGCTGGGAGCCTTTTTTGTGTCCAATACTTATCAGAATATTGCTTATGATGCAGAAATTCCAACATCTGTGTCAATCCACAGGCTAAGCACCTCACCTGACACCTAGACACATGCCTACAATATTTGACTAATAGATCCTCATTTATTCCCAGAGTTCAATACATGTATATAAAGTAGTGGACAGAAATAAGTCCAGATAATTCACATACAAGTGTTCGGAGAGTATGACTAGTTCTACTGTATTTCTTTCTTTTGCTTCATAGGCCATAGAAGGTAGAAATAATTTAAACTGTTATACCAAACTGAAGAGTGGGCTTTGGAGGCATCTTACCATCCCATTTGCTTTGTGTTCCAGTCACAGTACCAAATAATCCCCTTCTGCTCTTACACTTCTCACTGAAGTTCACACATACACAGACATAAGTAAAATAAAATAAAAGAAATCAGAAATTTAGAAAATTTTGGAAAAATTCTTTTTCCCCATCCTAGTTCAAAAGACATAGTTGGAAATCACACTTTGAACTTGGGCTTTGGTTGGGGTAAGGGGGATAATGTAAACTATGTTTGCCTGGCAAGTACACTTCGCATAAATCTGCCTCTTCAGTGCCACTGCACTCTCACTAGATACTGCTTCTGGATTTAAGGGGGAAAAGAAAAACAGATTCTCGACTCTCTTTCCCGTTCTACATGTGAGTACCCACATCCCATATACACAAGGTTTAAGATAGGTTAATAGGATATATTTTGAGAAATTCCTTTATTGAATTGTTGGCAGCACATCAGTGCATGGATAAGCAACAAAAAGACAAAGCATGGAACAACACAACCTTTCATGCCTCAATAAAAACCTTTTAAGTGCACATGGAACAAGACAGATGTCCCTCCCCAGGCCCCATTTTTTCTCCTGTCTCATAAAAGCGAGGCACCCATTAACCTCTTCTTTCACTGCTTTCTGACAATATACAGCAAGAGCTGGAGATAAGTCATGATTTAAATTCTGTACATCATAGGAAAAAGATTGCTCTGCAGCTAAACCACAGGTGTCAGCCAGCCTAGATTCTCTTCCTATTCCAATTAAAGAGTCACTCTGTGAATAAGACTTGCCATCTGCAGTATGAGGTTAATTATATTTACATAAGGGCATTTTACAGCCAAGCTCATTAATATTTCTAAAGCTCCTGAGGACTCCAACTGGAAGTACTGTAGAAATGGAAGTTAATATTTAGGAAAGATGTGAAATGTTCTTTGCTGTGAAGGATGTGAAGCGCGCAGGTTCATCCCTGAAATCTAGTAAAACTCCAATGACTGATGAATGAACTAGATGCACAGAAAAGTATGAAATGTATCCATGTCTGAAGTCAAATTCAAGACAAAAAATCTCTGTCCAAAGTCACCATGAAGCAATCCTCAGTGTCCAAAGATCCTAACCTGAAGAGAGAAGCTCACTATCAAGAAGAAACTGATAGTAGAAAGCTCTCCTTCATAAACACGCAGACTCATGAATGACTTCTTTGGCAGTCCACCCTTGATTCAGAGCAGCACTGAATTTTCCACCCAATAAATACTGAAGAAATAACTTCCTGACTTATTTTAGACAGCAAATATCTACATTAATCAAGAAACAAGTTCTTGTGAAAGATTCCCCTTTAAAAGATGAGTTCTTGATGGAAGCTCTACAGGATACCTCTCCCAAAGCTTTTGCACACACACAAAAAAAACATCATAAATTCTTACATATCTGCTTAGACCACAAGTTCAGCAGCTTAATTTCAAGTTTTCCATTACGCACAGTCAGGTGTTCTGGCTCTTCTAAAATGTTCATGTTTTACCTTCTGTCCAACTCCTTTTGTCTCATCAGAGTTTACTCTCAGTCATAACAAGATAAAGTTACTCTTCCTGTTTGGCTCAGAGAGCCTAGTTGCTGGTCTAATGGGAGCAATGAAAAAGGCAATGGGAGAGGCATCTCACAGTACATCATTCACTTATTCAAGCAAAAGCATGTAAATGCAGAAAGGCATCTCTCAACTAGAGAATGTATCAATAAGCAGTAGGTCCTCTTCCTAAAATTCAGCTCTTTATTTGAGCCCCTCTGGAAATATTGACTTCATCCCTTTTGCCAAACATGCAAGTTCTGCGTTAAGTTCTGTGCAGTAACAAAAAAGTGCAGCAAAAAGTTATCTATGGTAGTATTCAAACCGCAAAGTAACAGCTAGGATCTACTGTGCTCAGCACCACAAAGAAAAAGAGAAATGTGGGTAATTTGACATTTAATATTTCATTTTCATAATTTTAGAGTGTTTGTTAGGAGAAATTATCATATGAAAACAGGAAATGGAAATACTTTAGAGACAGTTTCAACTATCATTGCTAAATACAGATGTAAATACTTTGATGTAAATCTGGTAGAGGGTTTACTGAAACTGAAGTGGGGCTTTGGGGGTGGAGGGGTAGAAGGAAAGGGGAATCTTTTGCTGCCTACACAACTCACAAATTAATTTTAACACATCCTTCACAGGGCGAAGAGGAGCAATTACACCATTAAACCAGAGCAACTTGAAAGTGGTAGGGATTTGCAGTCAGTCATCTTAAACATACCATGGAGTATGAAGGATATACTGTGTCTGTCACAAATCACTCATTACAACCAAGCTAGTATTTCAGGAAATATACAGGACAAAACCCACATGTAAAAGAAGTAATTTTTGAATGGTAACCAGTTCCTGTAGCTAAAGGCACTGGCGCAGTCCCGTAGCATCTTGCCATTTGATTATGACCTTGTTCTCTCATAACAGAATACTAAGCTGCTATAGCTTGAGATCACTGTAACTGCTGACGCAGAGACTGAGTGAGCGAGACAGCAAGTCTTGATAGTCCTTTCCTGTCAGAAGAACATGTTCCATTAGGAAAAGGCTGAAAAAGGACATGCACAATATCTGCTGCATTCAGGCTCTTTCTTGGAGTACGTGATGTAAACACACCAAATACTGCTTACCAAAGGCAAGCATTCATTGCGAAAACTGAAACTCAAGGGAGGGTCGTTGGGCATGCTTTGCTCCTGCTTCATTCAAATTTCCACACAAAATCTGAAATACTGATTTAGCAGAAGAGGCTACTGTAATGGTACAGACTTTGTACTGAAACAAAAAACAATGCACCCTTAGAAAGAGTAAGGTTTTTCAAAGGGGGGATCACTGGGATGGCAAGAATGCTAATTATGCTTTACTTCTAACAAGGAAGAGTCAGACTGTATTTAGCATAAACTATTTTTACTTAAACATTACTTAGTTACCATGACAGCACCTAGAGCTTAATTGCAGTCTCCAGCTTCCTGCTGTCCAAAAGATGACCTTTGACTGTTACAGCCACATCCCATGTCCCTCTATAAACAAGATAGCTATTTAACACAGATCTAATGCACTCCTCAGCACAAAATCCCAATTTGTACAGACACATGTACATCCTCCCATCAAAACTGCTATGATAGCTCTATCTTACACTCCAGAGCCCATACCATTGAACGAAATATTTTACAGCGCATAACTGAATGTCTTAAAATCAGCTACTTAGAACCTGATCCAACAGCTGATCAGACATCCAACTAATGTTGGATTTCTCTCTGCTGTAAGACATTTTCCTCTGATTCCTCCCCCTAAGAGTTCTGTCTTATAAAACAGTATTTTTGATTTTTTCTTACGCAGTATTTTTACATAGTAAATGACGACATTTGCTCAGCTATCCAGTATTCTCCCTTATGTTCACCCACTCATTCAGTGCACATTCTTGCCCTAGCTTTTGAACTGAAAAGCACAGCAAAGCTAAGCAAAACAATCAAAAAAATTCAAAAACACACACAGCAACAGTACTGCCTGAAAATTTGTGAGTTACTTCTTGAGCACATGCTCTTCAAAAACAATACTTTGTAAGAATTGCATATCTTTTTTCTGGCAACAACAAAAGCTTTATTATAAAACAGGAAAACTGCTCTATTAAGCCTGTGACAATGGTTCAGTTGCTTGATCAGCAAATTCCGATACGGACCATCACTTGGTAAATGTAAGTTGATGCACACTCCACCACCGAGGCATGAGGGATATGGACGCATTTGATCTGGCTTAGCAATGAATTCACTTTTCTCAGTTTACCTATGCCCTCTTAAACTAAGTCATCCATGGATGGAACTCTGTCTACATCAAAAAGAATTGGTATATTGAGTCTGAAAGAATAATGGCCAAGCTTGCTTCTAGCACTCTCATCTGGTACTGATATATTTACTGAGCAAAAAGACAAACAAAAAGGAAAAGAATATTAAAGGAGGCGAAATTACATGATCTGAAGTATTCAGGACAGCAGACATGTACCTACAGTGAACATACCCGTCTACAGAAGTTGCAGATTCCAGTCTGCAGCGCTCCTTTAGTCACATAACCTGCAAATTCTATTTACTGGCTACTACTTCATTATCAACCTATTTTCTGAATGGTAAGGCCTCTCTACCTTGTTACAGAAACAAAACACCTATCACAACCCACTTTTCCATTCAGGATCGTACCGGCCTCTCCTGTCCTCCCACAGGCAGGACAGCTGTCCAGGGTGCAGGTCTGCTCACCCTCCATACCCAGAGAAGCAGACTCCCGATGGACAGACCCCTGCAAGGCTGCAAGCTGTCCCTTATGAGTAAAGCAGCAAAGCACTATCAGCTAGACCCACGTACCCCTCTCATTCGTGAAGCTCCGCCAGCCTGTGGGCAGCACAGCAATGCAGGTTTCCCAGCTTGCATATTCCCCTACTTCCTCTGCAAATGAAAAATTGGAGCAGTGGCTAGCAAAGAGGTCCTACCCTCAATTTTGGGTCCCTAGGCATTTCAGCAATGGAAAAAAAAATACTATGCTGCTACACAATAAAACTGCTTTCTTTCTCATCAAGAAGACACCAATAACATGGCAATCTGGGAAAGCCGAGGCTGCCCCTAGCTTTCAAAATTATTTTTTTTTAAAGTCTAAATTCATGAAAGTTCTTAATTCTCTTAATTACCTGTGTATCCTCCTGCTGCATTATAAAACCGTGCAGCTGGAAATTAATTGGATTTTTTTCTTCAATGACTTATTTCCTATCAGATTTTTACCATATTACAAAAGAAAGTCTCTTACAAGAGAAAAGGATTTTCATTTGTGTGGCTCTTCTAAAGTTTGATTGCACAGATCCAGATTCAGTGATCACACTGTAAACCCTTGCTGCATCAGCTACCTTTTAAGACCTCAGTGGTCACGCTAATTGTGCTAAAATAACTAGGGCAGAAGAGCATGTGTGGACCATGAAAGGTGACCACATCTGACTTCTGCCTGCCAGTACACATGGGGCAGCAGCCAAATGAAGTGCGGGCACTCTTGAAGCTGAGGCAGAAGTCCTTCAAGTTCACTGTGTGCAGGAGCAATACATTTGTTATGAAAATAAACTTTCATTTCTCTGATCAGTTACTATCCTGCCAGCAATGTCAAGACATTGTAAGAAGTTCAACTCTTTCTGAAGCTGTTTCCGTATCACAAACGGCAATCTGTAAGCCACTGACCTTTCCCTGTCAGTTGACAAGAGCAGCTCTAGAAGCTACCAGTGTGTGTCAGCATGAGGGCCTAACTTAAATGGCATTATTGACCCAGAAAGCAAGCTCTTTCTATAGCTAGCAAGAGAGTAAGCAATAAAAAAACACCATTACTTTTTCCACACATAGGTGTGTGAACCAGATCATTAGTCTTTATTTAAAAAACATATAATCAAGTTCTACCATTAAAATGTGGGGAGAAAACTACTTCATTTCCAGTTTGAAAAAAAAATCTGACAGGCATTGAGATTCTCATAGTGATTACTGCATAAAAATGTGGCAAAACACAAATTCAGCCAACACACACAATCACCACAAGATCTCTCCTCTTGAGGGGATAAGATCAGCACACGCCTGACGTGTCTCTAACCCAGCTGCTCATGGAAGGATGCATGGGCTTGACCCTCAGAGATCCAGCAAATATCTTCAATCTGTTCAGAGGTTGGTACCATTCCACTGGCTTCCCCATGGCTTCCCCATCACAAAGAAATTACAGAAAAGCTGACATTTGTAAACTGCAGCCAAAGGTTTAACTATAGCAGTACTGGCAGATACCACAGTAATATAAACTGTCTCTGTGCGTTAGCTAATACAACTATCCATAAAGAACCTTATAAAGGAAGGAACCAGAGGACTTGAATCTTACATCTGAGGCATGAGCTTTTGCACAAATACAAAATAAATCATCTTCTCAGCTATGTTATTTTTTCTTAGTTACTTTTCTTTTTTTCCCAGATCACACAAATTTTGCAGAGTAGTTTTCAAAGCAGTTAATGATTCAGGAGTACGATTCCCATCAATTTTCAAATAAGTCTCAGGAGAGGTTACTTGATGCAAGTTAAACTGCCCCACTCATGGAAAGCTACAGCACTAAAAAAGTGTTTCGCCTTATCCCAACAGCAGTGATATTATCCCTAAATGAAAATGTAGTTAAGTTCAGCCTGGATTTCTCTAGAAACAGAACAAAATCATTTTGGGAAATGCATCATGAGAACTCATCCCTTTCCAGGAGGACTCCTATCTCCCCAGGTTTGTAGAAACTTCAGACCAAGACAGTGAGTGCAGCAAGTTCGTGATTGTTTAAGGGCTGTTTGCATTGAAGAGTCAACTCATTTATTTTGCCAGTCATTTTTTGGACCAAGCAATATGGAAGTCTAGGAAGTTTAAGATTAGACAGACTGGGAAATCCTTCTTGACTCATCAAATATTCTAAGTTCAAAGATTTATTCTGTAGCATCTTTTTCCATACACTCTCCTAAATCATCTTTATGTAGAAGTACATTTTTAAAAACTGATTAAATAAAAGATAACCTCTGACATCAATGATTATTAATACTGCTCATGCAGCTTTCTCTTTTGCTGCTGCTGCTATGAAATATTAACCACTCATCATTTGAAAGGACTCCAAGGAGTCTTGTATATTCTGATCCATCCTTTAGTGGAATAAAACTTAAAACACACATTTGAATCCTTTGTTATATTTGCATTTTTCTGGATAGGTCTAAGGCTCCAAGTGCTCGCAGTTCTTCTGAAAACTCCATTGAAACCTACAGGCAGCAAAAAAAGCTTCAAAAAAAGAAATACTGTCTTGAAACCTCGCTGTCTGGTCATTAGTTTGACGTGTGCCTTCTCAGCATTTCAGTTTAGCTTAACCAATACTGAAACATATCTTCCAGGTTATGATAGCTCAGGCACAGAAGTAAGTTTTTGTAGTGCGTTGTAACAGCTGTCCACATGCACACTCTTAGCCCTATTGCAAGTCCAAGGTAACGTGATTTATCTTACAATCACTTTTCTAGAACTAAGTGAAAGAAACAAAGTCAAATCATCTTGAATTTGTAGTAAGCTAAGAACATACATTTGCATTTACCAGGTATTAGTAAACCTGCTAAAAACTTATCAAGATGATCACGTGTCAGAGTCCTAAGACTAGATTAGAATATTATGATGGCATCTGGATGAAACTGTACTGAAGCTGATGCTGTGACTTCCACTTTTCACTCAAAACAAATTGTTACATTCTGATGTAGCCTTGGATAGACAAAATACGAGCCGTTATGCAAGGCTGAATGCAGAGCTGCTCAAAAGTTACACTCTATGCTCAGAAGGGTTCAGCGGGGCAAAATGTAAACATAGGGAACTGGCTATTACATAGTCCAAAAATGCATGGAAGATGTACAGAAGTGGAAAGATGAGAAGCACCAACAGTGTGGTGTCGCGAGAGAGGCACTTTCAGGGGGGGTGAATTCCAGCTGGAAAAGGCTCAGATCTGAGCCTTGCACTCGCCTAAGAAGCGTTCATATTTCCTTCCCTGAAGCAGAGATGTTGATACAATCTTCAGAAGTCAACAGCATATCCTTTCAGTGCAAACACCTTGTAAGACCATGATCACAGCCAACTTCTCAAGTCAAAAAGCATGACAATTGTGTTCCTCTTTCCCCACAGAGAAACAGCATTTAGCTTCAACTTCCATGCTGGAAAACCCCCTTTTTGATGAATTGGACAAACCATGGTCCAATCTACCACCTCACAGTATTAAGTCATGCTGAATTGCATTGCTCTTTGGCTTTGTGTAGCTGCCTCACCCTTTTCTGTCCCTAATATTAATAGTCCCTTGCAGGTGTTCCTTTTTTCATGGTACCAATCTAGAGTTGTAGCAATAGCTAATTTCACAGCTATCAGTGCTAATGGGAGCTGCTATGAAATTGTCTCATTTCTGAAGGAGTCAGTGTGCAGTTGCTAAAGGAAAAAAAAAATAAAAGTCAGCTCTGCAGAAGCCATGCATCAGCAGGAGTGACCTCTCTATAAATTTAACAAGGTTGGTCTTTCTAATCTCTGTCACAATACCTGAACACCTGTCTTACTTTCATGTTAATAATAAAAATGTCCTGCTGGGGCTTTAAAATTATTTTTTGACAGCAGCAACCATCAGTTTTAACAGGAATACATGAAAAGAACTCAAAAGGTGCCAGAAGAGCCTTCAAATAAAACCACTAGCAGGATAGAAAGAGCTCCTTCCTGGCCCCGAAGGTGAATGCCTTCAGGCATAGGTTTGATTGCCTTATTACGTTAGTTTGCATAGCTACAGCTGTTATTAGCAGTCATAAAAATCATTCAACTGTGTTTGACTTGGAGGCCTCTTGTTGCAGTGAGTTCTATAGGCTTGACTAGGTGCTGAGTTATGCTACATTCTCTTCTGTTTGCTCTAGATTTACTGCTGTCTCAGCTAATGAAAGCAAGAAGAGAAGAAGCACGTCCTCAACTGAACACCAAACTAAGCTCTGTCAGAGTATGCTGTAAACCGCTAGGGACTGGGCCTCTCTGCTCTGGCCCCCTTTCAGTGGCTCAGCAAAGAAGTCAACTTCTGATCTTCAGGCTATGCACTTGCTATGATATTCCACTGAATAGAATGGATGTTTCCTACACAACACCAAACATCCTCAGCTTTCTACGTATATTCCTAGCTTATGTCTATATTCCAAGCTAATTGTATTTTTGCATCCTGTTATTGCATGCAACTACTATCATGTTTTCAAACACATTTGTTTCAGTTGGCCATTTTCAATTTGCAAGTCTTTCTCTTGAAGGGATCCAAGGTGAACATGGTTTTCCAGGAGCTAGCTGAACGTCGCATTAGCTGAAGCTGGCCTAACATTTAATTCAAATGCGTCAATGATCTTTTCCCCAGTACATGTAATCTGCATTTTGGTCTGCAGGAACCATCATAATCCATCTTCACTATGACAGCTTTACAGAAAGAAAACCACACTCCCACTTTTCCCCTGTACGCTGAGAAGCATGCTGACTATCCATTACCAGCTGGAATTTAGTGCATATTCACTTGCAGACTGGGTAATTAATACCATTCCCCATCTCTCCTGACCAGCTAAATAACATCAGATGAAGAACAAAATTTTCTCCTCGCCACTGATTTAAGATGTCTCTTCTATTTAGGCAACACATCTCCTTTACTTTCCTCAGATGGCATTCAAAAAATCAGTGATCAATTTGGAAGATATGAACTACAGACATTTTCAAACTTGCATAGCTCTGAAAAGTGAATAATAGAGAGAAAAGAGGCACAGTCTCTAGTCTGGCTGTGCTCTATAGCACTTTCTGAAAAGTTAGGAGCGGAAGCAGTTGAACATTCACAACCTACAGCACTAATAAACAGTGAACATTCCTGAAAGAGGATATTCTTTCAAATTCAGTC
Source organism: Chauna torquata (assembly GCA_013399475.1). Taxonomy (NCBI): domain Eukaryota; kingdom Metazoa; phylum Chordata; class Aves; order Anseriformes; family Anhimidae; genus Chauna; species Chauna torquata. Next base: position 129,948 of record VXAL01003610.1, read on the forward strand.
AGTATAACCTATTATGAGAACTTTGGATGGTCAAATAATAACCACTTAATTCATAAAGAATTATTTTCCTGTAAAACAGAACTCAGATCGACCCAAAGGTAGACTCCAAACAGCTTTAACTATCCTGTATCAGCCATTTCCTATCTAGAAGAAGGGCTGTAAAAGAGAAATGACAGTCATATACAAAGTCTTATGCATCTTCCTACCTAATATGTTTAACTTTGGAATGCAGTGCTCACAGTAAATACTGCCAATTATTTACTCTTTCAATCACAGGCACGCTTTGTGCATATTTTCACAGCTGAAGTGGCTCACGGTACATAGACAGCATGTTCTTCCCGTTCCTGTCATAAGTTATTGCCTGTCTCTACAGGACATTAAGCTCAGGTAGACACATAGTTGGTGAATTATCTAAGATCCTTGTGATTCTTCTTAATTTCTGCCTCATTATGGGCTTATTGTTTCCTATTTCTTACCATTAACATCTTCTAATTTTTATTCTTGTTCCTTTACATACCCTGTCACTTTTTCTTTTGGCAGCCTAAGAGACAGGACTGGACAGGACAAGGGAAAACAAACAAACAAAAACACTTGGAAAACTTAACAATAAAAATCCAGAAGATTAAAAGTGAATATCAGCTTAAGAAATTGTCTGAAAGTATACAGTCAAGTCTTAGAGCTACACTTATTTCTTCCTTAAGAAAGTTAGCCTAAATAATCTTCAACTGGCTATTTCTCTACCTTTTTTACACAGCAACAACTAATATCTTTCTTCTACATAGCACACAGACAAAAAGTGACGGCCCCAGGGAGTTTGCACAATAACCTAAACTGGCAAAACACACTCCACTAGGGTCTAAAAATAAGCAGTGATTAAAATTAGTGCAGGAACTGTTGTTTGATATTTTTTATAAGCAAACACCAAGATTACACTAACTGGCCCACTGTGAATAAAAACAGATTTACAATAGATTTAATTAAATGCATTTAATGAAGTCCAAATATAAAAAAAAAAAACAACAGGCTCATCATCTGAAATACAGTAAACCATTCTGAACTGTAATAAATGTCTCATGGTTATCTTCAATTTTCATTTTGGCTTTCAGCACCCCACAGAGAATTTTTATTTGCTCATGAAATGTTTTGTATTTTTCCCCTTCAACTTGTTTACTCAATTTGTAACATAGAAGTTTCAGAAGTTACTTTTAAATCAGTTTTTGAAAGGAAGTCTTTATTTTAATTAAATTTTAATAGAGCATCATGAACTGATTTTCTGCTCCACAGTGACGCGCCAAAAGAAGGATCACTGACTAGAGGTCAGCGGGAGTGCAGTGATGTAATCTGTATAAATGAGGAAAAAGGTCTCATGTCTCTTTGTAAGGTATACTGTAGACATTTACTAAGTCATTTTGCACTGTCATTTACACTAGGACAAAGGGAATACAAGATGGGGATGAACTAGCTCCAAAAGTAGAGGACCATTCCATATGCAGGATAATAAAGAACCAGTCCTGAAACACTTTCCTAGAACTGCTGCTTAACAAGTGTTCTTAAGAGGGGCTGAAACACTCCCCATTCCTTAACATTAGCTTTAAAAAAACAACAACAACAAAAATCAATGCTCTCTCATTCTTTCATTTTCTTAATGTCAGCAGAATGGCACGTGATTACTAAAAGCAAGAGGCATGATTGCTGGTCTGTCACCAGTGGAGTAAACTTGATTTCACATTGATTTCAGATTGGAACCTATCCTGAAGTTTCTCAGCAGTTTCCTTTGAAAAAGCAGGAAAGGAACCTTTCCATGAGGAAACGAAGAGGAAGAAAAAGATATATTTGTGTGTGTATAAGCAAAAATACATGTGTACACAAATTAAGAAACCCAGCCAAGGATGCCCAAAACATCTGAAGTGGAATCAATACACAAATGTATTAAAACCATTTAATGCAGGATGTTCTCGAATAATTCTCCAATACTTCCTACCGCTAAGTTGTTCTGCTCACAACAGCCACAGCTGCAGAAGCTGTACAAAACGGGCAGTGTAGCCCTTTGACCAACCCAGAGGGTTAGAACTGAAATATCCATTCCTGCATAGCATCCCCTACTAGCAATGGGTTTCATGCACGGTGTCCAGTCCTATCTGACAAACAGATGATTATGAAAGTTTAGGAAAAAAGTCTACAGTTTCAAAGGTTGACTTTTCAGCAGAATAGCATTATAGAACATTGCCTAGAAGCAAACAGAGCATTGTGTGAGAGTGACAGGATTGTAGCATTTGCTGGAACTACTTTTATTAGGAGTTAAGGAGTAAACAACTACTTTTATAAGGAGTTAAGTAAACAACAGGGGAGATATATCCTGGACTCACAAGCTTGTTAAAAAAATAAGTTTCAATAATACCAAAACCTAAAAACTTCAGAGGTCAATTTAAAACTACCATAGCCTTGATCTTCCCAAGAGCATGCTTTCAAGAGAATCCCTCTAAAACAAAGCCTTTGCTTCCAATCTTTTTTTTTTTTTTTCCAGAAAGCACAGTAGCAGTTTGTTGTAAATGCTAAAGTGCAGGAAATCTGTGCAGTGAATAAAAATTCCAGCTCAAGTTGTATTTGAAGATAAAAACCAATCAATCTCAGTTCCATGAAACTCACTCTGAGAGAGATTTTGGCCACTCTCATCTGCTTCTAAAGATTTTCCAAGTTCTTGTGAACCTTTATAATTTCTCCATTTTATAATCCACGCTAATATTATACAGTTACTGCTCCAGCTCTCTTTCAGTCAGGTTTATAGAAGGTATTCCTCAGTAGAATTTCATTTTTCCCCCATTCCATATCAGTGCAACATTTAAAATACCTATGGAGCAAATTCTTTATCCACACAAGCACAAACCATTCTCTTGCTGTAGTAGAGTTGTGGCTATTGACAGGTCCATTGGCCTTCTGTGGTACCATCTATGGATTTTCCAAGAAACTCCAAAGAGGCATTTCTACTAAATGTAATCAAATCAGACACAATACTAGCAGCAATAGCATACAGGCATTAAACAAAAACTTTTTTCCCCTCACAAATTATATAAAAATGTACAACTGATAAAATGGGAACCTGAGGAGCAATCAGTTATTTTGCAGTATTTCTGTTAAGCAACTAATAGGTGCCCTCCCCCTCTTACACAAATGGAAACCAAGCCATAATAAGCCTCCATTGCCATACTTTAAACCACTTTTACTGGAGTACATATGAGGAATAACGTGCAATACTATTCATCTTCATCAAAGATGAGTATCACAAAATGTCTAGAGGCTCCAGAACTAACAGCTTCTGTGCACCAATGCAGACTGTTCCTGCTTCAGAGACAAAGCACTGAGGGGGCAGGGAGAAGAGGCAAATACTCATAATATACAATTAAGGTCACTGAGCAGTGAATGGAAGAGGAAGCAAAGAAACCCACACCACTGAGCCTGGAAAATCTCATAACCTACATAACCTGCACATACATAACCCCTCTCTCAAGTCCCTTTCCAGGAATCCTGGTCTTGCTCTCTCAGGCCAGGTGTCTGTATTTCACCTACTTTTGCACAAGTAGGCATAAATCTTGATGAGATGGTCTCTGGCAATGTTTAAAGGGATCTTTGCAAAGGCTCTGAAGTGGACGACAACACTCAGGAGATAATCAGCTTCAGCTGCTAGATCCTGGTTGCAAATGGCACTTCCAGACATTCAGGATTACCCAGGTGAAGACCCTTATGATGACTGACTAGGGCAAAGTGACAAAGCTGGTAGCATAAGAACTAAATTTTTCCCTCCAAAACACTTGTGTACGTGAAAAGAATTCATCATTTATTTAGCAATTGCACAAAAAAAAAAAAGATAAACTTTAGGACAGTCTCTGATGGTCTCATAATTTGTCAGAGAGGCCTGGTGGTCAGGAACCCTTAGCTGTGCTGTTCTCATAAGTCACCTGAACAGTAGCTGGTTATATTATTTGCTGCAAAGGACAAATGATGATAGGTCCGGTTTACATCAAAGCAAAAAAATCAGAAATCTTCCACAAGGTTGCAAAGTAAGCCCCAGTTCAACTCGCCTAACATTGCAAGGCTCTTCACAGTGAATTTCACAGAAGCTGGTCCAAACGTAGACAAAGATTTTTGAGTACATTTGCCTTTCCAGTCCTGTCTCTGATCACTGCCACAATATACCTTTATGGTATAACTGAGAATCATGTTGCTTTTTTTTAAAAAAAAAATTTTTTTTAAATCTCCTGCACATCAGCAGTGAACTTCGCACAATGTCTTCAGGGATCAGAGAAACTGATCAATTAAGAATTGATGATACCTCACTACTACACATTTTCTTTGATGTGTTCTATGTAATTTCTTTAATAACACTTGAATCAATTTTCCATCTTCTATGTTGCACTGCAATTAATTGAGAAAACATACAAGAACGAAACAGAGGTGATTGTGCTCTTGGTTTGTGTTTAAAACCAGCAACAATGCCTTCCTCCAGTGGCCTAAAACCTGTCAGGATTGAAGGAAAAGTAATAAAGCCTTGCAATTTTCCTTCTTGACACTGGTTACATCTTTATAAGCTACTGCAAAGATGGAAGAGTTGAATACATCCCCCTGTAAAAGTCACACTAATTAACAGTCCCTTCTTGTACTTTTAATGGCATTATATTGCCCTCTGACGCAATGATAACATCATCTCCAACAGCCCTTCTCCAAACTGTTTGCATGGCCACCAACAACTGTGCATTCCGATCTGACCGAAAGTATCTGAGGCCAGAAAGGGAAACAGCAATTACCCTATGAAAGTAGAACATTTACTAGGAATCTCTCCTTTCTCTAACTCATGAGGAAATAAATTAGTGACAAAAATCTAAGTCTCAAACTGGCTTATATTTAACTTATTAGCTATATCTTTTCTTACAGGGAAGAAAATATCACTCTATACATGCTTTAAAAAAGAAATCTTTTACAAAACTTGGCCTCAACTCTGCTTTTATTTAATAGCCTTGACTTTCTTGAGAAGTCATAGATAGTGCAGTAAAAGGTATAAAGGAATTGCAGATTTCACATCACAGGAGTGCATTATATTATCCAGTGAGACACCAAACTGCATTCATTGTACATCAGTGCAGCCACAACAAAGCTAGAGAAGCAAAGTGATGTCATTGAGGATAGTTCTAGCATTTAACTCTTCTTCTGTCTTTCCCATTAGCCAAAAGCCTGTGCATAAATTTAGCCTGCTATTTAACAAACACATGTATCTGCCACTTTCACAAATCTAAAAAGAATCAAACAATTTGAAGTAAAGCACACCTATGACAGACACATATACTTGATTCAAAGAGCTGTCACAACAGAAACACCTCACTTGCACTGCTACCTACACAACTAATACCACTGGTTGCAGCATAGTCATTGGACGTTCACATCTACCAGTCAGACTGTTTTGACTTATAAAATCAAAGTCCTCAGATACCTCAATGACATGAGTGCTGGTGATTGCTGCACTCCCATGCAAGGCAGAGGTACAGATGCTCCTGCTGAGATTTCCTAGTGACATAAAGCACAATGAGCACAGACCAACCTCTTGGGAAGATGATTACCTTCCCTTTACCTTCAACCTTTGGAGTAGTTCTAAGTTCAGCTAGAGAGGTTAGGTGCAATTTCATTTCTCCTCAGAGAACACTGTGGGTTTGAAAAAAGGTGGTTTCATTAGCCGGGAGTGGCTTGTTCCTCACCCCTACACAGATGTAATCCTTCCTTACTCTCCACAGAATAGAGCTAGGCACAACCGAAGTTCAAAAGTTGCTCGATAATCAGCCTTCTGCTTTCATTTGTCAAGAGGAGCAACTCCAACAGACTTTTCAGCTCAGGGTCAGACCAAAGGTGTGCGGAACAAGCAAGCCTCCCCATCCACCAGCCCAAAGGGAAGTCGAGACTATTTGGAGTGCAAGCACCCGTATTCACATCGCAGCCACTACTGCAGCTGTTCTCATGCTCCAGCTGATCAGATCTTACAGGGCTGACATTATCTCATTCTTATCTCTGCTACACTGATGCAGCTATGTCAACTGCAAGGCAATTACCCTGGAGTGAGAGAGAAGAGTTTGGCCCCAAATGTATTTTATCTGACAACACACATCTTTCACATTTGCAGTGCTCTGGAATATGGAATAGAATAGTTCAGTTGGAAGGGACCTACAAAGATCATCAAGTCCAGCTGCCTGACCAGTTCAGGGCTAACCAAAAGTTACAGCATGTTATTGAGGGCATTGTCCAAATGCCTCTTGAACACAGACAGGCACGGGACATTAACCACCTCACTAGGAAGCCTCTTGCAGTGCTTGACCACACTCATGGTAAAGAAATTTTTCCTTATATCTAGCCTGAACCTCCTCTGGCACAGCTTTGTGCCATTCCCGCACGTCCTGTCATGGGTTACCAGGAGCAGAGACCGGCACCTCCTTCTCCACTCCTCCTCAGAAAGTTGCAGAGAGCACTCAGGTTCCCTCTCAGCCTCCTCTTCTCCAGACTGGACAACCCAAGTGTCCTCAGCCTCCCCTCGCAGGACATGCCTTCCAGCCCTCTTACCAGCTTTGTTGCCCTCCTCTGGACTCTTTCGAGGACCTTAACGTCCTTTTTATGTTGCGGAGCCCAGAACTGCACACAATGTTCAGTGTGAGGCCACACCAACACTAAATACAGTGGGAGAATCACCTCTCCTGACCGGCTGGCTATGCTGTGCCTAATGCACCCCAAAATGCAGGTTGACTTCTTGGCTGCCAGGGCATGCTGCTGGCTCATGCTGAGCCTACTGCTGACCAGCACCCCCAGGTCCCTTTCTGCTGAGCTGCTCTCCTGCCACTTGTCTCCCAGTCTGTACCTGTGTCCAGCATTACTCCATCCCAGGTGCAGAACCCAGCATTTATCCTTGTTGAATTTCATGCCATTGATGATTGCCCAATGCTGCGATGTATCTAGATCCCTCTGCAAGGCCTCTCACCCTTCCAGACAGTCAACAGCACCTCCCAGTTTAGTATCATCAGCAAACTTGCTAAGGATGCATTCCACCCCTGCATCCAGATCACTGATTAAAATATTGAACAGAACTAGCCCCAGTATCGAGCCCTGGGGAACCCACTAGTGACCGGCCACCAGCCAGATGTAGCCCCATTCACTACAACCCTTTGAGCTCTACTGTTGAGGCAGCTCATCACCCAGTGTAGTGTGTACCTGTTCATCTCACAGTTGGACAATTTTTCCAGAAGGATACTGTGAGGGACAGTATCAAAGGACTGAATAAAATCCAGAAAGATTACATCCACCACCATTCCCCTTCATCCACCAATCAGGTGACCTTATCGTAGAACGATATCAAATTCCTACAACAGTGTAAGCACTGCAGTGTGTTATCAACATTATTCTCACCCTCAATCCAAAATGCAGATTCATACCAGCTACTAGGAAGAAAATTAACTCTATCACAGCTGAAACCAGGACAGCGACACAATGGGATTGCCTCCTCCTGTGCTTTTAACAAGTGGTTCTTAAAAAGTGACCAGCTGTCATGGACCCCCAACCACCTCAAGCAGTTTCCCAGGGGACACTGCTAACAAGCTCCCTGAGTAGCTTAAAGTTTGCTCTCTTAAAGTCCAGGGTGGCAACTCTGCTGACCTCTTTTTGTCATTACACCAAAAATTTTGAACTCAACTATTTCGTGATAGGGGAACAACGAACTTCTTTAACTCAAATCCACTGAGCTAAAGAGAGAGCTGTGCCAGCAGAGAGTTTGATACTCTATTTCTGATGCCATTTAAAAAACGCTTTAGAGGAAAGAAAACAATGGTTTTACATGATAGCTGTGTGGAATCACATTTTGGAGTTACATCGGCCTCCAGCTATTTGTTTCTTATTTCCCAAAAGCACAGCATAGCACCAAAGAAAAAAAGCTTTGTCAGTTTACTTTTTGCACAGTAATGCAATTCTTCATATTTAAAAGCCCAACGCTTTTCCTAAGCAAAATAAAAGGAACAACACAGCGTATTTATTATGATGTGCCCAAGTACAATCTTAATTCGATTTCTCATTTATGATGTGAAACACAAATGTCTCTGTCAAGGAGACAGTACATTGATTTGTGTCTTCTTGGAGAGGTGCCCTTTGGGAATCTAAAGGGAAGCTACCAAAAATATGCTTTCTAATTATTTTGCCATCCCTCCCTCCTTCCACATCAGTTAGAATGAGTTACCCTTGTACAGACATCTCTATTTTCTCTCTTCTTGCAATGGATGTAGAACAGTAGCAAGGTACAGGAGGACTATCAGCCACAGAACCGAATCTTTATGCAGCTTTAAAGACCAACATGTTGCTCATATGAGTGATTAAACCCAAGAAAGTTTTTTCTAGAAGCCATGAATCTTCACACACTTGAGGAAGAAATAAATATATAAAAAGATAAAGAATTCTGAAATGTACGACAACTACATTGAAATCTGGCAATGTTGTTGAAACTGTTGGAAAAGCACTCATCACTAATCTGTTTATTACAGGCCTCCATCCAAAACACAGTACAAGTCATCTGTTGTCATCTGGTGTTTATCTTTCACCAGGTTCAGGCTCTAATCTAGGCTCTCTCTCCAGCTGCCACTCAAGGGTCACTTTCAGAACAGAGGGACAAGAAGTCTAAGAGGTGACTAAGTACATCAGAACCATACTCCCAGTCAGCCCAGTTACACCTGTGCTGGAAAGCTTCAGTGGTGGTTTCAGGAATTCTAGTCCTTAACTATGTATTAGATGTATTTAAAGGAACCTTCTCCACAGAACATGATACTAATTGCCTTATGCCATACGGAAATTTATCCTTAACTTTTTTTAATTATCCTAATAGTAGAAAGGTTTTGGTGGTGGTTCCTTTTGTTTATTTTTAACTGCCCACATAAACACAATCCTTTTATGAATTTTTCTAAGCTTTTGGTCTCGACGCTATTTCCATGGTAATAGGTTCCACAGAACTGTACATTGCATGAAAAGCCTATTTCCTTTTCTCACTTCCAAATTGGCTGTCTTAACCTTTGAATCCCTGTGTTCTTGAACTATGAAATAAAGTATAAGGAGAAGCTGACCATTTTTCCCTGATTCTGTGCCACCTTATTTACAGTGTGGTAAACAAAGTGACAGCTTTGTGTTGATGCATCAGTTTGTCACCTCCTTCTCTGCATCATTCTTCCTCACTGTTAAACCATCTCTTCTCTCAGTTTATTCTTTTGTTCAATGATGCAAGCAATCAGCACAGCTATTATTTCAGAAAAGAAACCAGTCTCACACTTGGACAAAATTCTTAAACTACAGAGCAGGGGAGGAAACCAAGACTCCAAATCCTCACTAATTGTGATCTTCTGGCTTTCACTAATTTACAGGATTAACTCACTCCTGTAATAGTCCACAGATTTCTTCCTCACATCACAGCTGAGTCATGGGGTTTTCATACTCATAGGATAAGCCTACTTAGCTCTTTTCAATCCATGAGATACCCTTTACCTCTTTCTTCCCTTGGTCACCCTGGTATCATGAAGGGGAAAAGTAATGATCCTAAGGTCATTAAGCCATGCATAAAAATGTTGTAAGAAATCAAATCACACTAAGGTAATGAAAAAAAAAAAAACCACGCTCCTATAGTTAGCACAGACTTCATTTTTCCCTCTTGATATTAGAGAATCCATATACAACTGGGCTGTTAGTTGAGGGGGTGGACAGGAGGAATGAAATACAAATAGCCAACTCCTGTAATATACAAATTGAATGATCAAACAATCATGGCAAAATGTCAGCTGATGACATACAGTGACTTTAGCAAGGTCATATCTAATTACTAGTGATGTGGTTTAAAAAGGCTTTTAGTCAGAGGAAAGCTACTTCAGAGATAACTAATGCATGAGGAATGAGGGTAACAGAGATAATTAAGCAGGGATATTAATTTCAGTGCCAATGAATTTGTTTGACAATCTGTTCTTTGGTCCAGTCAAACAAACTTTGGAAATAAAATTCCTGCACTTTCAGTCTACAGTCTCACTATGAGTTACTTTGTTGTTACAGTCCAGGTCACAGAACAAAAAAAAAAAAAAAAAATCAGTGCAAGAGTTTGCATGCATTTTTTCAGCATCACCATTTGTGAGCTTGCAGTAACAGGAACAAAATTTTCTACATTGTTCAGGGAGCCACCACACTCAAATGTAGATCTCATGCATTCAGAGGCTAAATGTAAGCCACCCAAAATATCCTGGACCAAAACCTAACTGCACACAGGCAAAATACCTCCTGCATTACAGATCTTATACAGAATTGAGTGTGGTCATGTAAGAACAGGGTACTAGAAGGGACAGTATACAAATCTCCTTTTCCTTCGTTGCTAACATGCTTTGGCAAAATAGGTCTGGCTCTAGGAAGCATGGAATAATTATAGAAGACACCTGTTAATCTACAGATGGAGCAAGTAACATGATTTCTGTACCTTGCATTATATGCTTCAGAAGCTACTTAAATTACCTTGGCACTGTTGTAGCAATCATTAACATTTTAGCTTTATCCTGCTGAACACTTTAAGAAGTGACAGCAGCAGCAGCAGCAGCAAGTGGAAGAGAAGTAAATTAGACAGTAGAGACTAAGAAAAAGCTTGGAATCAAAATCCTGGAGGAGAATACCCCACACACAGGCTTTGGCTCTGTGTCTGAACTCTCCATCTTGTGCCCAACTCTAATTATTACCAGTTTCTTTTTAAAAGGCTGTGCCTGAAAGAACTGATGTGTTATGAGACAGCCATGACCTAAGTAAACTGCAAACAAATCATTCATTGCTACAAAACTCCAGAACAAGCTGGCTCTTTCTCAGAGAACAGTGTTCTTCTAAACACATATTACACTTAAAGAGGAAACAGAAAGCACATACTGTAGGCTTTCATCATTTGTACACAAAGCCTTTGATAACTCTCTGAATAGGCTTGAGATCATTATGCCTGGGGCCAAGAGGCACTCTGTAGTTTAAGATCTCATTTTCTAAACTTTTGGTCAAAAGGGTCCTTTTAAGAGCAGTGGAGAAAGGAACACTTTTTCCTTGACTATCATTATGATCACAATACCTCTACTCAAATCCTTACTTGCAATCCTTACATCTTTTCCTGCACCAAATTCAAACTTCACTACCTCAAAGTCTGAAGCAGGAGGTACTCACCCTACCCACGTCAACAGCTGTATTTTCTCTTCCCCATCCTTCCCTTTCACAGCCCACATTGCTCCTGGAGCAGTTGGGCTTTCCCAGTTCTCTGTTTTTTCTCTTATCTTCCTGCCACTCAGATCCACAAACCACACTGTGCTAATTTGTTTTGTTTTTAAACAACCTACTTAAAATTTATAGATATTAAAAGGTTCTTATGCAGACTCAGAAAAGTAACCAAAGGTGGTCCATGGACCAAGGAAATGCCCACCATTTTACGTTCTGCAGTTCACACCATGCTTTTGGGTTAGAGGCATATCAACACAGGAGAACTATGCAGTTCACTTAGGTTAAGAGGGTGCTGATTCTAAAGAGGAACAACTACTAAATAGTGGTGCACTTTTACTCCAAAGTGTTTTTGTGTAACCATCTTCATCCAGTCACCAGTTTTCCACTCATTTCCCTTTGAAAGCAAACCCTACATCAGTTTGAACTACTAAGGATTCAAATCTATCTCATTCTTTAATGTGGTGGTTTTGTTTCAGCTTTTTTAGCAGCTTTGGATAATAAAGTAATAAAAGCATTATGCATTCAATCTAGTATCACATTTTGTATAAAAATTAGTAGAAGCAATCATTTCATCAAGGTATTTGGACTTTGTGGCTCCTACAATAGTATCCTAAGCTCAACAGTTTCTTGTTCTTCAAAAGCATTTTACGATAACTAGTAAGCAACAAAAGTGTACTTAACACTGTGATATCCTGTAATTCACATTAGCAGCTGCACAAATAATTACAGGCCTTCCCAGGTAAAACCTCAACAATTTCAACAAGTTTTCTCTGAGCAGGCAAGGAATGAAATCCCTTTGAGTGATAAAGAGATAAACAGAAGCCTTTACAAGTGTTAAAGCACAGTCTGATCCCTAGGGTATGTATAAAATGCTACCTGCTGGTGACTGAAAGAGCACAATTTTCAGACTCTATTCAATTCTACTGAATTTTGGCTGGTATTTTCCAACATGTATACAACAGAAAGGGATCACAGTTACCGTCACCAAATAACCATTTCAGCATTCTAGTGTTGATAGGAGGGTCTTAAAGGGCCGTATGTTTTAAGATTAATCAATGCCCTTTCCCTGCCTCTGATTCCCTGTTTCATAAGAGGACCGCTTACCAGCAAAATCTGATTCAGCTCCTTACAGAAACCAGCATCAGCTGTTCATTTGTGAGCCAGGCCTAGGGAAAATCACAGGTTTTTGGAACCAAGTCTTTGTTTCTGTCTAGTCAAAGAGTGGCTAAATGTGGAATCACATAAAACAGGGCTGGTGGGGACTGATGGGGTCATCTACTCCACACCCTGATCTCCAGATAGGGCCAATTTTGCCTAAACAAAACTTAGCAGATAATTCTCTGACTTATTTTTCAGAGACTCCAGCGGTGAGTTCCCATAATGCCTCCATGAAATTTATTCCAGTGTTGAACTGTCTGTATCATTAGAGAGGTTCTTTTACATCTGACATGCAACTCCAGTTAAAGGCACTATTACTTCTATTTTTCAGGCTGTAAACATATACTATATCACTGAATCTGGTAGCGTATAAATTTACAGTTGTTTTACTTATTCCTGATAGCAACTACTTTTTCTGCAGAACTGGATGAATAGTGGGATGTTATTTAAGACTTGCCCTATACTACTGCAGCAGCTAAAGCCTACAATATCACAACACTTCTTATTCATTTCAGCAGAACTGAAACAAAAGATGTAATTCATTCCCCACAACAAGGTTCTAATTTAAGGCAGTCTGGAAGGGATGATCCTAAAAAGGGAGCAACATCCTAGAAATTACAATAGCAGGAATATTTCTTGGTGCCTAAAATTGCCATGAGTCAATTCTGAGCCACAGAACGTCTCTTCCAGACTAATGGGTTTCTTTTTTTGGTGATAATTCAGGAAGAAAATACAGTCACGTTTCAAGGTATTCAACCATTTCTGTCAAGTTATCTAGACTCTCTAACAAAAGCTAATTTACAATGGGATGTGTCTACAAACAGGCGCCATTAAGTCTAGAGCGATGAGACTGACTTCTCCCTGGACATCAATTTGACAAAGTTATAATATAGAAGGGTACTATACCTCTGTGTGAAGTGCAAGGCTTTCCATCCCAAGCAATTCTTTCTTTTCTATTCCTCTAAGCTAATACACAGTGAAGCTTATCTAATCTATTCTTAAGGGAAGGCAAGTAAAATGAATATACAGACATTTGCAAGTAAGTAACTAGTGCCTCTTTGCCTCTTTTTTTTTTTTTTAATTCGCCTTCAAATCAAGAAAATCAGAGTTCTAATCACGACAGGATAACAGATTCATCTTACTAGTGCTCTTCCCCAGCAGGGTTTTGTAACTGCAACAGTAAGTATATAATGAAAAATATATTGATACGGGGGAGAGAGATCTAAAATGTTCTGAAAAGAATAGCAAATAACATTGTTTTCTGTATATAAAAGCAGAAAAAGCAAAGCTTGCATCTCCTTACTACCTCAAGTTACAAACAGATCAAAGTTCTTACTCGATTAATTTCCAGTCTGACCCAGATACTACATAACCAAACACTAATATCCTTTCAATGTGCTTAAAGACAAAAGCTATCATCATTACTCCCTGACTGGACAATTAAATACGGCCCTGTAGTAAAGTGAGAATTTCAACATTTGAAGTTTGTAATCTTAAAGAGATTATAAACCTTACTATCAACAAACAGTCCATCACAGACCAGCATTGCTGGGGTGGTGGGTTTTTTGGTTGTGTTTTTTGTTTGTTTGTTTGTTTTGCAGGGAGGGAGGTGTTGAATGTGCTAGCAGATTCCAGCTACTTTTTTTCATATTTCAAGGTTAGCAAAAGGAGAGGAAAACAGTAGGGAACAGTCCTTATCCTAAATGGAGCCAAACAGGATCATTCTGGAAAGTTTTGAGTATTAGATTCTCCTCAGTGAATATTGTTAAGACAAAATGAACTGCCTAGGAACCATGAACATTATTAAAAGGTAAACAAAAAACATTTTCTTAGAAGATGAGTTAAACAACTGCGAATGCAATAAGGCTTAACTGATTTTCCTAATATAAATAATTATTCGGTTTTTCTTAATGTGCGTTCTGTCTTTAGATTTTTTCTTAGATCAAATGTTTTTGGTTTAGGTCAAGCTATCATCACATAGCGACCTGCCCAAATGTGATTCAGGTTCACTAGAGCATAGATCCACAACACTATAAAGTCACATATTTTCCAGACAAAATAACTGCAATTCACTTCTAGTTTTACCGAGTTGTCTTTGGTGCACGGCAATATCTTAATGCTTATGATTAACATTTTTCTTCTGCCTATAACATTAGTCAGTCTCACATCAATAAATGTTAAACATTAATGTAGGCACCTATCTTGCAATCTGTTCATAACTTAATAGAAAGACCAACTTCCAAAGATTGTTATTCATGTACCTAAGGAAGCCAACAGGGACAGCTGGGAGAATTCAAAAAGAATAGGCTCGTGTTGCAATCTGCAAGTGCTTGGGCACTCTAAAAATCCCACTACCTGTAACTAAGTGCTTTGGAAAGCCTACCTCACCTTTCTGTGCAAGCTGGCGTGGATGGGTTCTACAGCTAACTATGAGTGTGGATGGTTACCAAAAAACAGCCCTCCAGAAAGGAGGGAAAGAACATGCTGAGAAGTATATGAAAATCTTCCCCAAACTGATAAGCTCTGGAGATTACTGGTCCTTCTGAATCCATGAGAACTCATAAAAATCAGAACACCAAGAATCGGTTTAACATCCAGAAGGCCACCAGCACTCATTAGCATCAGTAAGAACATATGTAACTTTGAGCACATCAACACAGCTTGTGGCTGCTATACAAAGACTATAGGATCATATAAGCACCTGATGAACCAAAAGACCCTCAGGTCTTTTCAAGAATACCTAGCCAGAAGTTACTGTTACATCAGCGCGGCTTTCCACTTGTGAATAAACAAGTGTGGTTGGCCTCCCAACTGTCACTCCAACCAAGTATTATGAGTGAGTTTGCATGAACTGTGTGAAGGAATAAATGAATGGACTGTGTGACTAGTTATCTGCTATTAATAACAAACAACAGCTTGATTCTATTATTAATAACAGCTGCATTAATAAAAGGTATTTTAATGAATATTGGTTTTGACCTGTGTCTCCCCCAACTCAATACCCTACCAGGGAAATAAGAATTTATAGCACTCCTTGTTCTGGTCCTCACTATGTGAATGGCTCTCCTTCTCCCCAGCAGGAGCAAGCAGTATCAGCATGCCCCTGCAAGCTCCGACGGGAAAAAAAGGAACATGCTTTGCTACTTTAAACAACTTACTTGGTAGGGATATAGAGTAACGCCGTTCGTTCTCGACAAAGACCAAGTGCCATCAAGGTACTGATGAGCCTGGATAGCCACAGAATTGAGAATGTTACCATTGCTGGGGCTGGTGGCCATCTGAAAGCTGACCTTGGCTTGGTGTCCAGGAGAACCATTTTTCTTCTCCACCCCATTGACAATTCCTAGACTGTTGGGTTTTCCACTGTGTTTGTTGGCAACAAAGCCTGTATAATTAGATGTAGCATAAGCAGCAGGCATGTATGCCCAGTCCCTGGGCTGCAAGCTGCCCACGTGCCGGGAACCCACTAATGTGGGGATATTGGAGAGAGGCGGGGGAGATCCTGGTGAGGCATCGTAATTTTCTGAGTTGGCAGCCTGCTCTAAGGTCAGCACCATCTGAATGGCCTCTTGCTTCAGCTGGTTCAGGTGTGTGGCACAAACATCGCATCTGTTGTCCTTCTCATTCCATGCCTTCCGAATGGTATTGGGAACTTGGAGTTTGTCATGAATCACTGAAGAGAAACCTGGGTCCTAAAAAGCAAACAGAGAAGGGAGGGGGGGACAGGAGAGAAATATTTAACCACTGTCACCACAGTGAAACATTATTACTGCTGATTGTGCATTTCAAAAGCCAATTTATGAGATAAGCTTAGAAGGCAAACAAAAGCTATTAGATACAGTCAACATACGCCAGCGGCAGAGTTAAACAAAAACGAGAAACTAGATTGTGTTGGAAAGAAAAAATTATTTTACTTTTACTGATAAATGACAAATATTATAATTCCACTGCAAGCTTCAATGCATGGCAGGGAGAATGAATTAACCTGCTTCATGCCACTGCACCTAATTTCTGGCTTGAATGAAATCTACTGTTAGTTACACAGGTGAGATCAAGAGCAACTCCATTAAAATCAGTGGGCTTGTAACAAGGTTCACTATCTATTCATCATTTGTAATGAACAATTTTCTCCTTGGAAAGTGTATTTTAGGGGCAAAAACACATGATCAGATTTAAAACCTCTTAGCTCATACCCTTACCTCATGGGTAGAGCTTTCAATGTCAGCGGTGCTCTCTGTGGAGCCACCCCAACCTGACTACAATCACTTGAATGCTGGCCCAAACTGCACAGTGCTTCAGTAAGCTGTGAAGTCAAACAGCAGTCATAGCAGGACTTATCACCAAACTTGCCTAGTTATACAGCATTGTGCGATCTTAGAAATGCAGAGCAATGATGTGTGTTAAGCAGAGCAAACCACAACAGCTATGTGATGGAAACCAACATTTCTCATGCACTAGTCTGAGGTTCTCTCTTTGCATGCAAAACACAGGAGTTCTAGACCAGCAATGCTAACAAGTGGCAGTGATGGGGAATATGTACATACATGTACATATATATATGTACATATGCATGATAAGGTAGATGAGGAAACAAAACTTCATACTCAATTCACTGGTTATGGAAATTTCACACAACATTTTAGTGCTTTTACAGGCCAGGCTTCCCCTCCTTAAGCTTTGGCGACTTAACGATGGATGTTGTTCATAAAAAAAAGATTTACATGCAGTAGTATCAGAATCTATTTTTTTCTTCTTCTTTGAGGCTTTATCAGCTTCAGCAGCAAACTGAAATCAAACTGGAAGAGTGGAAATTAAAAAATCACACAAATAGAGACCACCACCATCAAGTAATTTGGTGAACCCCCTGCCATCAAAGATAGACAGATTTCATGTCTTGATAGTTTAGACGCACTGGGAAAGAATGAGTAAGGAGGAAGAAAATTCATCAGTAGAGGGTCATATTTGTTATGATCCATCTTTATTATATACTCAAGCATTTTATTTTCGCTGTTTAACTACCGTGAACAGCTCCTCAGCATGCAGTGATTAATTGATTCATAAATCACGGTGCCTCTTTACGCACGGCAGCAACAGAGCAGTTCTAGCCCCAGAAGCCCAAGAGAGTCATATAAGCTGATGGGAAACAACAGGAGGCTGAGATCTGATCAAGCCTCTAGCTGGTCATTTTCCATGCACAAAGGGGGTCAGAGCATCAAAGTGTGTCAGGAAGGCAGGAACTGGATTCTGCATCAACCCTGCCCCCCACTTAACCTTCAGGAAAGGGACTGATGGAAATCAGGGGGAAAAAACAGGAAGCAAAGGATGTCAAATCTGATTTTCCATCCAAGACCATAACTACGTCAACAGATCACATCAGATATAGGCACCCCACCCATGATGCCAGGTATGCAGGGAGAGGACTCTACTTTTCCCATAATGCACTAGACAAAGCCATCCATACAGCTGAAGTGAGGTGTGAGTCTTCTTTCCAGGCTGCTCAATGTCAGTTCAGGAAAAATCCTGGCCAGCTCTTCCTTCAGCTAGCTAATGCCACAGAGCTGGCTGTTGTTCTTTGAAAGTTAACTTCCCTTAGGCAACTGGGCTTGAACCCAGGTAATTACATACAACATTCAGATCCAGCAGCAGTTCAACATGGAAATTCCTGGATACTATGATAAATATTCCAAGGAAATAAAGCCTTCTCTAAAGTAAGCACACGTCAGTATGATATAAATATTCAAGTAGCACACCAGCTTTAAGGAGTGCTGGACAGCAGTGAATTCAGCTTCATCTCAGTGTTAAAACAAACATCAGATCATTCTCGGATACAACAATAAACAGAGAGAGAAAGGAAGGAATACTGTTCCTCCTCGGGAGTAGAAAGGAGGAAAACAGACACAACTTGAATTGATTACTCCTATGATTGGCCTTACTGATCTATCAGACTAGATGGATAGCTCAAAACTGGATCCAAGTCTGGAATATGAGACAGAAAATCCTACAGGACAGCAAATAAATCTGGAGAAACCTAGGTTCCAGAAACATGTTAGTCATGTTCTGTTCTTAAAAAAAATTAAAAAAAAAAAAAAAAAAAAGATAAAGCCCAAAAGAAAGTTTACTTTGTTATTCTGCACTGGGCAGCTCCAGTGTAATTTCATAGAAGAATTAGCTGACAGACTAGCAATACATCTAGGAGGCAGAAGGTCAAGGCTGAACAGTCACAACACCCTTGTTTGAATAGCAGGGAAATGCAGCTACATTATACTTTATGTTTCAGCATTTCATCTGCAAGCAATTGTCTGCACACATTTCCCCACAGAATGCCTATTAGTTCAATAAACAGTATCTCGTCCCATAGGCCTATATGAAATAGTGATGGGCAAACCCCACTGGATAAGCGGTTTGTGCTAGCTGCACTAAGCAGCAGGAGTTGGAAACGTTATACTCACTACTGAAACTTGTGAGGTCTCAAACTCTACACACTGTCATGAGAGCAGATTTGCTTGTGAAATCTAAAGTTGACGTTGGAAATACTATTTATATTTTGGCACTCGTTTCCAGTCCTGACAGAACAAAGCACAGTGACACTGAAAACTGAAACAGAACTTTAAAAGTCACGAAAGAGTTTGGTTTGAGTTCAGGGCAAAGGTTCGTAATGGTTTCTCTTATTGCTCTAACGGTTCACCCATCTTTAGTATAAACAGCATTACTATAAACTCCGATTCCTAGAGCAAACAAATGAAGGCATGTAAGAGGTCTGAAAACTTCAGGAGATCAGTCACAACATGGACCACAGCACAAATGCACAAGGCAAGCGGTGAACTAAACAGAATGCACATTGAACTTGGTTGGAAGGAGCATTTACACATTAACTGAGTTTTCAATCTCAAGTAAATGGAAACGCCAGCTATGCTTGGTTGTTCATCTTCTCCACTCTGACCAGCTATTAAATAATCCCTCATCTTTGGTCCTGAACTAAAAAGCCACATTGGCAATACAGAAAAGGTAAGGAACGTTTGCTTTTTAGAGACCCACCATAGACAGGGATGCTGAGGAATTCTTGTTTTACCCAGTGAAAATGTACCCGCTGAGCAGGCACTAGTTAAAAAGCACTGAAGTAGAGAGCTTTACACAGGGTAAATGCAGTCCTGACCTCATGGAGGAGGCGGGACAGCACAACTGTGTGATCACGTAAGGTAATGCAGAAGCATCCTCTCTTTTTGTCTCCCTTTGTAAAGATGTACCTTGATGTATAATTTTCATGACATTTCAACTCCATCACTAAGAAAGCAGATCAGAAACAGAGTAATTCCTTCCTTCCTGCTATCCAGCTTGGTGCCCATCTCCCTCTAACAGAGAAAGCAAACAACCACTTTTAGCATGAAGGACAGTGTTTCACATACACACTTGCACAAAGCTCATAAGGAGATATGAGGATATGAGCAGGCAGAGCTCAACTGGTGCAGAGAGGAGCAGGCAAAAAACAGGATGAGCAATTTGCACTTTTACATATTACATGGAACCTAGCTGATCAGAGGTTCATAAGCAAATACTTTGTATGCATGCTACTTGTTTCATAAACAAAGCAGGCTGACAGTAATACAGGGCACGCAGTTGTGCACCAAATCTTAAAAGAGTATTTGGTTCAGTCAGCTGTAGGCTACACAAGTTAGCCATTGTAATCCTATGTCACCACCTCAGAGAAAGCTCAACTTTACAATGGATCTCAAGACCTTCTTATCAAATTTTGGTTTTCAACACTAGTATTATTCATTGTTCTTCAGGGAAGAATGAAGCAATCAACATTCGCTAGAATCATAGAATCATA
>VXAL01003611.1:0-27998 GCA_013399475.1 Chauna torquata
GGGTCAGAGGGGCGCAGGGGTTGGCGTGCGTGCAGATAACTGGGGAGGGCTCGGGGAGGGGGGGCGAGAGGGGCTGTGCGGTGCAGTGGGCAGGTCAGGGGGTGGGTGAGGGCTGGGGGCCCGCCGGGAGGTGGGCTGGAGCCGGCGTGGAGGTGGGGGCTAGGAAGGTGAAGGCACCCGGGAGCGTGTGGGGTGTGCGGCGCGCCTTGCAGTTTGTCGTGAAGCTGTGTGGAAATAGTCGTTCACCTGGAGTATTCATTCATCTGCTTGATCTGCATCTGTCACTGTTGACAAACATTGCTGCTCCATAGAGACCTCCTGCCATGTGCAGATCTTCGTATTGCATAAGACTGTCTTGTGAGAAGAGTTTAGCATGACATTAAATATATATAAAGATCTTCTTTATTCGTTCCCAAATGATTCATGAGTCATCTCTGTTGGCGACTTGTCTATGCTTGTCTTATGCTTACAATTCTGATTTGAAAACTGAAGTGTTGTTGAGCTCTTCTGTTAGTCTGTGTCAAAAAGAAGTAAAGTGTTGCACGTGAACCTTCAGAATAGAAGTGGATAGCTTTCTAAAAATCCAGTCTAAGTATGTTTGTTTACATCGTTCTGTGACTTTAAAGAAGTAGGAACTAGTTGGCGTTGCTCATTTTCTGTTAGTTTCAATGCTGTTTGAATGGTAGCACTCAGCTGGAGTTGTTCTTCTGTTTGGTTACTTCCTGTAAAACGTTGCTAGCCAGACATCAATTGCATCTTAAAAACCTGCTTGTAGGGCTTTGTAGATGTGGATGCATCATTAATTAAATCTTCCTGACATAGATACATATTTCACCAAATATCCTGCCTGTTGTTTCTACCGTAGAGTGCTTAAGACCTTCTAGTTTTCAAATACCTGCCTTGACCTGGTTTGACTTTACTACTGAATGTGGTACCAGCTGGCCCTTAAGTATCAGGACTTCAAGAAACACTGACTGCTTTAAAACTTGTTCATGCAAATCGTAATAACAGTGTAGGTTTTGGTTCAGGATTTCAGACAGTAGAGGTTCTTTACTGTTCTTAAGAATAAAACTGAAATCAGTCGTCTTCATGCTGTTAAAGTGGCAACATGTTCCAGGTGGGGTATGGACCAAGGTAACAAATCTGCTCCACGTTAGAAGGTGAGAAGCCGTGGTGGCAGCCTTCAGGGGGGTGCAGAAAGAGGAAGGGAGAGGATGAACAGCAGGACTTGGTAAAGCAGAGAGGCTTTCTGAAGTGAGTCAACAGCAAAATAACTGTGAACCAATGATTTTCTTTTATTTAAGACATGAGAAGACACAAGCCTTTGCCTGAAATCTAGAGCACTGATATTGCTTGTTACCTTTGTGCCTGGATAGCTATCTCTGAATGGAGCTTCTTGTTTCTCTAAAATTTTAATTGAATTGTGTGCTTCCAGTACTCTGTGAAACTTAGTGGCTGCTTTCTAAGTTAACAAACGTTTCTCATAATAAACATTTAGAAACTCTCTTTCTAACATGGGGATATTATTTTAAGTGTCAGCGGGTTTAAGAGCACATTTTGCACTTAATTCAGAACCATTTTTTTCCTAGAATCTGCCCTAAAAGTGGTTTCAAAGTGAGAGGAGTTTTGACTAAGCAGTTCTGAAGACTTTTTGCAGTGCTCTGCAGAGTGTAGAGGTGAATGCTAATGTTTTGTGAAATAGGTAGGAAATGGGAAGTGAAACGGACAGGACAGTTATTGCTTATAGTTGAAGTGAAAAAGTAAACTGTGAAAGTAAGTTTAGATGTCTTGGAAACAAAACATGTAGAGGTTTGCTTTTGAAACACCTGTGAAGCTGTTGCAACAGTGCAGAAAGGTAAATTCCCTTTGAATCAACAGAAATCAAGTGACCTAAAATACAGCCTGGGCTACTCTGTCTGAAAACGGCCCCAGGAATCTGCTAAGCTGGGCGGTAGCTGCTGGTGTTTCAGGTAAGCTGGGCCAGTCAGGGCCGGGTAATTAAAGGAGCAAATGTGTCCCACCTTTCTCTGCTTATTGCAGCTTCCTCTGCAATATTTGTCAATAGCGGGTCGTCGCTGACCAAATGTTTCCTCAGTGGCCTTAGCAGCAGCACATCTTCCTTATAGTAAGAGAAGTAAAATGACTTCAAGGGAGAAAATAGTTACAAAAATAGAAGCATTGAACAAAATATCATCTGCTTTGTCCTGAACAGGTTTTTAACTGTGACTTGTTAAAGTACTGTGAGAACCCTGTAGCTTTAGCCTGTGCAGATCTGACAGCTTCTTTCTGAGTTGTCTGTTTTCATTCTTGGTGCTGTTAGCTAACATGTTTCATGCTGACTTTCTGTAAAAGGAAGACCTTAATTAGGGATTCAATAACTTTTTTCCTACTGTATGTAAAGGAACTAAGAAAAGAACAGCAACCCTGCTTTGTACTAGTTGTATTTTTCTCTGTTCTGTGCTTGAAATAATTTAAACTCTTTGACCTAGGAACCTGTGTTTTTTCTATACCTCTCTTGCTTTACTTTGGAAGGTAAACTGAACTGCACCTTTTGTGTACCGATAACCACAGCATCTCCAGAGCTCTGGTTAGTAGCTGTGGTATTATCTTAATGAGCGTGTGCTGGGGGAAAAGCCCTGGGCTTGGTAGCCTAATGACTCCATACATAAGTGTATTTCGGAGGGGGTGAGTGGATTAACCAAAGGATTTGGAAGAGTTTTTATCCTGATGCTGTATTGACCAAAGGTATATATATCCTGGTTAAAATGTGACTGTTGTGCCCGTGCTGCTGTGATCCTCAAAAGGTTAGGACTCCTGTTGTGCTGGTAGGTATGTACACGTAAGATGAGCTTTAAGGCTAGATAATGTCTGGAGGGGTGGTAGGGAAGGTGCTTGTGAAGAAACTCCTCAAATAGACCGGGGGCGGCACTGGCTAACATGCTTCGAGTTAAGCAGACGATGAAGCTTGGTTCTGCAGACAGACCATGGGGGACGTTACCGCTGTAACAGCTGTTCTTGTAAGAACTGTTTGCTGGTGTATTCATTAGCTGCGTGTATTCTCCAGGAATTAACATCACTGTGCTGATAGCTGTGTGGTGGGGTGGAACTAAAACTTGGTTTATGTAACTGAATGTGTTAATTGGAAATCTCGTAGCGGTCAAAGCGTTCTGCAACTCATCTCCACCAGCCACAGAAGTTTAAGAATTTGAGAGATCTGTCTGCAATAAGTCTGAAGGTCTGTCCTTATCTAAGCACTGTTGTCCACACGCGTCATTGAAAGCACGATAGAAAGACAAATGAGACTGGAAATTAGTCAGCCTCCCTTAAAACGGTGATGAGTGCACGCTACGGGCTTCTACAGGTTTGATAAATTCAATGTAAGCTTGTTTTGCCAAGAGTTTGACTGAATTCTGAGATGAGTCTTGGTGAGAGACTTCCTTGTTCTTGGACAGGCTGCCTTTCATCAAAAGGAGCTTAATCAGATGCACGCGCTTGAGGATTCCTCTGAAGCTGTTTATTTGAAGTGGTCATCACATGTCTCCAAATGATCCAATATGTAGACACAGTATGTAGCACCAAGAAAAATCTTTGGCAAAAGTCCTGTTACAGACAGGAGGTGCTCACACAGAGGTGGGAACCTCACTGCATCTCTTCAGTAAGTGAGTTGTAAACCTACTTTTTGTTAGGTCAGCACCACAGGAGGTTGTATTCTCCCCAGCCTGAATTCTTCATGTTCAGATTAGTGGCATCACATAGTAGGTACTGTATGAATGTCTTTACCACGTGTCTTATTCTCATATGCAGGAATAGTAATATACTTCGTGCAATGCAGAATCACAAACAATTACTCTATCACTGCAACTTGCCTCAAGTTTGAGACCTAGAGGTCATCACTGCCATGACCTGGGGGCCTTGATAGTGCATTGGGTGAGTTAAGATATGGTTGAATCTTGCTTTTGGTGCTGGTCCAGGTTTGTACCCGGCATACTTGGAGTATTGCAGTGATATAATGTTAAATGTTGTGCATTTGTTACTGAAACCGACTGTGGTAAGCTTGTTCAATGAATAGTCTCACAGGGAGGCTGTGTGCATGGAAGTTGTTTTAAAGATGTGGTATTTGTGTATCTATTCTGTGTTTCAATAATTTCAGCTAAGCTGCTGGACTTCAATCGTCTTGTGTTGGGATTAAGTGCACATAAATACACAGGCTGCCCAGAATGAGTTGAGGCTGAAATCTGCCTGTTCTTTTTTTTTTTTTTTAAAAGCTCGTGCAAAGCAGAATTCACGGCCTGTACAACTTCCTGAACTGTGTTTTTTTCATGCTTGGTATCTGAAGAGCGAGCTTGAATTCCAGCTAAAATTTCAATAGATGTAACTGGATCAAAGAAATTCTGATCTTGTAGATGAAGGCTTCAGTGTGCTAGGTGTGAGTTTTTGCTGATTTCTCTTCTGTGCACTGCTAGGCAGATTCTGCTCTCCAGTCACTTGATGTGGCCACTCCGCTATGGTTATGCTTATTGAAAGGCTCGTTTGCGAGACAGTTACGAAAGAGCCACGCTTCAAGAAGCGATGTCTCCCGTAACCTTTTACAGAGTTACCTTGATGTGTTAGAGGGCCTGGGATGTGAACTCACCAACCAGGCCGGCTGGGCTCACGGGGTCTCTGGGCTGTTGGGTTGTGGGGCAGAGCTGCTGGGGTGCAGAGAGCGTTGCGCTTGTGTTGTGTGGATGGAAGGACTCCTGGCGAAGAGTTCCTAACGCAGGAACTATGTCCTATTTCCAGACTTCAGGTTTGAAGGAAAGGTAAATCTTATGTAAGATGTCAAGCCTTAGTTTGGCTTTAAGACACAAGTGATGTTGCTCCTGATTTGAATTTTAGTTAAAATAGAAGAATGGAAAGCTATCAAAATGAGGTCTAGAGTAACTGTTTTTCATTTGGTTAGCGCTATTGAGGAAGTATCTTGGTATATCAGAGTATCTTGCTTTCTTGGGGCTTGAGATGCTGAAACTAATGCATCACATTCTGGCATGCAAAATTAAGGAATTTTAATAACCCTGGTGAAACAGGACCTTCCCCTACAAAATCCCAGCTGGTGCTTCTCAGCTGCATTGTATTTGAGGCTAACTTTATACTGTTCTTCTTGCCACTTTGCCTGATTTCATGGCAGTCATCCTGGTTGATAGCTTTCAAATTTGGCAGTTGTTTTTAGGACTGGTGTCTCGATTTGTCATTTAATTCTTGGGTGCCATCTGCCTTCAGATCTGGAAAAATGGGCTAGCTCTTTGGCTGCAGTGGAACACTAACTGTTTTGTACTCAGGGGAGTTGTGCTGAAGGGCAGCAGATGGGGAATTTGTTTGTATCCTTTTTTTTGTACTACCAGAATTATTCTGTTGCTATGTGTAAGGTAATGCAAAGCTTCTTAGACTTCAGCTTAGATGACTGAGCGTGGGAAAAGCTGTATTTAGTACTTCTAAAAGAATTCAGAAGCTAAATTCAATACTGAGACTGTTTTCTCCAGCATTAAAGTAGTAAGGCAAGTGGAAGGAGTTGCCGCATCATGGACTAAGAATTCAAACAGCCTGGTTCGTGGGATGTTGTAACTGATGCTTCCAATGGCAGATGGGGAAGGAGAGTGATTGCAGGGAGTTCTGGCTACTCTGCAGAAGATATAAATGTTCGGTAGTTCCCTTTTGTTTTGCAGCTTAAGTGTTGCTTGTAAAGTTGATAAGAGTATCTGGCAAACAAACTGTCAGTTCAGCTATATAGATTACGCCCTTTGGGATGGAAAAGAAAGATATATTGTTAGTGCAGTCAGATGAATCTGTTGCTTAATGTTATAGACTGCAGTGAGCCTGTTGGCTGCTAGCAAAGAGCATCTTCCCTTGGGCTCATCTCTTCCCAGGCTGGTGAAAGCACACAGTTTCTTTAGATGTTGTGATTGTAGTTCTATTACAGGGAGTTGCTGGCAGAGGCTATTAGTTCCACTACCATGTCTCAGCAAACTTGGTCTTGGTATCTATGTCATGTAGAAAAGCAATTTTGCAAGAATGCTTTTCCTTGAGGCTGGAGGGGAGGTTTTGCTTCTTCAGTGCCAATGTTCTTAGACTTTGGTCAACAAGTTTGTCCAGTGGTACTCTTGGGAATTGGTAGATGCGAAGCATTTGACATTTGTAAGTGTGTGGGTGGAACTGTCACCAATTCATGGTTGGTGAATTTATTTCTGGTATGTGATGGGAACGTTCTGTACCAGCAAGCCATCAAAACTTGGGAAGAGTTGGCTGCGGTGACCCGCTGGGCTTCCTTGAACTCTGAAGCAAAGTGGAAATGCTGTTCCAACCCACAGGTGAAATTAGCCCTTTTGTTGGTTCAGCCTTGACGACTGTTTCCTCTTCACTTTTAGGGCATGCAGTTAATCTTCCACTAACCTGCTCAGGAGAGCTCTGTGTAAACACTTTCTAGTGAAATAATTGGGGAGAACCATAACATACTTGTCTAATGACTTGGTGAGAATCAGACTGCTGTGGACCTCTGTACTGATGCAGTGAAAGTGCTAAATTGCTGATGTTAGCTCCAGGATGCATAAGCAAATTCTTGGTGCTCTGTGGCCTGCTGCGGGGCAGTGATGTCTGAGCTTTAGCATTCAGCTGGCTTAGAGATATGAGACTTATTGATCAGCCAACCTGTTCTAATGCACGCTGTCCTCAATTTTAGGGCAGAACTTCATTTCCTTTCCCCGCCATGAGGAAGAGCACCTCCAGCGGACTGTGAGCTGGCACCCTTGCCTTCTGATTCTTGGCCAGAACTGTAATGCCAAATGCCAGTTACTCAATACACTGCTGGGTGAGAAGCTGCTCCCTACCACCAAAATCAGCAGTGAGGAGAACTGCAAGAGGCGACGGATCCGTTTCACACATGGGACACAAACACGGATTAGTCTAGCACTTCCTGAGCAGTATGAACTGGTCCATATGATGGCAGCCCACCGAGGGCACTGGGACACAATACCAGAGGAGGACTTAGAAATTCATGGGGACAGTGAAGATCCCGCTCACCGGATAGCGGAGCTGGAGGTCATGCTGCCGTACTCACTACTAAAGGTAACTAGGTGTCTATGCACCATTGCTGTAGTGAACTTAAGATGTGGTAAAATTTATAGTCCATAATAAAGCTATTGGTGTCAACTTTCAAGCATAGGAATGTTTCTATTTAACTAAAGAGAAGCTGGAAGTCTGGTGTTAAGATTTTAACTAGACATTGCTGTGTGCTTTTATTTAAATGTTGACTGTTCATATGTCATTTGTCTGTAATGTTGCCATCCATCTCAGAAGCCAGGCATGCTCAGAAAAACCTCCAAGTGTCTTCTAAAACTTGTCTCCAGTTACAAGGTCATTCAGGGTTAGCACCACTGTCCAGTAGTATCTGGAAGCTGTTGTAGAAGCATATGTACTTCTTAATCTCCATCCTAAAGGGCTTGTTGTGAGAATAAAGCTTCTTAATTCCAACCTCTGATAGAATGAGCTGACATTATATGAGTAGTTTTTTTACATTTCTGTGATGTCAATGTAAGTTGAAGGTGTTAGGAACAACAAGGTGGGAGTCTGTTCTCAGTGCTGTGTGTGACGTTGCTAGTACCTTACTTTGTCAGCTACCTTTCACTTATCCGTAAAGCATGTTTGTGTCGTGGGAGTGTTGTGGCTTGGTGTTTAGCAGATATCTGGAAAGATGAGAGTTGAATTTCATAGCTTTTTATAGCTTCTGTAAGCTCTCTTTGCATTTCAAATCTCACATTGAGCTGATGTTGTTTCAGTGTAATACATCTAGAGCATTGTGCTTTGGCAGTCAAACATCCACAACAGATTATTTGTTCTTAAATATAAATTGCTTTAGTGCAGAGAATCGGATCTGTGTTCACACAAGCGTGAACTTTTCTTGGGCATCTGAACTAAGACATGATTGCGATTAGGCACAAAATGGAGACAGTCTATCTTCATCAGGTTGAAATGCTTTACAAACCCAGTCTGTAGCTGAAGTTAAGCCTACCCTAGTGACACCAGCCAAGTCAGCGCTATGTTGTAGGGTGTTCGTGGCTTCCCATATCCACTGAAAGAACAGAAGGGACGTTTATAAACTGTATGCGAGGCATCTGCCACCTTCCTGAAGAGCACCAGATCAGCTGCTGGTGCTGCAGAGTAAATGCCTGTTCTGGATCTGCATTTAAAATCCCGTCTTGCTATTGCATAAAAGAGTATTAGCTTTATATTAATTTTACTTAGTTATGTTTTTATTATGGGTCAGTTTAGCCACACTGCAGTTTACAACCCTCTTTACATTTATATTTCTCATATGAGTGACAAAGATCTCTCTGTCTGGCTTTGGTTATATTTAGGACACTTAGCTGAAAACATCTACTCAGATTAATATGAAAAGGGTTGGTGAAATAAAAAGCTCTTCCAATAGAAGGAGAGGGAGGATGAATCACAGCTAGCCTCAGATTGAGTCAAAGGATTCCTTACATAAATTTGAGGGGCTAAAAGGAAGAACAAAAATATTTTTTTTTAAGGCTGATAGGAGGACTTTGGTATTTTATCAGCTAATTGGGCTAGGGATAGCTTCTTGTTAATTTACTGGAGTCTGGTCTCCTGTTGAGAGACCTACAATTCATCTTTTTTCACCCTTCTAGCTAATGTGTGTTTTCCAGCTCTGCCTAGCATACACCAAGACAACAAAGTTAAAAATACCAGCTAGTCATGGATGCTGCTTCTGTAATTAGTGGAATATATATCTGGAACAGTAATGGATGAGGTTTTCTGGACGTTATCCAAAACCATGTCTGCAGAATTACTCTGAGAGAGCTTCTGCTTTTTATTAACTTGTGTAACACAACTAGTAGTCTAATAACAATTGCATGCTTGACAATAACATAGTCAGTACAGATCTTAAGGATTTAGCTTTGCCCAGAAACTGGATAATTTGGAGCTCAGCCCCTTTTGGGCAGAGGGGGCAGGAAATCAATCTGAATTTTACCCCACCTGTTACCTAGAGTTTCCTGGTTTATCTGTTTTTTTCCTCCCAACAGCAGAGCGCTTACAGTATAGTACTGTTTCATGATAACCTTATGTTCTAGATACTGGGAGTGTAAGGAAACTTAGCTGTCTTACTGGTGTGTAAAGAAATGTTTGCAGGTCCTTTCCTGTGGACTCTAACAGTTTTAGAAGATGAGGATGTTGTTTGTGTACTGTTTGATTTTGACATTTGAAATCCTATTCATTCTGCATAATAGGGACACTTATCTACAGTAGAATGTCATCAAAGGGCCTGTCAGTGGCTGTGGGATCTGGGGAATGCTATGCAGCTCTTCAGGCCTCAACATCTCTGACCGAAAGACTTAATTGCATGGGCTGGCTTGGGCACCTAGATTACATGCTGTGGTTAGTGCTGAATCATACTTCTTGGTGCAGATGCTTGCTTGCTAAGTCTAAACTCATTAGCCATTGCTCCAGTAAAGAAAGGTTAAGTTATTTATAAGTTAACAGTATCCATATATATATATATTTCCTTTGTGATTAAGAAGTAGTACACATTTGTATTGAATTTAATGTTGAACTGCAAGCGTGGCGCCCTGAATTTGTTCTTCTTTAGTCTGATAACCTCCTGATATCTGGGACAGGACCGTGCTTGCTTTTCAGTGTTAGTGAAGGATGTCTTAATCAAAACTTGTTTCACGGAAAAGGAGGGTGAGGAGGAGGGATAAATAATTTCATTTGCTTGGGTTGTCTGCTGTAAGAATGCTATCTTGTGCTAACAGCTATGTGAACTTAGTTTTTGGGTAAATGATCAGGGAAGAAGAACACTGGCAAAGCTGCTGTATTCCTTGGGGATCACTGTGCACAGGAATGCATCTAGGTCATGGGGAATAATCCATCAAGCCAGACAGATTATTAGATTTACAGAGGAAGCAAACAGTTAGCTCTTTCCCTGAATCTTAGCAGTTATGCCTAGAAGCCCAAACAGAGTTCTGTGGTATTGGTTTTCATCTGGATGGTACAACTGCATGAGAGGAGGGTAGCCAAGCTGAAAGCTTGCCTCTTCATGCCTTCATTTTGCTTTGTGCTTCATTCTACTTTGAGCCTCAGGCTGAAAACTTTCAGCCAGGGCTTCTGGGGAAAGAAGAAATTTCAGCTGCCCTGGTAAAGCTGGAAAATGAATGAAGAAATAAAAGGATGGCTATATGAGCTGCAACAGAATAATTGAATTTGAGTTTATTGTTGTATTTCTAAGGTACTGTAGCAATGATTCAGGGCATTTTAATCAGTAGTTGTTACAGGTAGCAAAGAATGTGGTTACATACCTATGGGGTTGTTATTTTAAAGTACATCCTGCTTAAAACTTGGAAGGATATGCCCTGATCCTCCCCCTTGAGAGTATTTTTGAGGTGTTTGGTTGTGGCAGTGATACAGAAACATGCAAGGCTTCTGTTTTGGCTGAGGTGCTCTTCCTTCCACATAGCACTGGTTTACTTTGGGGTGTGCTGAGGGGCTCCTGCCATGTACCGGTGTTAAATGCCTGAAGTTGTCTTCCTCTGTCCATGTACACTGGAATAACTGAGAGCAAAGGATACTGCAAATGCCAGCAGCATGAAATCATTCTTCAATCCGTGTGAGATCTGTTCTCTGTTTCTAGTTTTGCTGGATTAGTGATGTGTCTTTTACAGGGGAAGATTTCATGGTCAGAAAAGAACACTGCTTCTCAGGCTGTTTCATGAGTGCGTACACCTCGCAGGCATTCTTGGGTTGGCCCTTCCAGCAAAGGTAAAACAGAGTTCCCTGGTGAAGTGGGGTTCAGAGTCACTGCACAAAATCAAAGCAAAAGCTTTTTGTTATGTGAAGGACAGCAGTATTTGCTGGAGACCAGATGTACGGTTCAGTTTTCTTACCTGGGATACTCTCTAGATTAGTTACCTGGCTTCTGAGTGGAATCCCCATGGAAATGGAATAAGCAGGGAGGGGGAAAAGAAAAATCAGTTATGGGGGGAGGGCTTACAAAATTTTCTAAATGGATTCTAGGGGTATATAAGTACCTCAGATTATGGGGAGGCTATGAGATTATCTCATATATGTAATAAATGCAGAGTAACTGCCTGACTTCAGCGATTCACAGGCTATTCTTGGAAGGCAGCGTATTCAAATTGGCTTAGAATAAGACTGAGCTGGGCCTTCAGTCATAATCTGCTTGGTAAGAGTTTGGGTAGGAATCTGACTAAATTGGGTTAGCTTCTCAGCACCTCGGTTAACTAAACAGTGATTAAACTACCCAAAGCTGAGTGAAGTAGGGCAAGGTCCTCTTGGGATGTAGCAAATAAATTCTTTTTAACTTGTTCGGAAACGAGGAATTATCTGTTGAACTAAGCTTAGTTAAAATTGCACACTTCAGTGGTCCCTGAATGCATTCAGTGAGGCTTGGCTTGTCTCATTGTAGGTCAAAACTTGCTTTAATTTTTTGTTTGGGGATGTGGGAGGCAGCGGTCATCCTGGCATTGCAAGTCTGGGTCCATAGGCCTGTATGTAGGGACTCTGCGTGATGTTCTTTTCAAACTGCCTTTCTTGTATTGCTGTTGACAGCACCTGTGCAACTGAGTTGTGCATGGTATTTGAAGTGGAAGAGCTGTAACTTTGTATACCTGATGCTCAGATTGCTAGGTAGGAAGCTCTGATATTTATATACATAAAAAAAAGGCCTTTTAGTTGAGGAAAATATGAATGAAGTTATTTTTACAGTAATTTCATGCTTACAGCTCTGCCAGAAGTGTTTGTGTGTTTATGGTAGCGTGACCTTGTGAGAACCAGTTTAAGAATTTCAGGAATCCACTATGAGTCACAGGTAGTCCCCGTACAGGAAGACTTGATCCCTAATAATATGAAACCGCACCTGCATGGTGTCAAAACTTCTGTCGGACATTTAATTTAAAAAAAAAAGGGGGTGGGGGGGAGAAATGTTGCTAAAATTCCTTGGAAAAGCCTGAGAGGCCTCTATGGAAACAGAAGGACCAGTTGCTCACGCTGTACTCTCTTCTCTGTGGTGGTTTTCTCCCTGTCTCCTAGAGACAGCACTGGCTTCCTCCTTTGTTTACAGTCGCTGGCGTGAGTCATCGGTCCTGGTGAATATTGCAGCACTGCACATCCCATTCTGCTCAAACTCCTGCGCGTTAGGCAGGTTCGAGTTCGGCTCTCAGGAGTCCCGTGACAGTAATGACTTCCTGTTATCTCTAAGAATAATTGGTACATGTGTTGAAGTCTTTCATTTTAGTAACTCTGGAGAAAAATGATTGAAGAATTCTTAATTATAGCCCCTAGTTGTGAGCTGGGAAGATGGTACATCAATTTGTCTTCAGTTCAAAGCCTTCAGCATTTTCTTTCCTTACTTTAGTAAAGTGATGCGTGAAATTCTAACACTGTTCTTGCATATCCAAAGGTGAATGCCCTCTCCTTCCTTGTAAGAGTAAGCAGCAGTCTTAAAAGTGGCCTCTTTTTAGTGAGATCACTAAGAATTAGTGTCAGCAGGAGCACATGACTAAAGCAGTGAAACTCTGGGTAGTAAGAGAATAAATGAATAAAATCTCTTAGGTTTTGGTTGGATGTGAAGAATGTCATAACTAAACTTGTTGCAACCATGTGTTCCTCCTCCCTGTCCTTTGGCTGTGAACTCTTTAGAATAGGTTGTTGTGCTGTCCTCATCTTGGCAGTAGTGGGTAGCGTAGTGCTTTCTGCTGTTGGAAGCTGCACTGAAAACTGACAGCATGGATACCTCCTCAATGAGCTGCAGATCAGGTAAACATCAACGGGAGGCTGAGAGAATGTTTACTGGGAGAGGTTGTTGCAAAATGGGACAGACATAAGCTAAAGAATAACAGCTATTCTGTGACAGCACTTCCCTGGGAAACCTGTTCTAAGTTTTGTTCTGAACGAGGCCAAAACGCAAAGGCACTTGGTGCAAAAGAGGAGTTTTGGAGGCAGTGGGCACTAATTCATTCCTGGCTGCATCCCTGCTACTGGGCTGTCATTAGCCTTACAGGTAGGCTGTATGCTAAGGCATGATGCTGTATGTGAGACTCCATAACTGTTCTAAAGGGTTTGAACGTTTCTATTTTGCACTTTTTGAATGAATTACAGTGCATTCTTGTGTCTATTAGTGTTAAGAAGGATCTGTACAAAACCATTTTTTACCTTCTTACTTGTTAGGAAGTGGATGTTGTGGTAGCACCGTGTCGTGGATTCCAGTCTGCTGAAGCCACCCTGGAAGAGTACATGAACCAGGTCTTGCTTGTTGTCATCTTTGCCATCAGTGAGGCTGAACTTTCTTCATCAGATGAGAATGAACTGCGTGAAATCAAAGAGAAATTCTCTTTGCCCATTTTCTTCTTCAAGGTGCCAGAGTCAGGGGTTGAGCTGATCTCTCCCAAAAACACTGATCATGAAAAGTCCTCCCTTTACTGCCAGCTGATGGACTTGGAGTACCTGAGTACCAACCACTGCAGCTGCGGAGCACCCAGCCCTGATGCCGATGCCCAAAGCATGCTGGTGGAGCAGTTTGAGAAGCTCCGTCTCCTAAGCACTTTTTCCAGGCAGGTGCTGCAGAAGCATCTTGTGGAAGCAGCCACCAGTTTAAATGAGGTACACTGCCGCTGCCTGAACATCTTCATCAATCAGGCTTTCGACATGCAGCGAGACCTGCAAATCACCCCCAAGAGGCTAGAGTATACCCGCAAGAAGGAGAATGAGCTCTATGAATCTCTGATGAACATTGCCAACCGCAAACAAGAGGAGATGAAGGACATGATCATAGAGACTCTTAGTAATATGAAAGAGGAGCTCTTGGAAGATGCTGCTAATATGGAATTCAAAGGTAACTACTGGCAGGAGAGCAATTGGAAAAAAGAGATTAGGGGCTTTGAAGGAGAGTGATGGAGTAATTGTTGCCATCTGCTGAAGGATGGCTGAGTGGCAGTCCAGACAGGTGACTCTGCAAGCCGATTCAGAACTAATGCACAAAAGATGCGTTTCTGTACTATATCCTGAGTGGAAAGCACTGTTCTTAAATTTGAGGCCTGAAAATATTAAGTCTTGATTTCTTATAAATCAGACTTTTTTTTTCCCCTTCTAGCTTGCTGCACAGTTCTGGGTAGAGTACTTTACTTCTTTGCTCTAATTCCCTGTTCTGCAGAAGAAGAAAAGTCTCTCAGCTTTACACTTCAAGTGTGTTGGGACTTGGGAATAAATCTGTCCTAAGAAAAAATGTTGAGTTTTAGCAGTGAAGACTTAATTTGTGCTTTTTGCTTGATTTCTTTGGGAGAAATTTGCATTTGACTTGAGTATAGAACTTCCTAAGATGAAACTCTTTTGGGTAGGTAAGATTTTCCATCAAAAATTAGCATATTGTGCTCCTGAGGCCTGTGCTTGGCATTTGGTGTGTGCTTTTGGGAAATGTGGGGATTCTTACTGCATCTTATAGTACCAGCAGTTCTAAGAACACAAAAGCTGTAACAGTATAGAAGGGTGTGTAAGCTGTGTGAGGGGTGAGATGCTATCCAGGTCTTGTCTGCAGGAATACATGGTTTGTCATAAACATCAAAGTGACCATTTGTAGATTAATACTCTACAGCTCTTCTCCTCCACTTGCAAAGCAGAGATTTACTATAACAATCATTGCTCTTCAAAGGAAATGCAGCTCGCTGGGCTGATAGGGAAAGACTTTTATACTTAAAATAAAAAGTAACTCTAGGCTATTGACTTAGAAGAATTTATTTGAATGATCTTCTGAGGTGTGAGGGAGGCCAAAACTCTAGATTATTGTCTTATTTCCTCTGAATTTCAAACTGGAATGTTATGTCCTGGGAGGGAGAGGAGAGATGCCAAAATATATTTAGTTCTGCAGATTAGGATCTGGATCTTTTTGCTTCTGCAGGTGGGAAATGGACAAGATCTTCCCTGTTTCTTGAAATGTTTGCTTTGTGGTGCCCACGTAAAATGTATACCTCATAAAGAGCTTGTTTCCATTGCAACATGAATTTATTTTCATGCTAGAGGGGGAAAAAACAAACAAACAAAAAACCAAAAACCCTAGCATATGTTAAGAGTACAGCGTGTATGTTAATCCTACCTGTTTAGGGTTGCTGTTGCTCCGTTATCAGAACTGCTAGTGATCATTCCTGGTATTCTGTCTCCCCCACTAGGAGAGAAACCCACCTATACAGAGTTGGAGCACTATTGTGCCTGAGTTCAGGATTCAGTATTTGCAGGAGTATGTTTAGGGACAGCATAGGCTAAAACATCTGCACACATTTGTTTATACACACAAATGAAACAACAACAAATACCACTTAGAGCATAGCATCTTGTTGGCTCTCAATATTTGAAGTAATATCCTAAAAGGAGGAAGATGTTATTTGGAGGAGCTAATGCCATCTGCCAATCACTGGATTTGTTTTAGCTAGGCTAGACTGTTGGTCAAAATCCAGAGACAAGGTCTGCGGCTCCTAGTAGTAATCTGGTACTGTTCAGACTGGTTACAGTACATGAACAGTGATTTGCCCTGTATTTGTTTAAACATACCAAGTGATAATTAACCTTTTCAAGGTTCCAGGAAAAAAAAAAAATCATATAACCAGCTTGGCTGTTAGATCACTTTCTTCATAATATCCAACATCCAGTGGTGCTTATGGATTGCAGCTTGGCTTGGAAGAATTTCCTGACTTGTAACTCTTTAGATAGAAAGACAGCATTGTGCTTGTGTAGCTGCCCTTTAATTTTCAAGATGAGTTGTCTTGTCATCACTGTAAACCTGTAGTAGTTACAGAATGCTTGTATGGAGTCCATCCTATGTTCAAGTATCCTGCAAATTCGAACACCAGTGAATGGAAGCAAACATCAGAATATTTTCCGTCTTGGTCAGATGTGATTTTTTTTTAGCTTCCTTGAAACTGGAGTAACCATATGTGCATTCCTGGAGTTACTCTAATGCTTTAGTATATTCTATCACAGAATAGCAAACTTACTGAAGCTCGGTAGGATCGGTTTTGGGACTTCATATAAAACTGGCATTGTGGCATTAGACATGCAGACTGTCAAAAATTTTAATCCTTTGCGAACAGTCACTATATGGGTACTTCTGTTGCTCATAAGTTTCTTTGTATGATTTAAACACTATTGGCTTCAGGTTGTATCATCTGGGTCTAAAGCAAATGATGAACCTCTGAAGGAGCAAAATAGTGAAAGAACCTTTGGAGCAGCTGTCTGGAGTGGTGCTGTGCTGTAGCTCTTTTGCAAAACATTCGCAGGAGCTCTCAGTAGCCATTGTTGCAACAGCAATACATTGAGTACAAAAGATGCCTCTTTCTTTTCTTCTGTGCAGATATCATAATTCCTGAGAATGGGGAACCTGTTAGTTCCAAGGACATAAAGTGTTGTATTAAGCAAATTCAGGAACTGATTATTTCTCGATTAAACCAAGCAGTTGCCAACAAGTTAATTAGTTCGGTGGACTATCTGCGAGAGAGCTTTGTAGGGACTCTGGAGAGATGTCTGAAGAGCCTGGAGGAGTCCTGGGAGGTTTCAGTACATCCTGCAAGGAGTTTGGAGAAGTCAAAGGAGGTTTCTGTACACATCACAAGCAATTATCTCAAACAGGTATGGTGGCTTAGATGGCTATCTAGAATACTAGAATAGTTTTTTTTATTCTGATGCAGCGAGGATGGGAGGAAACAGATTCTCAGTGAAATTAGAGGAACGCAGCTTTGTGGTGTGTGGGGGGTCTGGTGTCGTTAAGCTACACAACTTGGGAACAATTTTATTCTTAAATTGTCACTTGCAGGCCTTACCCTTCCTAAATCTGTATGAAGTGATCAAATTACAGCCTAGAAACACCTATGAGCTTAATAAAAGTAAATGAATCGAACCAAGTGTGTCATGGAGTATTCCATATAGTATCTGTTTTCATTTTTGGAGGGGTGTAGCAAATTTTATAGTGAGTATTGCTTGCAAAGTTCCCATACTTTCATCTTTCCCCTGCTTTCCAGATACTGAATGCAGCCTATCATGTCGAAGTCACATTCCACTCCGGCTCAACAGTAACCAGGATGCTGTGGGAACAGATCAAACAGGTATGGGCATCTTTATTACTTACTTCTAGTAGGTGTCAGTGTGTAGTGGAATATTTTTGGAGCAAAAAAATAATTTGAATACTCATGGCTGCCCTCTACATTCAGACTTTGGGCACATTCATTGGAAAGCTGTTGCTTTCTCACTCTGTGCTAAGGCTGTGTGTGTTGTTTATTCCTGGGAATGCTCATATTAAAGCAAATACCCCTTTAATAGTTTTTCTTGCTGTTGAAAGGAAATGATGAAGAGTAATGATGAACAGCAAAGGAATGAAGAAGAGTATTCTGAAACTTCTGTTTATATTTTGGATAATTGGGTTTGAGGATTTCTTGCATTTTTTCATTTGTTTTGTAATGTATCTTGATTCAGTTCAATTCACTGTTCTCCCTCCAGAGCAGACCAGACTTCCTCAGGTCTTCGTTTTAAATTTCTGTCTGTTAAAGCATACATCTTTTCAAAGTTCTTGTTCTAAGAGCTGTCGATGACCTTAAGAGCTGTTGATGACCTTAACTGTCTTCTCCCTCTTGAGTTCTTTGTGTGGATGGCTGAGAGAAATGCGGGTTTTTCCCAAATAGGTGCAGTGTGGACTGAGTGGTAATAAACATTCAGATTCCTTCAGCATGGGGAAGGATTCAGACTGGGTGTGCAGCAGCTGGATTTCTGTGGCTTCTCATAAAGGGTGGAGAAGGGCAACTTAATCACCCAGCAATGTAAGGGCAGTGGTGCATACCAACACCTAGGAGTTCCGCGCCAGGCAATGTGTCCATCTGCAAAGAGCTGCTTCACTGTAGCTTTCACTGTTTGAGGAACATCTCCTTTCCTGAGTCTCTGGGTTGCTGTTTATGCTGCCTGTTCTTTCAGCCTGCGAGCTGAAAGCAGCCTGTTCTGTTGTAAGCTTTGAAGCAGTTCAGAACTATCTTAAGATCCTCTTGTGCAGGGGCGTTTCTTCCATTATGGCTCCAGATGTTTCTGCAGCCTGATCCCCCCCCTTACAGGGGACTGAACCAGCCCTTGACCTGTACCACAACTGTGAGGTTTTCCAGGTGGTGGCTGTCTAACCGCGTGTCCTCTTGGGCAGATGTGAAAGGATGATCCTCTTGTAGGAATGAGTGGAGCAGGTATTCAGGAAGATCAGATCTCTATTTAGTGTGCGTGTGCACGCATGCGTGCAAAGATACAGTGATCAGTATCTAAATTGGCAGTTACCGTAAGGTAATTATTTAGCCTAATTCTATGTGCAGATGATGGTATTCTTTCAAGGTGTCTAAGGAGTCTGGGTAATTTGACTGGCCTTTTGATTTTTTTCTGATAGTGTCCTAATTCTGTTTCCTTTTTTACTAGATAATCCAGCGGATTACATGGGTCAGCCCACCTGCCATCACCAGTGACTGGAAGAGGAAGGTTGCTCAGGATGCTATCGAGAGCCTCAGTGCATCCAAGTTAGCCAAGAGCATTTGCAGCCAGTTTCGGACCAGGCTAAACAGTTCCCATGAGGCTTTTGCGGCTTCCTTGCGACAGGTGAGTGTGAGGGGATGTTAAGAAGGAAATCCTGTTTTGTGCATTGCCGTTCTTAGAGGATTTTTAATAGCTAAAAGGAGCAGTTCGTGCAGTTAACACTGCTATTCTGTAGGTAGAGGTGGTAGAGCTAATGCAAGTGTCCTAATACAAGATCCTATTTTTAAACTAGGGATACTTTAAATAGGATCCTTTACTCAGTTGTGCAAGGACCCTCAACCCCATTATACTAGGGCTTTAGACCAGGCAGGATGACAGTGTATGTGTGATATCTCTTACAGTTAGAAGATGGCCATTCTGGTAGGCTGGAGAAAACAGAAGACCTGTGGCTGAAGGTGCGGAAAGATCATGCTCCTCGGCTAGCACGACTCTCACTGGAGAGCAGGTCCCTCCAGGATGTGCTGTTACATGGTGAGCGTTGTGCTTGATGTTCTCTGTATTCTCTTCTACGTCTTCCTGTTTCTGAAGCAGTCTGTGGGTGTAAAGGGGTAGGAGGGATGTTTTGCTTTGCACTAAACTACTTCAGTGAGCATCCATCTGATGCATACTGAGTACCTCAAATTGTGCAACTGCTAGCCTGTGAAAAGCTCTAGGCTGCTAGCCTGACAGTGTACTTCTCATGTAACAGGAAGGAATAAGGATGTTTTAATTTCTGATTAAATGGATGTTGTGCCTTACAGGCAAACCGAAGTTGGGCCGTGAGCTGGGCCGAGGACAGTATGGTGTGGTCTATCTGTGTGACAGCTGGGGAGGGCATTTCCCATGTGCACTGAAGTCTGTTGTTCCTCCAGATGAGAAGCACTGGAATGACCTTGCACTTGAATTTCACTATATGAGGTGTGTATTGTAAATGCTTTTGTAATTCCATATGGATGTCCTTAAATTCACTGCTGCAGACAAACACTATTTGCACAGGCAGAACCTTGCTTGCTATATTTCTACTCTGCACTCAGTGAGTTGACCTCATGAAATGCTAAGCTGCAGTTTCTAGCAAACGCAAGACAGCTTGCCAATGTCACTGCAAAAACGTAACAGGCACAGAATGGTGGGCAAGCAAATTCTTTCCTGTCTTAATCAGATTCCCTGGTATCTATACTGTTCAAATGCTTGCTGGTTTTCATAGTAAATTAGAATTAATGGAGTATGATAGCAAGCAGTTCTTCCTCCTCTGATTTCTAGTGCTGAATCATTCCTTCTTTTTCCAATCTTTGTCCTCTCTAAAGTAATAAAACATAACGATGGGTCTACACTACAGAAAACTGACCTAGTCTTCAGTTAAACAGTTGCAGGCAGGTGCTGCGGTAGAGACAGCTGAAATAATACAGTATTTCTTTGGTACCGTAAGCTTTAATAGGCTTTCTCCAATTTGATTAGATTGGATGGCAGTATGCTGCTATAGTCATTAGAACTATGGGGTGCTGTAATTATTTATGCACATGGATAGTATCGGTATAGGTATATCTTACTCTTGTTGTACTAAAGTTGCAGCTATTGGGCATTTTTCTTTCAGAAGGTGAGGTTTGGCCTGGGGTGGAGAGAAGGATATAAAAATGACCACCTTTCGGTGCTGAACTTTCTCTAGGTCTCTACAGACGCATGAGCGGCTCGTACATCTCCATGGTTCTGTGATAGATTATGGCTATGGAGGGGGTTCCAGCATTGCCGTCCTATTGATAATGGAACGACTGCACAGAGACCTCTATACAGGACTAAAGGTAACGGCAATCTGTGTGTATGTGTATGTACATTTTAATGTATACATAAAAAAAACTACGCCTAAATATCTGTTCATCTGTAAAACAGGCTGTACTAAAGAAGTGAGGAAGCATGAGGTGCTGTGGTTCTGTCACATCCCTCTTCTGAAGGAGGAAAACTTTGTATGCTAAATGCAGGGTTGTGGATTTTTTTATAATGCAGATATATATTTTTTTCTGGGGTGTTTCAGTGCTGTGCACTACATCGGAACTAGACCTTATTGGTGCTGTGGTGTATATTCCTTGGTCTCAGTTAATTGGTGTGCTGGAACATCTTGTATCACTGCACTGTCAGAAGTCATGTGGCTTTGCTGTTGGCCTTCCCGTCTGCCTGTTCCTTGGGCTTTCACCAAGCTCTTACGCCTGTTTCCTTAAGGACTGTAAACTCCTTTAGTGTGATGTGGCTACAGCAGCATGCTTACTGTTGTTCAAAGGTAGTAGACAAGACTACTGCTTCTCAACCTGGTAAAACTAATGGATGGGGAAAGTAGTAAGAGTAGCTCCTGCTTCTGCTGCCTGGTGAATTTTTTGGGAGGATGGTCTTGCAAGGGTTAAAAGAATTGTATTTCATCATTTTCTTGGTAAATGAGTAAGCAAAAGTAACTTCCACTTGTAGGAGTTAAGTCTGTATGGTTTATTCTTCAGGCTGGGCTAGATTTAGAAACACGATTACAGATTGCCTTGGATGTGGTTGAAGGAATCCGTTATCTTCACAGTCAGGGACTTGTGCACCGGGATATCAAACTTAAAAATGTCTTGGTAAGGAAAACTTTTGTATCTGACTCATCCTGAAGTCTTATGAGGCTCTTTAAGTGGGAGGGAGAAGCATGCTATAAGTGAAGTAATAGTTTTCTTCATAGGGAATCTTTTATTTTGTGATATCATTAGCAACAACTGGCCTTGCAGTGGAGGTTTCCCTAGCTCAATTTCAGAGAGCCTAGGGGAAAAGGAACAGTAGTGTCTTCTCTTGAAGGCAGAGAGCTTGAGCTACAAGTAGGACTTCCAGTTCCTAGTCTTATTAAACCCAAACCACACCCTCTGTAGGAGACAAGTGAAGACGTGTTTTGTTGCTGAGCTTAACTAGGTAAATGTCCATGAGCAGCCAAGCAATCCAAGAAGCTTGCTTAGAACAAATGCTGAACCCTTCAAACATAAACGTAGCTTAAAACTGTAATATTAAAAAGCGGTAATAAAACTGGGAAGTGTGATTATCAGCTGCTTGTGTATGAATTCTTCTACAGCTTGACAAAAAGAATCGAGCCAAAATCACTGACTTGGGGTTCTGCAAACCAGAAGCTATGATGTCTGGCAGTATTGTAGGCACACCCATTCATATGGCTCCTGAACTTTTTACAGGTATGCATGTTGATTGAATCCACTATTGTCTCACTCTGGCTTGAATTTTGAAGGCCATTACTTTAAACTAATGTATCAACTTGCTTATGAAGGGAAAAATAATTAAAATAAATCAGAAGACTGCATGCTTACTATGCATAATATGTATCGTTTTCCTGTATTTTAAGCCTTAGTCTTAAATCTTTGCTTACTTGAAATAGGAGAGAACTGTTGGATTCAGAAGCTTTGCTGAAGTGATCAAAACTCTTGCAATTGGAAAGTTGAATTAATAGTTATTAGGTGGAAACAGTTGGCTTTCACAGGTTAATACTACAGAAAGGGTCCTCTGGTTTTTGTATAGCTACCAAGCAGAGAATTTCTGAGCTGTTGCTAATGTGTAGACTATGTTCAAATTCACTGTGCATTGTGCTTCTGGCAGACGCTTTCTCTAAACTTGAAAGTTCTTCCTATGCAAGCATCTTACAGTAGCATTTAAAGGTCCATACCACATTCAACAGAGCCCTTCTGGGCTGAGATGCTGCCTCTGCTTTGACAAGATTGCAATTGCAATCAAATTGAAGCAATCCTATTTGTGTTTAATTTAGAAAATATTATTCAGGTGGTTCTCACTACTAACAATGAAATACTTGTGACTAGCAGGCTAGACCTTGATCTTACAAAGATGTGAGTGTTGGCTTAGCCCTTACGCACTTACTGTGCTGAATCTTTTCTTATTCAATGGGTGAACTTGCTATAAAGCAGTAGTTGCCAAACATCTGGATTGAGAAGCTGCTGTTAGCTCTGTTGGGCTCCTGAACTGGGAGCAGAGCCAAACAGAACTGATAGTCTTACAAATGTTGGTGCTTAAGTCTCTAGAATACACCGGACCACCTGGACCTGCAGTGGTCTCAGTTTGGGAGCTGCTGGTACAGGTTAAGTGTGTAAATTCTCTGAGAAGGGAAGGTCTTAACTTTATCCCTCCACCTTCAGCAGTAACTCCTGTTATATTACTATGCTTCGTACAAGTCTTACCTTCTGATAATGAAGTTGTGGTTTTAATCTGAGGATGTGGAACACTGAAATTAGTTTTCAGACTGCTTGGTTTCCTGTGATGAAGATATTTGTTTGCCCTGCTGATCAAATATATTTATTTGTCACAGGAAAATACGATAACTCAGTGGATGTTTATGCATTTGGTATTCTGTTTTGGTACATTTGTTCGGGACATGTGAAGTTACCAGAGGCTTTTGAGAGATGTGCAAGCAAAGATCACCTTTGGAACAACGTTAGAAGAGGTATAAATGGCTTATGTTGAACTCTGTTGGGTGACTCTTTGTCCTCCTTTGAGAGAAGATGAGGAAATAATTTTTATCCTCTTGTAGCTTGTAAACTTGAAAGGTAACAAGTGCAAGTTGTATTCTTTCATTGTCTAAAGATTAACATTTATCTATAATTTGGACACATTCTACTGAAAAGCTGACTAAAATTAGCAGGGATGAGAACAGGCTTTCAGTTAGCCACCTTCCTGCCATAGTGTCGTAGGAGCTGTGCTAACATACCACGTAAACCCTGTGCAGTAGTACAGTGCTTATGATGTAGGCAGGATCCCAGAATCAGCCAACCATGGCATGATCCCCTAAAGAATGCTTAATCCCTTGCAATTTCTGGAGGCCATGGTGATCTGTACATTCAAGTGCTTAATATGCAGCATGCTGTGGAAGCTGTCATTGGTGGGCTGCATATTGAGTAAAAGACTGATAGTTGTTCCCAAAAATATAAACTTACTCTCATTTTATGCCTCTGTAGGTTTAGCATAGTACTATGTTTTGTGGTAGCTTAATCCTTCATGCTGCATCATAGTAACAGAATGCTTTACTGCTTTGTACTTAGTTGCTGTCCATATAATCTCTCCCCTTCTCATGTGAAAAAGATTAACTCAGATGAGTGAGTCTTGTAGTTGGTCAGTAGGATATACTCATTGCTTGTTCTTGTGATGAACTTGCTCCCAAAGGTACCATTATGAGTGCTTGGGGGGGGAAATGCCTTTTTTTTTTTTAACTGGGGGTAGCACTCATTTTGTTCCCAGTTAGTTGTGAAGAGGAGGCTCCAGTGAAATTGAATGCATTGGCCATCCTCTGAAGTGTGCATGATCTCCTGACTGACTTCAGCAATGCTCCCAAAGATTAGTCGGGAATGTTCCTGCAACATAAACCTTTGTCGATAGAATTAGATCCTAGACAGTCCACTCTAGTCACTTCAGCCTGCACTGAAGTAATGAACATCAGACAGTTTCTATCCTAGCTGATGGTAACTGGCTCCCTCTCCTTTTTCCAGGAGTTCGCCCAGAGCGCCTTCCTGTGTTCGATGAGGAATGCTGGCAGCTGATGGAAGCTTGCTGGGATGGAGATTCCTCCCAGCGCCCTCTCTTGGGGATTGTTCAACCTATGCTGCAGGGGATCATGGACAGGCTCTGCAAGTCAAGCTCTAAGCACCCAAATAAAGGGTTGGACGA
This sequence comes from Chauna torquata, assembly GCA_013399475.1. Taxonomy (NCBI): domain Eukaryota; kingdom Metazoa; phylum Chordata; class Aves; order Anseriformes; family Anhimidae; genus Chauna; species Chauna torquata. The sequence goes on from VXAL01003611.1 coordinate 24,268, forward strand.
CTCTACTTGAAAAGGAAGCACAGAAGAATTCTTAATTGTGGGAGAATTCTGAACCCCTAACTCTGCAGATGGCTTCTTCAGATGCAGCTTTTTGTGGCTAACATGAGTGGGACAGGTAATAGCAACCAAAAGGTTGCTCGTAGAGGTGAGACTTCGGGGATGTTCCATCTTGAGTAGCTGCCAGAGAAATCTCCCCAGTACGCCCCATTGATGCTAGCTACCCTGCTGCAGCTTTTATTATGGAGTTGTGCAAGTAAGATAGAAAATCCACTCCCTTGGACTAAAAGGGATTTTTGCCAATCCCACAAAAACACCAATCAAAGAAAAGAATCTTGTGTGTTTGGGTAGCATCTGTGTTGCTAGGAGTTGATCATGACAGTCTTTACTCAGTAAAGTAAAGCTCTCTTCCCATTAACTGATGGTCCTGGGTGGCCTTCAGTCCACACATAACTATCCCAATCACTTTCAGATTGGCACCAATTACAGTGTGGTCAGAGAGGAAAGAGAAAGCAGAGGCTTTAGGCTTGAAGGTGTTTAGAAGCTAAGAGTGTCTATCTGAATTAGCTTCTTGCAACACTCAGTGTTTACATTGACAGGAGCAAAGCTTCCATGTTTTACCTAAGGGGGTTATCTACTGTTCCACTGCAGTTAAAATACCCCAAGTTATAAGCTATTTATCTCTTATGTACCCTTCACCTCTTACTTCTCTAAACAAGCTCTTTTCTGGTAGTTTTTTTCATAATTGTTATCTGAATGTCTGAAGAAACCTGACCTTTCTTTTACAGTCTTCTAGTAAAATGGAAGACTGCTTGGAGATTACATATTGTAATACAGAAACATAAAGTCATTACATCTAATGACTGTCCGTAGGGAAAATGCCAATTCGTTTTAATTAAATTTGGGGTTTGAATTAGTTGTGAAGGCAATGACAGTTTTAAATTGTGCTAACTATGACAGACGTATTTTTAAAAATCGGGTTTCTTCAGCTTTTTTAAATTCACATGCTTGGTGAGAGCATAGTCAAGGGAAAACAGGCCATTCATTCTTCTTCAGTAGCTGTGTTTTGTGGCTGTCTCCATTCATCAGATTACTTCACTCTGGGATCTCTAATTTGGCTGTATTGAAAAGAATAAAAAATGGGGGGAGGGGAATCCTTGCAAGGAAGGTATGGGTTGGGATGGTCCTGGTGCCATTATGAAGAGGGTTGCTCTTGAAAATATCCTTGCCCCTTGTCTTTTGCATTTCTGGGGCAACATACCTATGGGGTGGAGGCTGAAATAGAAACTGCACCTTTACTACATGAGGAAATAGTGAGTTGGCAAGTTCTCCCTAGGTTTACTGTTCTTTCCAGGCAGGGGATGGTCACCCAATGGCTTTGTTTCCCAGGAAAGCTAGCGTGCTGCATCCAAAATAGTGTAGGCATGTGGAATTACTGCACCTTGTTGCTGGAATTTTTTGGCTCGTACACAGCAAAATTACAACTGATAATCTGCCTGTTAAACAGCTGAAGCAAAGGAAAGGGATACATAACCCTGCAGTATTTAGTTTAAATCTTCCCTTCTTTGTGCAATAAACAGAATTAATGTTTTTTTATATAAAAAAAACATCAACTTTTTTTACTTAGCTGCACGTGTGGGCATTTTTCTGGTCTGTGATGGCATTAGCAGTATGGCTCTGTACAGATACAGCTTCTATAGCTGCTCCAGCTAACCAAGAACCACATGCGCAGAAGAACGAATACTTTTCCAAAGTAGAATTGCTAGGCATTTCACTGCCTTGGTGCACACTCATGCCACCAACGACACTAATAGTATTAACTGTTTTACTGTGTGTGGTGGTTAGTAACCTTATTTAAAACTAGGAGAGTCAACGTCAGTCTTTTGCAATTGATAGAGATAGCTTGTATAAATAATAAATGTACGAATAAAATTTAAATCTCTGTATATGCAATTCCAGAAATGTCTTGTATAGCTTTTCCTATGTAGCTATCTCCAGACACTTATCTGATGCCTTTTTTTTGTTGTTCGTAGCTACCTTGATGTCTTGTTTCCATTTGGTTTTTCTTCTTACATGTGCAGCATCACAGATCAGCAGGTTTTCCCAAACTTAGCACTGCTACTCCTCTGCACTTTTTTCCCATTGGGTATAAAGTTCTTCCTGACTGAACTTGTTTTGAGAGATTTCACACACTGTTTATCTTTAAAATGAGTATTCCCCCCGTCCCCATTTAGAGCAAGGAAAACAGGGCTAAATAACTTTATTAAAAGATTCCACAATCTGTAACCGCAGACACTTGTGTGGAGTTACATGACAAGATGGGGAAGTAGTACCAAACTCGAGTTCCATCAGCCTTGTGCAGGTAGCTGAGCAGGTACCTTTACAGCCTTAATCTGCTGAAGATGTTTGTTACAGTATGTTTTAAAATGAGGTTGTGAAAGGGTACCTATAACTTAGGCATAGTACAACGTACCCCATGTAGCCAGGTGCTGGACTGGCTTCAGTTGGGTATGGGCACAAACCAGTGAGTGCTGTTCCAGTGACACTGACCATGGTCATTTAAACAAAACAAGTTAACTCCCAGAAGCTGGGGCCAACTTCTGTGAGCAGTGAGAAATAACTCCCTTCCTGTCAGCCTGCCCTGCTTAAAGGGGAGCTCAGGCCTAAGATTTTGGGGAAGAAAAAAAAAAAAGCTTTGTTTACAAAAGTGACGGTGAGGTTTACATGCTGCCGCAGCTGGTGCTCTGCTAGGACAGGCTGTAGGTGACTGTAGGAAGCAGGACACAGTTGCAAGGTTCAAGTACAGACTGAAAGGTGCTAGTAATTTGCTCTACAGTTGAGATTCCGCAGCCCTGTTCTCAGCCTTTCCTTGCAAACACTACATGTGGTGAGACGAGCTGGGAGAAAATGTTCCCTCAACAGAAATGATAAGAAATGGTTGGGGGGCTCCAGCATGCCCTGGCAGGGCTGCACTGCTGCCCTGGCAGAACAGGGTTGAAGGACCAAATACCTTAATTCACAGGGTTATTACTTACACTATAAATGGCTTGCCGGGGACTGAACAGGAGGCGTGTTTACCTGTAGGGGCCTGGGCTCTCCCCCTCCATCCCAGCCTTGTGAGCGGGAGGCTCCTCTCGCACCCTGCCCTCCTTTAGGAGGGGAGAGCAGCCCCTGCCTCCTCTGCACCCGCTAATTTTAGCTTCTTACAGAGTTAGCTGTTCTTTCTTCCAAGGCACTACTGCCCTTTCAGGAGAAAGCAGCCCTTTATCTGCTTTACGCTCCTGCGGGGCTTCCAGGAGCACCAGATGTTCTGTCTGCAGCTTCGCCTGCCCTGTGCAGGGCCGCTCGCTGGAGCAGCCGGAGCTGCTGGAAGCGAGTGAGAAATAGGAATTGTACAGATCCTTTGTTTTGTATCGCTTTTTTATGTTAAAGGACCGATGTGTATTACGGCGTTATAGGAAATTGTAACGAGCTTACCACGCGCGTAGAAAAAAGTGCAATAACCGGAACGACCGACCTAAATCGTTGTATTTTTAGTTGTTGTTGTTGTTATTTTTTACTAACCCTCCTGTTTCTGCACTCCTTGTACTCTAAGAGACGCGACTGTGAGTTAAGCCTTCGCCCGCCGCGCCGCTGTGCTGGCGCGCCGCGCTGTACAATAAAGCTGCTGCTGACGGGGCTGCCGCTGCTTCTTTTGCCGTTACCGGGAGCGCCGCACCCCGGAACCTTGGGGC
>VXAL01003611.1:28147-55861 GCA_013399475.1 Chauna torquata
GGGCGAGGGGGGGAGACAGACGGACAGACAGACAGGGGGTTACTGCCGGGGCCGCCCCGCCGCGCGCCCGCGCAGGTGAGTGCCGCATTCCTGCGGAGCGCGGGGCCCCGACGGGGCGGGCCGGGCCGGGCCGGGCCGCGCCGCGGGGGCCCCCCTGACTCCAGCGCTGTCTTTGCCTTTCGTTGCAGAGTCCTTCGGCCAGAACTACCCCGAGGTAAGTGCCCTGCCCGCCCCGCGGGGCTGCCCCCGGCCCGCCGGCTCCTGCGAGCGGCCGGGCGGGGCGGAGCGCGACGCCCTGACCGCCCCCTCGCTCCCCTTCCCCGCAGGAGGCCGATGGCACGCTGGACTGCATCAGCATGGCCCTGACCTGCACCTTCAACCGCTGGGGCACGCTGCTCGCCGTGGGCTGCAACGACGGGCGCATCGTCATCTGGGACTTCCTGACCAGGGGCATCGCCAAAATCATCAGCGCTCATATTCACCCCGTCTGCTCCTTATGGTGAGAAAGGGTTTATTTTTTTCTGGAACGCCATAGCTCAGTGTTTGGTCCTCTTTGAGCTCACAGCTTACCTACCAAGTGTGAAAGGCTGTTCTCATTTCCGTTAGAATTTGGCTATGTCTGTGTTTGCTGAGGGTCAGATGCTGTGATAACCTGACAACTACAGACACCTGTTCCTGTTAGTTACTGAAGCACAGCAAGTTACAGGATACTCAGTTGCATTTTAGGATAGTTTCCTTTAAAAGAGTTTGAAAATGTTCTATGTCTAATAAGTTTTTGCTTGTTAGAGTTCAAGAGTTGTTTCTCAGGCTGTTTTATAGCTGAACCTGATGATTAGGTCTGACAATTTTAAGTGACTGTTGGTGGACACATTTTATGCATTTAAGGAGTAACTTTTACTTGCACTGCCCCTTGTCACTGTAGCTGGAGTCGAGATGGTCACAAACTGGTGAGTGCTTCGACCGATAACATTGTGTCGCAGTGGGATGTGCTCTCTGGAGACTGTGACCAGAGATTTCGATTTCCTTCGCCTATCTTGAAAGTTCAGTACCATCCTCGAGACCAGTAAGTCCTGTGAAAAAAGGGTCGAATGCTCTCATTTTGGTAGAATTAATGATTATTAAAACATTTTTATTGTAGTTTGCAGAGTGATTTTTCAAAACCTGGTAGATGGTTTCAGCGTGTCTTCTTTATGTGATTAGGGCCCTTATTTGGGTTTGTTTTGTCTCTTTCGATATGTAAGTATCAAGAAGGGAGGAGAGTAGACATGAGAATGATTATTAGAGCTGTGCATAGAAATGTCTTGTTGAGTTTAGAAGTTAACTGTATAAACAGAGAAGCTTCCAGAGAAACAAACAAAATGAAATTAGACACCAGCTTAATGGCATTTTGCAGTGTAAATAAGAAACTATAGAGAAAAGATAAGGCTATTCTGCATCTCACAATGTAGATTGAGGTTTTTTATACTTCTAAATGTGAGAACTTCTTTTTCAGAGAAGAAACTATTAACTCTTCCTTTTTTGTTTTGCAGAAACAGAGTTTTGGTTTGTCCCATGAAGTCTGCGCCAGTGATGCTAACGCTGTCGGACTCCAAACATGTTGTTCTACCTGTGGATGATGATTCTGATCTCAATGTTGTGGCGTCCTTTGACAGGCGAGGGGAATACATTTATACAGGCAATGCCAAGGGGAAGGTGAGACTGTAGCAAGAGGCACTGTATGCAATAGCTTAGATTACTTCCTGTCTTTGTCAAGATGCTTGATGTTTCTAGGTTGTGTTCTTTGTTTTATTATACAGATAAGGCTTCCTGAATGTCTCTTGAATAATTGATATTGTGTTGATACAATCATCTTCACCTTCACATTTCATCTTTGAAGATCTGTAGCATATAAATCTTTTTCTGAGCTAGGCCTTTGTGTTGCTGTTGTCTTTGACCATATTTGTTGGATCCTTTTCCAGTGTAAATAAACCAATGTTTATGTCGCAGAAGTGTCGCAGAAACTGTAGTAGAAACTACAGTTGCAGAGTCCCAACTATTCCTGTGTAGATTGCTGAGGCTTCTGTTGTCAGGGTTAGTAGCTGATGTGAAAGGTACCGAAAAGGGCGTGAGTCATAATGAAGACACTGATTGCCTTCTCTTTCTTTAATCTTCAGATCTTGGTCTTAAAAACAGACACTCAGGATCTTGTTGCTTCCTTCAGAGTGACAACTGGAACCAGCAACACCACAGCTATTAAATCGATTGAATTTGCTCGGAAAGGAAGGTGAGTTGTTTCATTTATCAAGTGGTATCTTTAAAGATGAACCGAAAGCTGTGGACTGTACAAGGTCTTAAAAACTCCCACAGTTGTTTCACACAACATATTCTGATTCTTTTTAGTTTCTTAGTTTTTTAATGCAATGCATGTTCTGTGCCGTCCTTCCTACAGCTGCTTTTTAATAAACACAGCTGACCGGATAATCAGGGTATATGATGGCCGTGAAATTTTAACCTGTGGACGAGATGGGGAGCCTGAACCGATGCAGAAGCTGCAGGATTTAGTGAACAGGTAAGAGGCAGCAGAATGGCTGAACAGCCTGTCTTGAAAAGGTTGTGGTTTGTGTGTTCTGCACTAATGGGAGTCTCTGCACGAAGGGTAGCTCAGTATCTTATTTGGTGTAATGGACAGATGTTTTCCTTTGAAACCTGTGAGTCACAATTTGATCTGAAGTTTAAATATTATTTGTGGATAGGAGGATATAAGGTCTTGGTTGGAAGAACAGTCCCATAGTCCTCAGTCCTCCATGTTGTGCTGTTGTTTAACTGGCTCCTTTGAATGTTTTATTTTGTGCGCAGGACACCATGGAAGAAATGTTGTTTTTCTGGTGACGGTGAATATATAGTGGCAGGTTCGGCACGACAGCATGCTCTGTACATTTGGGAGAAAAGTATTGGAAACCTAGTGAAAATCCTCCATGGGACCAGAGGAGAGCTGCTCTTGGATGTAGCAGTAAGAACACTGCCCGCTATTGCTATGTTTCTTGTTATTTTGAAAGCTGAGCTTTCTTAATTCCATTTACCAATTAAGCTTCTTCTCTTTTCTCTCTCAAATAAACCTAGTGGCATCCTGTCCGACCCATCATAGCTTCTATTTCCAGTGGTGTTGTATCAATATGGGCTCAGAATCAAGTGGTAAGCATTTTAGGTCGTTTCCTTAAGAGGATTCCCTAGTGGTCTCCGTCCTAGTAGACTGAATTGTTGCACGTTGAAATCCTATGTTAAATCCCCCTTCAGCAAGTTCTCTAGCTTCATCTGCCTAACTTGCAAGTTGTTTGCCATCTTGTTGAATGTGAGGAGGGTACTTATACTTCACCTGCTGAACTAGTTAAGCTTTGTGTTAAGTCTTAAATATTATCACAGGGATGTTTTGTGCAGGAATGGTGTCATTCTGTATGTGTTAAGTACAGGAAATTGAGTGAGTGAGCCAAAAGTGCAGTGGCTAAATATTAACGTGTGGCCTTTGTTTTAGGGGTAACCGCATACATTGCAATATTTAAGGAGTATTATAATGTCATATTTTCAGTAGGAACTAATTTGTGCAGTTCCTAATTTGCCATATGACTGTAGACCTGACTGAGGCTTGATTTTTGTGATCTTGCACGTGGCTTGGGGGATTTTAATGCAGGATGAGATTGTAATGGCATGAGTCCTCACGTGGCTGCCGTTCCTTTGCATAAGGTAAAATTCATCTTGATTTTGTGGTTTAGGAAAACTGGAGTGCTTTTGCACCTGACTTCAAAGAGCTGGATGAAAATGTGGAATATGAAGAGAGAGAGTCAGAGTTTGACATTGAAGATGAAGATAAGAGTGAACCAGAACAGACAGGTAGTGCATAAACTGTTTCTGTGTAGCAAAGGTGTGGTCAGCAGTTCAGTTGTTATCAAATAATTTGTAGTCCAAATACATGATCATCATACAAATTAAATCTGGTGGTCACGGTAGTATACATGGGTGGTAAATGGCAAAACAGCAGCGGGTGAATGAAGATATATGAATTAACACAATCAATATGATTTCTGCCAATCGACATGCAGTATTTGTGTAGAAATGCCTCTCTTTTCCAATGCGATTTTAGTCAAAGGCAGTAGGAAATTGAGGTGTGGTTGTACGGGCTTGCTCTCAGCAGAAGCAATGCTGAATTTGAATCAGTAGCAGCACAACTTGGCCACTTGGTGGTGCCAAAAAATTGTGTACTGGAAAAAGGCTGTCTATAGAGAGAAATAAGGATTATTCCCAGCATACCACCGAGCTCTCCTCATTACCAAGCTTTGCAGTACTTCACATATTTAGATTACTTTTTGTCTAGTAGTTTCTAATATTAAAATGTAACGTTGGCTTGTGGAACAAAGCATTAAAACAAATTTCATCTGATAAAGACCTATTTTAGTGAAAACAACGCCATATCTAAAAGATTTTAAATCTTTTATCTAGCTTTATTACTGATATATTATAACAATAGATCTGTATTAGAACATAGAAAAAATAAAAAACTGATAGATTTAAGAGGAAATACTGTAGGTTTGTTTTCTACTTTAATTCTCAGTTATGCATGTTTAGTCACTTAAGCACAGTCCCATTCTTTCTAAGTAATTTGCTCTTTTCCTTGCTGTCTTTAATTCTTCTTTTTTCCCCTGATTCTCAGGTGCTGATGCTGCAGAAGATGAAGAAGTGGATGTAACTAGTGTGGATCCCATTGCTGCCTTCTGTAGCAGGTAAAAGAATAATTTTGTTTAAAGTATGAATACAAGATGTATCACTAAGATTCCCTGTATGATATAACAGCCCTCCCCATATACTTGTATTTTTCGCATCTTTCGTGTAGCGGATAGAAACAGTTACTTGTATAAAAAGCTGTTTGCAGAGGCTAAGGTGCATCTCTGTGTACGGATTGCTTCATTTTACTTAATTACAGCATAAACAAGGTGTACATTTTGGTTGTTAATTACTCTGGGGGAGGGGGATAAAAGAAATGAGTGCAAGATAAGCTATGTCCCCCTTCTTCATTTTTTCTAATACTCAGGTGCATCTCTGAGAAACGATGAAGAGTGTCTTCTTTTCTCTTCTCTCTGTCCCAGAGTCCCCTGTTAGTCACCATCAGTCTCGCATAGGAAAACATTTGGCATTCTTTGACCATGACGCTCCTGTGGCATATAGCATGCTCTGCCTCCAAGGATTGCAAGCCTTGTCTTCACAGCATTTCTACTTTCCTCCTTAATGTCTTTGGTTATGGTGTTGGATATTTGTACAGTGTCCTCAGGCTGCTGAGTGCCTTGGCCACCTACATATGAGTGCTGCCCGCGGAGACAGGTCTTAGTTTATAAATGTGAAGAAAGAAGATATTAAAGACCCTTAGTTTTAAATGAGAGCATACTTCTTTCTTTCATAGTGATGAAGAACTGGAGGACTCCAAGGCTCTGCTTTACTTACCCATTGCTCCTGAAGTGGAAGATCCAGAAGAAAACCCCTATGGACCTCCACCTGATGCTGTTCAGAGTTCCTTAACTGATGAGGGAATAGGTTCTGAGAAGAAGAGACAGTCCTCCTCTGATGGACCACAGGCACCAAAGAAGAAGCCCAAAACCACCAACATTGAACTACAAGGAGTACCTAATGATGGTGCGTAGAAGCTGCCATTGTTTTAGTGCCTATTCTGCCTCTGAGATGGTTTTTAGCTTTGCCTCCTCTGAAGACCAGAAGTACAGAAGGTCACTCTTTAATTTTTTTTCCTGTGAAGTTACTTCTTTACAACAATTATTAATGGCCACCTACTCTGCAAAGTTTTTTAGCATTTTGCAAATTAGAAATGAGAACAGGCATCCTGCAACTGTAGTTTTTAATACTGTTTGTATTTAACACCTGATTTAAGTACCCTAAGGGATAACTCAGTTTGGTAACACGTTGTTTTTCCACAGAAGTCCATCCGCTGCTGGGTGTGAAGGGAGATGGTAAATCCAAGAAGAAGCAAGCAGGCAGGCCTAAAGGATCAAAAGGTAAAGACAAAGATTCTCCATTTAAACCGAAACTCTACAAAGGGGACAGAGGTGCTTTACCTCTGGAAGGAGCAGCGAAGGGTAAAGTGCAGGCGGAGCTGGGACAGCCTTTGACAGGTAAGGACCCAGTGTGAGCGTCGTTGCTTGCTTGGTGGCCTTGCTTTGTACAGACCCTGACTTAATATAGTCGTGGCATTTTATCTTCCCAAATGGCACTTGCTCACTAAATGTTTAGCTGCTGTCAAGGATAGGCAAAATTTTACACTTTTTTTTTTGAAGTGGAAGTGCTTTTAATATTTTTAATAAAACTGATATCCATGCATGAGTTGATGCGTATAAAGAGCATGTAGGATTTTTAATAGAGATGGAACACTATTTCAAAAGCAAAAAATCTTTTCATTACTTTAATCTTTTTCTTCTATCAGCTCTTACATTCACAATAACAGTGTTCAGTTTTGCTGGGTAGATTTTGACAGCAAAAATGTAAATAGTGAAGGATTCAGAAGCTTAAATTTTGTGCCATCAATACTAGGTAGTGTAATGAAGAACAGAAAAGTTCTATAAGCAGAACTAGGAAATGGAGCAGATATCAAAAACCTTGTTTTGTGGGTTAGAAATACTGCCCATTGACTTAGGGGAGGTTTTATTTTCCTCTTCTCTGGGACTGAGCTAAATGACGTCGTAATTGGAGTTTTCTGTTTCCTCTCTGAACTGGAATATTGTTTGCTGTAATTGGTTTCTGCCAAAATACACACCTGCGACTTTCCACTAGGCAAAGTCTAGTGTCGCTTAAAGAGTTCAGTAAAAGATTGAGCATTTCTAACTGTCTGTTTGATAAATGGACCCTAAAATAAAATTCAGAGCTGAATTTTCTATTCCTAGCTATGCAGTAGCCTTAGTTAAATTCTAGAAGGTACAGTTGCTTTAAAAGAGGATAGGTTTTGTTGGACCTTTCTACATTTTTTTTTTAATCGTGTGTTGGTTGCTTACTAGAACAGGACTGTTGCAGTCACCTTCATTAGGGCCCAGCTGGTGACAGTGTTTCCCATCTGTCTCATTGTTACTTGAGCTTATTTGGGAAAAGTTCATTCAACTGTGGTAAAGGAAGTACATGTTTGGATTAAATGATGCACATTCAATTTTTTAGATTGTAATAGAGAACTCAGGGTTGATGTATAAACAGATTCAAAGACATGATGTAATCGATACATCAAATTTTGCATTTCCTTGAACTCAGCAGCTGCTGCTGTGGGTTTTAGACTGCACAGATTTTTTTTTTCCCCCGCTTCCTTCCCTCCCTGCTGGACCTGCGTTACCCACCTTGCTCATTGTCCTTCCTGCTCTGCTCCTGTTATGTTGCTTGTACTAGTACCGATAATTGCTATTTGCAGAGAAAGGGAATGTGATAGAAGAAACTTCTTTATACATGGCAAAACACGGTAAATGTTTTCTGGGCTTCCATTTAATCCTTTCACATTGCACCTTGCAAAATCCAGAAATTAAATAGATAGCGAAGAATATCTTTAGACCTTGTTTGTAGCCTGAGAGGTACTGATTAGCTCCTAGCATCAGGTTTACTAGACAGGGTGATTCTCTTTTGATTTCTCAAGTCATTAGGTGCAATCCAGTGTGCTTTGAAATACGATAGTAAGGAATTGTCTGGGTCATACAGATTATCGGATGTCTATGCTGGCATCTGTTTAAACATCCTGACTTCTCTATTGTGCCGTGCTGGATAGACAAGACTGGTTTGAAGACCAGATGACTATAACTGTTCGTCAGCAAGCATGTTAGTTGCTTTCTTTTATCACACTGCTAATTAACATGGCCATATGCAGAAGGATATAAATGAGAGAGGATCGTGCACTGGAAACTTAACAATGTGGCTTCCAAAACAAGTTTCAGCGGTTATTGTTTCCAAAAAAACCAGTGCTGGATATTTTAACTTTTCAATGTTTAAGTAGCTGTATAAGCAGTCCATTTTCAGCGAAGTGGTTTAAATAGCTGTTATTTTTGTTTCTTTTTTTTTTCAAGGTATGTTTCTGTACTTTTCTTATCGTGTTGTTTTACTAATTTGCTTGATCTATCATTGTAGACGGATCTGTGTGCTTTCTTCTTGCAGCTTCTGGTTGCTGTTGCATCAATCTGTTCTATAGAGGTGTAGGAAAAATACTCCCATTTCCTCTAATGTATTTCAAATGAAGCAAGATTCTAGGCAGACTACTTTCTGTGTTTTTTTTTTTTTTGCTCATCATTGGAAATCATATTTGGGAGGATTTTTGTGTGTTTTTGCTTATAATTTTCTGTGCAGTTGTTATAGTCTGACTTGCTTTAAGAGACAACTGTGGAATTTTACTTGCTATTGCTTATTGCTGCTGAGCATGGGATGCAAATGATCATAGCAAATAATCAGTTCTGTTATGATTCTGTCTCAGTAGGATCTGTTACTGTGCTCTCTTGTACAGTACTGTTGACTTAAGAGGACCTAACAGATCCACGCAGTAGGTCCCACCAGTTAGTATGGGAAGTGTCTATATGAGCCGTATGATAAGACTAACAGATTGTCCACTGAAAAAACCTCTCACTTGGATCTCTCAAAACTCACAGTAGTCTTCTAGTCCATGAAGTTCGTGTCTGTCATCTTCTGTTCTCTTTATGGCTTGCACTTACAATTTCTGTTTTGGGTAGCCAATTTTTTCTTGGGTCTGCTGATATTCTACCACTTGCAAATACACACTTTCAGATTGAAACGGCCTTCTGCCTGCAGCGCTGGAGCCGGACTGGCTTCTCTGTGTCTCCTGCATGAAGCTGTTAGTTCTGCTAGTTCCTTGTGCTGTTGCTTTCTGACATAACTAATCGGTCACTAAAACAGCCTCTCAACAAGCATTTGTTCTCTGGAAGCTGTTGGCTGATTTGCCATAATACGGTGTCTTTCTGCACGCTGCATGGCTGGGACTCGGAGCCTGCTGCAGGCGTGCCTGTGTTGCTGGGCTGTGCAGTCTGGCAATAAAAGCGGCTAAGTCAAAATTAGGCTTCAGTGAAAACAAACTGGGAAGCCAGATGGATCTATTTTACAGTTTTAGAGTAAAAGCATGCAGCAATCTAGTTTAACCCAAATTTAGGTGGAACTTTGTTCATTTCAGTTGTGCTTTTGCTCTGAGATTTTGGGGTTGATGAATCCAAAAATTTTCCACCAGGTAAGTTTGCTTGCGCCTCTATGGAGTAAAAGCTCAGAGATCCTTAGCCACCTTGTCCATGCCTGTGCACGTGATCTCAAATACAAATGCAGAAATACTGGAGATCTTAATTTGTCATAGATAGTATCTTGTTTCTTATATCTCATTCTGGAAGGAATGGCTTTATCTAGAAAATCTTGGGTTTTTTGGGTGTGTGGGTTTTTTTTGTTGTTGTTGTTTGTTTGTTTGTTTTTTCTTCTGGAAATGCTTGCAACATTTGGTGGTCCCTGGTTTCTGGTAACATCTATTTGAGTCTGATTTATTTTTCACCTGTCTTTGATCTCTTCAGCAGGTGGTGCAATCTCAGAATTGTTGTGAAGACACTCTTCCTTATCTTCCTCTGTTCTTTCCCATATTGGCACCATAATATGGAAAATAGATGAAATGCTCAGTCAGAATGGACTGGCTTTAATACAGCAGCCTGATTGTTCATGGATTCAGGGAGTGACTTTTATAAGAAATGAATATTGAAGAGGAAATGGCCTTCATTCTTCCTTAATTGCCTCTTCATCGAACAGTGTAAGATGCTGACTCTCAGGTCATGCAATTTGCAAAGAGACTAATTGGACTGCCTTCGTGTTGACATATATAACTGTTTCTAAACTGAGCTGGTACCCAACACTCTGCCACTCCAGAGCTTATCAACTGTTGTCTTTTAAGTAACTTTTTTGTTCCTGGATTGAAGAATACCCAAAGTGTGTGTTTTTATTCCTGATACCATATGACTGTGTATCCTACAAACTTCCGTTTCTTTGCTGTTAATTTTCATTTCAGTGAGTTGTAGGTCCTTCTATGCTAGCTGCATTACCTTATCAGCTTTTCTGTTAGCTCAGCATGATGTCTTCTGTGCGGACATGCTTAGTGAAACGCTGATGCTGATTATGTGCCAGGTTTGATTTCATCTCAAATGGATAGAGACCTAATGTGAAGAATCAAGACACCCTCTGAAGTCTGCAAAAAATGAATCTTTATAGTGTGAATATTTTAGACGTGAAGGATGACACTCTTATGGGAAAAGGAACAAGTGAAAGCTGTAGATAAAATACTCAGTTGATATGCTTTCGTCTAGACTGTAATATGAAAAGCTGTGTTGGCAGTTTCTTTCTGTCCTTGCAAGTGTTTTTATTCTGTTTCTTTCCTTTAAGATGCCCTACCAGAAACAATTGGTTTCTTCCTTAGCTGCTATATACTGGCAGTTAGAGAAGAAACAGAATCAATATTTATCCTAACTGAAACTGTATTTTTTGAGTTATCCTTCCAAGACTTAAAGATGAAATGAATAACAACGTGATTGTAAAAAGCAAACATATGGACCTCGAATTTTAAAAAATGCTCTTTTGTTTTTTCTTTTCCGTTTGTGGATCAAGAATAGAAGAAAGGTGAATGCTTACAGCTTCTTCCCAGCTGTACTTTAACCTTTCACTTCTTAAAGACATTTGTAATATTTTCCTTGTGGGGATGGGAAGAGACACTTTCTCTATCCAGTACCTACAGCCTGATCTTTCGGTACTAGGCCAACAGCCTGACTGAAAAGAAAGTTTTCATTCCTAATGCCCCTTGTTTTGTAGAGACTTTTATAGTTCCTATGCAATTACTTCCAGTTTCTCCCTAGATGTAATTATTGAGGTTGTCACTATGTATTTAAATTTGCAGAGTATCCTGCAGACATTAAAAGCGAAGAAGAGGAATCATAAAGAGATGTATTAATTTAGAGTTGGAAACATGCAGTAGTAGCATGAGATACAAGCATGGGAAGAGAGGAGGCATTTTAAATCAGAAGGATTTTTTAAAACTGGTATTTTAATTTCCGGCTTTGGTACAGTGGTCTGCTTAGTGAAATTCTTTCCCATGTGTACAGTATTAGTTTTCTTTGTTCTTTCTGCTTATAGGATGACTTGCATCTTTTCTGGAACGCTGTTACGTCAAATCCACCCATATGTGGTGTGGCTGAGCCCACGAGCTTTAAAAGATGCACAGGCAATGGTTCTCTAGATTATTTTAAAGTATATTATTTGCCACAGACTCCAGCCTTCATTTCTGTTAAAACTTCTCTGTACAGTGTATATGTCCTTGGTTTATTTTCTTCCATCTTTTATTTTATTTTTTTGATATGTGTAGTTTTGTACAATACTTGTCAGATACGGGCTCGATGGTAGAATATAGCAGTGATGTTAGTTTTTGTGTCTGTAAATAAAGAGGTATGTTTTATTTCCTAAAGTCAGTTAAGTTGTGGCTTTTCGATGCTTCGTGGTTGTTTATATTGTGATGATGCCTAAGAATCCTACCATACAGCTCTGGTGCAAATGCAAACGTATCGAGCCTTCACCACAGCTGGTGTGTTGTGGGTTTTTTTTGTTTGTTTTCTTTTTTTCTTTAGCGTGGCGTTTGGTTGATGATGTCTTTTCAATAGTAAATCTTTACTGTAATAAAAAGCCCTGTATACCTGAGTACAGCATAGGCACTCTGAGACAGATGTGCCGAAAGGGGAGCTGAACACAAAGCGTGATGGGTAGAGAGCATCTCCAGGGTAACTGAATGTGGAAAATAAATATAGTGGATCTTCAGAAGTTATCATTTTAATAAACTAAGGGGCGTTAGGATGAGAAGCATGGATATTCATTAGCAAAGCTGTTGAAGAACATGGCAATCTAAGTCCTGTCTGCAATCCATAATTCAATTGCTGGTAAGGAGACAATGTGATTATTGAACTGGTTTGACTATAGTTCAATTACTCCATCAAAATACACAACTGATTTTTTTCGTGGAGAACTTTTTTAGTAGTGCGTTAGTCTTTCGGGACTTTTGAGTACTAAGTGAATTCTGTTGGGATGTTTCCTCTTTATGCATTCTACAGCCACGAAGCGTTCAAGTGCTTTCTGTTTTACAAACTGGTGAATTGAACGTGCAGATTTTGGCTCTGAGATCTCTCTTCAGAGTCAGTGGCTATACGTGACGCAGCGTATGGGGCTCAGGTGATGCCATGAGGTCAGTGCAGTTGAATCCCTTCTGTGGCTGCATTCTGACCCAGGCACAGCCGGCCTGTGACATCAGCGCCTGGGAACGCGAGCTCACAGAGCAACTTTGCTGAGCCCTGTGTAGAGATGGATGTCATCAGAGATACAACCCTGTTCACCTAGCCTTTCATCTCTGGGTAGGCTGATGGCACTGAAGTCAAAGTCTTGTTTTCATGACCTTGGTCGTTCGGGGAGTACTTTAGCTTTTGGGATATGTATATATGACAAAACTGTACAGGTGCTACATAAGTAATTATGATTTCCTTATCCTGAACAACATTTTAAAGGTTCCAGTAACGATTACTTATATTGTTTTATAATTTGGTGGGAAGATTAAACTGGAACGATACAGTGGAAATTCATTAAAATAGCATGTAAAGTCTTTTGAAGAAGAAGGGAGGACTTCATCTTTTTTAAATTGTCAAATACATCCCAGCTGCTGGAATATGGTGGATTTAAACATTCTGCTACTCTGTTACAAGAACCGGAACTCACAATTCACGTTCTGACCACCATAGTGATGTGTTGCATCTGCTGTAGCAGTGTTGTACCTCAAGCTTGTCTTGTTGGAGGATTTTTCCTAATGGAAGGATTAGGTCTTGAAGATGATGCTGGTGGGATTTCAGAAATACTTAGTTTGAAGGTTTACGAAGAATGATTTGTGGTTTTTTGACTGCTAAATTTATATGACTTTAGCGAGTAGCATAGCTGATTGATAACTGCTATGAAGACCTTAGGGAACAGCTGCATCCTCGGGATGTTACCTTGGGCTTTCTACCTTCCGCTGGCAGTTTCCTTTCAAAAAGTTACCATCCCAGCGGAGCTGAAGTCAGTGGTAGCTAAAATCGCTGTGAACGCCTCGTCCTGCAGCGTCACCTGTGGGCTGGGCGTCAAAGTGGAGGAGATGTGCGAGATCACTCCCGCCGGAGAGAGGAGGAATTGCACCTTGCGCAGGTCCCCCTGCGTGACCAGCTGGGGCTGCGGCTTACTGCACTTCACAGTCCCTGTGGGCAAACCGTTCACGTTCAGCTGCCTGACCTCAGACACAGTCAACTTTGGTAGCCGAGCCTACAGTTGTACATGGAGGCTTGCCCCAGGCCTTATCACCATGAACGACGTACTGTTTGGACCGTTCAAAAACCCTGGTTTTGTCGTCAGGTTTTCCCCTACCAGGGAGTCTGACGCAGGGACTTACCGATGTGATGTGCGGATGTTGAAGACATTCAAAATCATCAAGAGAATCTACTTTGGGGTCAGAGTGATCCGAAATGACTTAGTGGATCTGAACTTTCAGAAATCCTTGACTCGGGAGCAGAAGCTAGCAGCAAATGATGAGGAGGGAATCAAAGAAAACAGCACCCACATAGAAGTGCAACAGCATCAGCACTTTTGGCAAAGAAAATCATTTTATAAATCCTTGATAGGAATTGGAAGTGGAGTGTTAGGAGTTGTCTTACTGAGCCTAGCTTTCCGCTTTTTGCAGAAGATTTTGAGAAGCACAGGTGCAGAGGAACAAACTGAGTTTTAACGCAATTTCTTGTCTCTGTCTGGCTCATTGTAATAAATATAACAATATTAGTATTGATGCGGTATTTCATGGCGAAGTTTTTAATTTGACGCAGTTTGTCTACTGCCGGTTATTTTGTTAAGCTTCACAGTCTGGTAACTTAGCACGGGACTGTAGCACCAGAACGTGGGTCTTAGTGGTGGAGTGCAGGCAGTATCTCCAGGTGGGAAAAGGCCGTTATTCTCTACATTGCTTAAAAGGATTCTCGATGTTTTATATCCCTGCAATGTTCTAGGCAGAAGTTAGAGGACACTGAGCCACAGAAAACTGCCCGCTACTACCTACCTTGTGCTCCTCTAACTGGCCTTTATTTTACCTCTAGTTGTTGTGGGTTTTGTTTGTTTGTTTTTGGTTTTTGTTTTTGTTGCTAATAACTTGGGATCCTACTTCTGTCTTATTTCCTTGAATTTCTTCTGCCTTGCCTAGACCTGTGGCGATGTGAGCTGACAGAGATTGCTGGGTTTGGTAGGTGGAGTTCTACAGCAAGAGGTGCAAAGAAGTAAGGACGCTGCAGCTGGGCCCAGAAGTGGGGTTTCCAGGCTGCCCAACGTCCTCTCCGTCAAACCCAAGGGGTCCGCTCTCGGGAGCTGGGAGTGCGGGGATGAGGTGAGCCACCGCTGCCTGCTGTCTCTACAGATGTTTATCTCCTGCTGCTGGAGCTCAGAAAACAAGTATCATCAAGCGGTAGCGTGGAGCTTCCTCTCTTCCCTTTGTAGTTTAGAGTAGCGAAGCAGGGGGCGTTAGGTAGCACAAGCAAATCATTCCGTTTGAGCACTGCTGCTTGGGAACATAACGGGGTGTTTTTAATCACAACTCAGAGCTGAGCTCACTCCTAAAATCTTTAAAGAGGGAGGAGAGGGAAGAGTTCTGTGGGCTTGTGGTCTCATTTTTCCTGGTGACTAATAAGTATAAAACATGTAGCAACTCAGTAGGGAGTATTGTTTCCCTGTTGATAGCAGAATCCACAGAGGGACCTATTAAGTGCCTTCTCTTTCTAGTTTCTGTCTCAATTTTAGAGTAAACAACTGTATTTACTAAGTCTGTTTCCTTTTTTCCATGAACTAAGTACAGGAATGCATAGCACATCCAATTCTAGGGGAAAATAATGATGCAGCTCTAATGTTTAAGATCAAAGCATACTGTTATTTTTTCTTACCAGAACAAAAAATGCTTTAATGTAGAAAAAGTTGGATATACAAGGAAATACATTATTTGCAGAGCATCCTGTATTTAAAAAAAAAAAAAAAATCAGACTGAAATGGAGAGAGCCAAATCTTCATGTAGAGTTAAGTAGATAATAAGTTTATCAGGACAATGAGCTGTAGACTGTGGGGTTGTCTGTCCATATTTGAGCAGAGAAGCAAGCCTATGATCAGGCTTGAGTTCTCAGTTCGTAGTTCTGCCAGGTTCCCTGTATCTGCAGGGAGACTTCAGTGGGCACAACCACTGGCAGAAGTCTGTAAGCTTTAAGGGAACCGTTCCGCAGTGACAGAAGATGCCTCTTTTTCTAGTAGTCCAGCTCCGGGTGGCGCGTGGGAGCCCTTGGGAAGATGCCCTGTCCCTTCCTGATGCCCGGGGTGACCCTCGGGGGGGGAACAGAGGGCTGCTACACTGTTGTGACCGACAGCAAGGGACTGTAGGTTCTTCCATCTGGTGATGTGGTCCCATGGGTCAGAAGCTCTTGGATGGTGATCTAGTTGTCCAAGATTTTCTTGCTTCTGTTCTTCATCAGTTTCCTCTGACTCAGCCCTACAATACTGAAGTTTCTTCTGTGTTTGGTGCTGGCTTTGTCTTCACTCAGCTGTTCCTTCTGGCTCTGCAGCTTAAACTCTTTTCTCTGTTTCTGTTCCTTGGCTAGGAGAATGTGCTGCTCTCTTTGAGCCTTACTTCAGTATTTCCCAGTCTTTAGCTCACTGAGGCAGTCCTCGTCTGTGGTCAGTCCGCTGCGTTCTTCTGCAATTCTCAAGGCCTTGTCCTTTAGCAGCCAGTTCTTGTGTTGCTTCTTCAAGGACCACTTGCTCCTTTCACATGGCAGCCTCCATCTGTTACCGTTATCCCCTGCTTTGCCCTCCGGGCTTTCATTGCATCGCTTTGGTTTTGCTGACGCTCCAGCCGGGTCGCTTAGGCACTCTGCAGCAGCCTTTTCCTGCAGCAAGCTGGTGGAGCTCCTGTAGTGACGCGTGTGACAAAGAATTTTAAGCTCTTTCGGGCTGGCAGGGATGTTTGGTGGTGTGCACGCGTTGCTGGCCAGTTCTGATGGTTGGTTCTCACTGGCCACATTTCTGTCCCCGCTTGCTGCGCTTTGCAGGCAGAGTTCACCCCTGTGCTGCACCCCTGTCTCTCTTGGGATGCCATTTGCACCAACCCAGAGGCACCGAGGGAGCCTCTGGTCCTGTTTGCATTGCTTGCAGCCCCCCTCCTGGCCACCTGACCCGCGAGGCGTTTCGTGCTTCCTGTTGAGGTATCTGTACTGGCTGCATCTGCTTTCCAAGAGTTCTTGAAATCTGTGCTCCTCTGCACTTACGCCACAGAAACTGGAATCGCTTAACTCATCGTAGGCGACGAAGTCCTCTGTAAGTAGCGTGCTCCTTGCAGGAGTGCTGGCGCAGAGGTCGGCGCTGGGATCTTTCTGGCAATGGGCTCGTTCTGCCCCCGTGTCAGGCCCTGAATTTGCGTCTGGCTGAGCACTGGTGTCAGTAAAGCCCAGGCCACTGTCCCACTCAGGGTGGAGGAATGCTTGCTCGTTGTCTTTGCGTTTGCTGCTTTCGCTTTCTGCCTAAAAACAAACACCCGCAAGCTGTTAGATATCTTTGGGGCTATCCTCCCTGGCTGAGCGTGGATCATCTCTCCAAGCATCCTTCAGCCATGTGCAGTGGCAGGATTTCTGCCTTGCCTTAAGCTCTCCCTGCTGCTGCTGTAAACAGGCTGCGACGTGGCCTTACCAAGCTCCCAGAGACGCTGGAGAGAGCCGCAGGGATGGAGCGACAACTGCTGAAACTCAGCTCATCCTGGTGAATGAGGGCTAATGCCTGAAAGAGAGAAATGTAAGGAGAGCAGGGAATGTTAAATCTAATTTAGATGTAAGGCTGAGGTGACTGAAGATTTTCAGAAGGCAAAGTGGGGTGGGATACCTTGTAGTTCAGCTCTTTTCCAGTGGCACAGGCTGCAGGAGGTGGATAAGTGGATTCATTATCACTGTTGCAGTCCTGTGGCAGCAAGTAATCAAAGAAAGCCCTGCAGAGAAACCAAACAGATACACAGGTTCCTCCCTAGTCAGTGGGAGGGGCTGGGGCTGGGCTCGGGCATGCCGAGGGTTATATATATGTGCATTTTTTAATTGGCTGAATGGCCAAACCAAAGAACCAGTATCTAGACAGGAGCTAGCTCAGGCTGTTTTAAGGTCAGTAGGTGCTGCTGATTAGAAATCCAGCTTGGGGGGAGTGTTGGCTGATGTAGTGCTTTGCATTCTATGGAGTTGCTACTTTTTAGGAGACGTTTCTTTATCTCAAGCAACATGTACATACCCATCTAGGCAGAGATTTAAACACGATTTGCTGCAGTTCTCTTCCTTGTGGCGTTGCTCATCCCCTGCTCCAAAGTCCGTCTGGGTTGCAGCATCAGATGTTTGGGGAAGCTTGTGGGCAGACTTCTGTTTATGCACTTCCAGTGTAATCTGGTCTCCTGTGCTTTGGAGTATTTCTAGGACCTCCTGTAAGCTGGCTCTGGCGATACCTTTTCCATTGACCTGGTTAGAAGGGCAGCAGATTGCAAAATAGTCTGTTCATGCTTACTAATCTTATGTTTTTCTATGCAGAATTCCTCCTCCCCGGTAAAGAGCTCCCCCATCCCCAAAGCTGGTAGCTCTACTGCAGAATTCACTGCTCAGAGGCTTGGCGATATCTTCCTAATTTGGGGAAACAGATCGATGTAGGTAGGGCTTTTATTAGCTTCCTCACTGTGCTGCAGAGATGAGAGATGAAATCATATCTGTGTATCTTAAATGTGCTTATAAGATCAATATGAAAAAATTATTACAGTAAACTCCGTGTTTTGCACCGCTTTACTGTTAAACTTCCTTGTTGATACCTGCTTTAGGTTAACTAGTTTCTTTTATCTTAAATCATATCTCTAATCAACTGAAGTAAACACATGGCAAGCCACTTCTAAGCAGGGTGATATGTGTTGACTCAGCCATTTGTCCAGATTTAACACCACAGTTTGAGCTAACTCTGCATACAGGTGAGACCGAAATTTCAGTTCCCTCTTGTTGCCGTGTCTTCTCTCCCCCAAGGAATTCTTCTCTTTCCAAAGCCTGTAAAAAACAGCAGCAGCAACACCGATCAGTGTGCACTGAGGCTTCAGACACCCTGGGGAGCCTGCTGTGTGCCTGGTTGCATTCATCCAGGCCAGATCTCTCCTGTCAGTGGCTTTCTTTGTGGTGCATACGCATAGCACACATCCCTGGATATGCAAAGGGCATCCACCCTTTTTAATATATAAAGGCAAGAATAAAAATAGTTAATGAAAATTGAAGTGGGCACTTTCCGTACACGATTTACAGAGCTCTTTTTGCTTACTAGTTATGAAGAAAAGGGCAACTGAACTTTGCAAGTTAGAGATACCCATCATAGGAGAGAGGAAGCTGGAGGCAGCGCTGCCTGCTCCTCGTGTCCGTTCTGCTGCGTGGGGCAAGACCTCCTCCTGTCCTGTCTGGAGCCGGCTGTGGGGTCCCCTCTGTGCTGGAGAACACTCTGAATAGCGGGAGCAGACATATGCGTGGTTTGGGAGCTAATGGTTAAAACCAACAAAGAGAAGCTGTCCCGTTTGGAAGAGTCTCCTTGCACTTTGTAATGTAAATGTAGGGCTTGCATCCTGTGGGCAGCTGTGTTTTAGAAGTGCAGAAGGATTACATGAAAGGTCCAGGACAATCCATTTTCTCACTGCTTAGCTGAGGAGGTCAGAGCGGGAGCCAAAAGAATCCTTCATCTTTTTGTTGCATCCTTCCTTTTTTTCACCAAGGGGAGACAGTTGCTTGGAGCAGGAAAGATGAATATATTTTTTTAATGTTTATTTTAAGATGGAAGGCAGTGATGGATAGTGTGGCTCCAGCATCAGAAAGGATGAAACTGGGCCTTTTATTGACTTAGCTGCTGTCTGAAATGGTACTTTCCCTGTAAGCTTTTGAGTTTTACAACGATCTAAAGTATGCTTGCTAATATTTACTTCAGCAGGTCTGCTGGGGGATGAAGGGGAAGGAAGGGAGAGCAGTCTATGCTGCGGAAAAAGAGGTTATGGAGGGGAAAAGTGGAGGTCAGGCATACAGGGAGGTCAGTGAAAGCAGCTGAAGCAAGGACCCTTTGAAAAAGCTTACTCTCCCCATCCCTACATGCCTTTCCATCCATCTTTTTCTGTAATCTGCACGTTTTCTGAGTCACCATATCTGTTCTTCCCAAAGTAACTGGCTGAACTGTAGAAAAATGTCTTTTTGTGCTCTGAATTTGTAACGCGGTGCCTAAACTTCTTTCTCCACCATTTCAGCAATTGTCTGCCTCACCTGGAGGAGAGGACTGCAGAGAGACAGCATGCAAACCCTGCTTGCTGCCGATTCCCAGCCAGAGATTTTCTGTGGTACAAACTTCTGCTGCCTGCTGATGGTCCTAGGTATTAGGAAGCAATTAGTATTGCACATACTAAAGCCAGACAGATTGTGTGAGGGAGGAAGTCAATTTGCTAATGGAATTAGCACTTGGAAAGAAGGAGGTAGTAACAGAATGGTGAGGCATAGGCAGGTGTTTAAATTGCTGTTAGCTACTGAAGCTTATCTAAATTGAATAACTAGATTGCCTTAACTGCTGGAATTTGAATGGCAGCAAAGAGGAAAACAAACCCCATATGCTGCTTTTACACCAAGACTTGGCTGTCTGGCTCTTCCATCCTCTGCACAATGATCTGTGTTAATTCTTTTACGTGGTCCTGCAGCTGGCTGCAGCAGTTCAGCGACCTGCCGGGATACATTGAACAGTGCAGCTCTCCGACTGTTGTCTTCTTGTTCCTTCCTTTCCCAGCATCTTGCCTTCCCACTCACTGCTGCTTCTCACATGCTGCTTTTCCTCCCTTTTGGCTCATTTGTTTAGTATCTCCTTTACTGCAGACATTCCCTAAGCCTCACACAGGATAAAGGAAATAACAGGAAATGCGACAATTTTCGTTAATGACCATTGGTTTTGTGGCGCAGCTTTCCTAGTCAAGTATATCAGAGCATTTTACAAAATAATCGTGAATCTGGTTCAGTGGAAACAACTGGGCTGGCAAACGCAGCAGCAATGCAGTCCTCAGCAGTGGTGCCCAGCCTGTTTTGGAGGCTGATTGCAAGCCAGATGTTTGCATACCTCCCATAGAGGTTTTTTGGAGGTGAAGCGTGAAATACATTGCTTATGGCTAAGATGCACGTGCATGCGTAGCTACTGACTGCACAATGCACCCCCCTTCCCAAGGACAGCGTCGGCCCGAGGAATGATACTTCTGAAAGCCAGGGAAATTCAGAGTTCACTCGCCTGTTTCCTTCTTGCTGGCTTTCTCCCAGTACAGGTACATTGAGTAGCTATTGACGTTTTGCCTGTGCTCTCGTCTGCATTTTTCCCAGGAAACTGCAGCTTTTTGGCAGTGACTTCTGCCACAAAATACTGCGTAAATTTGTTCGTTGCCTATCTCTAGCAATACCAACTTAGACCTGTGGAGCGTGTGTACAAAGCAGTGTGTTTTGCTAAAGCATTCTCAATATTGTGGGGTTTTTTTTCTTTTTTTTTTTTTTTAGTTCATGTATCATCTTAGGTTGAGTGCAGAAAAACATTCACTATTACAGCACTAATCCTGAGCACGGGTGTTTTAGTTAAATCTGCATTAGAATATGTTGAGTCAGATGTACATGATAATGAGCATTTTTTTGTGCTTAGTTCTGATGATTTTTAATTTGATCCCATGATTTGACTTAATCAGTCTTTAGAACAGAATTATTTGTTTGCATGTAAAATAACTCCTCCCTTTGCTTTGATTGTTTTGAGCATCTTCTGTAGAAAAAGTTTTATCTTTGGCTTCAGCGGGGAGTCAATAAATCAGTATTATTTAATAGCAATTGAGTGCCAATAAAGGACAGAATTTTTTTAGGCAGTAAAGTATGGTTTTGTGAGTTTTCAAATACTACATAGTGAGTTCTTTTGAAAATCTGACTTTTGTAGTAGATAGTAACCCCCCAAATAAGACAGAAGCAAATAATAGAAGGATATGATTAAGTAAAACCAGCTGTAGCGTAGATTTGCGCAAAGCTTTTAAGATGCTGTCCTGCATTGTCCCTGACAATATAAACATAACTTTATTTTGCCCCATTGTCCACAAACATAAAAAAAAACAAAACAAAATAAAAAAAAAACAACCGCTTATTTTTTGAGTAGGAATTTTATGGAAGTCCTGGGTTCATAGCATCTTCAGAGTGGGAAGAATCATCTCTTATGTATGCTGGCTTTAAAGATTTACTCACAGAGGTAACTTACTTGTACCTTGATTTGGTCCCAGAAGGAGGGAAGAAAGATCACTTTCAGGCTGTCTGTCTCTCTTGAGTTTTCTTTATAGGTTTCTCAAGGATGAAGCAGGCTCTGCTAATGCTATGAGCCTGGTCTAAGTTCTCTCTGCCCACCTGTCCCAAGCTCTTGAGTTCATTCCAAGGTGCATCTGTCCATCCCTTGCTTCTTCTGCATCCTTTACATTTAAAAAAGCTGTTCTTGTTTATCTTTCTGGGCCAGAGGGGTCCCTCATTAACCCCTGTGACCAGTCCTGAGGCTCATTTGTCTATTTGCTCTTTGGGGAATCTGCCTGTTTCTTTTTGATGCTTTTTCAATTCCAAGGAAGTTCTACTTTTATTTTTCTCTTTACATCTGTTTTGTGAAAGGAGGGGGGCTGGATCAGTGTAAATCCTTTGCTTGCCCATTTGGTATTTGCAAGTAAAAGAACAGGTGTATAGAAAGCGATTAACGAAATCTCTGTGCTAGTGCCCGGGCAGGGGACCTAGGGAGCAGCGTGCATTGTTGTGTGGGCAGCAGACATGAGAGTGAACACTGTGAGACCTAGAAACAAGAAGTCTTTTAAAATGTCCGTGGAGGAGTAGTGAGGAGGATGTTTTCTCAGGCGGGACACGAACCATCAGCTCTGGGGTAGATTCCTTTTAGTTCTTGAAGTGTTTTGTTTCGATACCAATTTTAAGGGGTTTGCTTGAAGTGTTGTTTTCTGTGACTTTAGACAAAGGAGCAGTAAGCCAGTTCGCCTCCCTTCTCCACCAAGAAAAATCCCAGACAACTCCTATTAATTTGAACCTTATGCTGAAACATTTTAGGTTTCACAGAAAGTTAGCAAACTATTTCCCCTTGGTATTTATGTGTACAAAAATACCTCTGTCTGCTGGGACCAGGCCTGCTGAAATGCCCCAGCAAGGGCTGTACTCGCGATGGCTGCAGCCTTAATGCCTGAAATCTGTGTAGGAAGCCTCTTCTTGAAATACACAGATGCTCTTAGAAAAAACATTGTTAGTGCTTAAATGCAGCTGAGCTCTGGTGGGGTTACAATGTGTAGCTTGTTCTGGCTCTCTCCATCGGAAGGGCTGGGATCGGGGGGTGTAAGCGATGCTTACAGCGTCCATCATCCAGCATCCGTGCAGCACGGCTTCCCGGTGCGCGCTCTCCACGGGGCTGTGCGTGCGCTTCCAGTAGGACCCGCCTGTTCGTCAGAGATGACACATTTGTCTATTTAGTTGCATGATGCGCGGTGGCGTTTAATGATGGCTCTTGAGAAAGCAGAAGTGCCCTCGCAGGGGATGAACTGGGGAGTGATTCATCTCTGTCCTGGCCGCTCCCTGCTGGGTCCTTTAATGATGCCCTCACCTTTACAAAGCCCCTTTGCATAAATCCCAGAGCTAATTATGGGGCTCCAGTGACGAGCGGGCTCGCCCGCGGCTCCGCACAGCACAGGGCAGAGGGGCAGGAGCCTGCAAGGGGCCAAAGCACAGCTGAGCCCGGCCTCTTGGGGCCTCGTCCTGTCCGCCCTGCAATCGGCGCCAGAGGCTGGGCATGTTGTATGGCAGCCAAATTTACTCGTCACCTCAACCCCTGGGCAGCTGGAGCTCCTCGGAAGAGAAGGAGCGGCTGCTCTGTGGGTGCTGCTTCCAGGGCAGTGCTCCCGTCCGCCCTCCCCTCCGTCCCTCGGGGCTCGCAGCGGCTCCTGGCCGCCCGTCCTGCTGCGGCCGCCGTGCGCCCAGGGGTGCCGTGGGAAGCGCTGGGTCTGCCCCTTTGTGCCCTGCCTGGGGCTCTGCTCCTGTGCTGGGAGGTGATGGTGCTCACACAACAGCCTCAGAAATCCTTGGAGATGGCAGCTTATGAGCCAGCTTCAAGAGAATAATTGGGGTAATTTGCAGCATTTTTGCCAAAGGTGACCCTTCTGCTTTTGTTCCGAAGATGAGACGTGGATATGCAGTGCTTTACTCTAAAACACATTCTTTTTTGTGAGCTGATTTATAGAGTTTTAGCCTGTAAATAGAAATGGTTAAGCATGGTGCTTGTTTTACAGGCGCATAAAAGCGAATGCATGCAGCCAGGATGGGCTGAGGGAAGGGTATGGGTGACATCTCCTGTGACCGGTGCTGCTGAGCCCCCTTTCTCCTCTGTCCACTGCTCAGCACTGCTGGGGCTGGCTTCAGCTGCCGCTTAACTCCGGTAGAGACCACAGGCGTGTGCCACGCACTGTTGCTCCAGTTGATCTCTTGGCATCCTTCCTGAAGGTGGAAGGAAGCTAACAGATTTTTTTTTTTAAGGCCAGAAGGAATGACTGTGATGAATTAATCTGTCATAACGTAGACCAGGTGATTTCATGCAGTGCTTCCTGCAATGATGGAAATTATTTTCTGTAACGTAAGTGAACCTTTGCAAGCCTGCTAGCTTGTGGCTGATCTCACAGATATCTTTCCTGGAAGACTTCCAGTCTTGGTTTAAAGGCTGCGATTGATGATGAAGCTTTTTTGGCAAGCTATTCCAAAAATCAATTACCCTTTCTGCTAATAAGCTGCATGAAATTTCCAACTTGAGTTTTCTAGCATTACTTTTAAGCCATTGGAATACCAGCTAGATAAAGCACATTAAATTAATGTATTTAACCAGACCCTCAACACCCACAATTCCTTGCCCCAAGGACAGTCTCTCCTCTTTCTATTAGTTATCACTGTCATGGGATAGAATTAAGAGTTTACTATATCTTAATTGAATTAACTTTTGCTGAGAAGTTCAGCTCCACGTGGATGGGGTCTCGCTGGGCTCCTTGTTTGTGTGAGTATGTGCAATTGGCAGTCAGGAAAAACAGTCCAAGGCCCGGGGGACTCCTGAGCAAGCAAGGTACTAATTGCATTTAAAGCTGGACAGAAGTACTCCAGACTCCAGCAGTTGTCTAAAGTCTCTGAAGATCTTTATTTATGAACTGCGTGCTACTGTAGCCAATAAATAACCATAATTACAGTAAATACGGTATGCTTACAGTGTTTCCCATTTGTTTTTCTTAAAAAAATAGTGTACAACAAAGTTATTGAGAAGAAAAACTGCCCTGTCCATGTTTAGTGAAGTTGGATTAAAATATTCACAGCAGAAGGCTCATGTGGATGGGAGACAGCTTTGCAGGTTTCCAGCAGGCGGGATTTAGACCCCCCAGGCATTAGCTGAATGGGATGCCTGCATTATCCAACTGATTCTTGGGTGAAGGCATGAGAGCATCTCCCATTCCGGGCACAGCACTTAATCTATCCTGCTGTAAATCTGAGCTATTCCTTATTCAAGCCCTTATAGCCAAGTGCTGAATTTAGCCCAGGCAACCTAAAACCGAAAATGCAATGTTCAGTCTGTAACTTCAGTAGTATCAGGTAGATTATTATACGTTAAATACCAATAAAGCGGAACTGTTTAGCTCCTCTCATTTGGGAGTCTCAAAACACTTCACCTTTGTTGCGTGCTCCTTACAGCATCCTCGTGAGGTTGGCATCGCTACCAAGAAGTAAGATGGACCCTGTGAAATTAGATGACTTTCCTTAGTGAGCCATCACAGTGCTGAGAGCAGAAAACAGGCACTTAACTCGTCCCTGTAAGTTAATCCCTAAAGTAAATGCCCAGAGCAATTACTTGTAGAGGATTCTTAATGAGACAGGAAATTGATTTGCAGCTTAATGCAACAGCGTAAATCCAGCGAACAGTTAAGATGTTGAAATCTAAATTTTCTCCCCTGGCTCTGAACACCTTTCTGTTTAACCCATGTGCTGCATTTTAGGAAGCTCTAACTGGTTTCACAAGAAGTTTCTTCCACATCTTTTTCTCCTGTTGATGGCTTTGGTTAGGCTGTATATGTAGGGTTTTTTATAGCCTGGATAAAGTTGAACTAGGTACAAACGCTGCCTTGGCTGTGCCTTGCTAAATGAATAGGTATGCGAGTAAATCCTTTTCTGTATGTTGCCTAACCCCCTGACAAGTAAAACAGAAAAACATTTTGTCGTAACGTGGCTTGTGTCTACGTACAGAAACTGAGCTGTCTGGTCTGGAGGGGTTTTTAGCCTGCAACCATCCGAGCCTGAACTTGGCCTTTCCCATCTACCAGTGCTGCAGGTGGAAGAGCTTTACTGTCCCCTCCCTCCCCTGTCCTTCCCGCAGGATGTGCCCCTGTGCTTACCTGCAGTGCTTTACAGCGTGCCGCTGTCTATTCTTTGGAGCATCAATGAGTCTCCCCAGCGTCTGTGCGGCAGAGACTATTGATGACCTGTGCCTATTGACCATACGTATTTTTCAGAGTTTCTTTATGATAATGCTCGGGAAGCGTTGGTTGGGCGGTAGCTGGCTGGGGCGGGTAATGGCCAGCTATGGACTGTGCAGAGACAAGGACAGGTTTGCCCCCAGGGAGTTGGCAGCGGCTGGCCAGCCTTGCTGCAGCCTCCCGTGTTCTTGGTGCCTGAGCTGGGCAGTTTAAATCAGCTCTAATACCCTATGGGAGCTGCAGTCACACCTGTGACAGCAGTGTGAATACACAGAAACTTGCAAACTGCAAAGAACTTGCAAATGCACAATGACCCACTTGTGCCTTACTTTTCAGGAAGGGAAACTGAGGCAGCGAGTGGTGAAATAATTGCTTCGAGCCAAAGATGGAGTGAATGTCAGCTGGTGTTAGAGCAAGTGGTTGAAAGGCCTTTGTAGTTATCTCGAAGTCATACCTCTTTGCTTCTGTGTGTAATCCTTAAAATGCTGCAAAAACTAGGCAGTGTTTTGGTTTAAAAGGCATACTAATGATTTACCTTTTCAAAAAAGAGGCATAGCTTGTATTCAGATTGAGAACGTTTAACTTTCAAGGGGATCTACTTGTCGCTTAAAGGCTTTGGGAAATACTGTCCCATGAATTTTACATACTAGAATATAACCAGCCCATTTGCAATGGAGAGCAGTGCTAACTGGAACATTGGAAATCCAACCCATGAAGTTTTTCACTTCTTATATAAAATGTGCCTGTGATCTAGTTTAACAAATAAATGTATGGAAAAAGTATTAACCTTCCCAGGGAAATGTTGCAGGTGGCTATTTAAAATCCAGTGGCATTGCAACATTTAGGTACTATGTTCACCATGCTATAAATCATCTTGTTTTCCAACACTGTAAAGTTAAATATAATGGACATAGCCACTAGTATCGCCAGACACACTTGGAAGCATCTGTTGAGACCAAGTTTGTGTAAGAGACATCGCATAGCCTGTGTGGTTACACGTAGGCTGATGCTGAACCTCAGTCCTTGAATTTCACAGCAGTATTTAGCTTTGCTTTGCTTTGCTCACTTGTGAGAGTTCATCCGACACGTAGTCCATCAAAGCACATTCGTTTGCTCTGAAGAGTGTGCACCTCTTGAAGGCATTTAGCTGTGTTGGTGGCAAAGCAGGCATTTCGGCTCCCCTGGACGGGGCTGGGGACAGACGGCGGGGCCATCACAGCTAGTCTCGCGTAGAGTCTGTGCCCGAAACCAAACGGACCTTGTGACTGCGGCCAAGCTGTGCACCAAAGCAGCTCCCTCCTGCTCAGCGATTCCTCCCGAGGAGCGCAGCAGATGTCTTCGGGATGAGGGGCTTCAGTTCTGGTCCCAGCCAGAGTGCTGGGTACTCAGCAGGATCCCACCTGGGGTGCCTCCAGCTTCTGCATCTCAGTCTGGTGAAGACCCTTTGGGTATGTCATTTAATCTTTCTTCTTTTGTTTTGCTCCTCTCCCGAATTGGGCCCGCACTCTGCAGGGCTGCTGGGGGAATCATTCTGCAGTGCTTTGAAGCTCAGTAGGTCCAGTTAGATTGTGCCTCCTAACTGTTTTCATCATGGCTACTGCTAGCGCTGCGTATGGATCACGTAACTAATGCCCAAGCCCTAATTTGCTTTGCTTTTGGGCTAACACTGAATTCCTAATTTTCCTTTCGTCGCATCTTTTGTGGGAGAAAGGTTGAAGGCCCAGCAAGGTGGATGGAGGTGGTAACAAAAACGCTGAATTAACAACATAAAACATTTTGCCAAAAAAAAAAGCTTCCAAACATCAATAGAAATATTTTAAAATCTTCAAGAACTTATATCGTACAAAAATATAATTTATATTTTGATGTTGTCCTTCTTAAAGAGGTGTTTGAACCTGCTAGAGGAACCGAGGGGGTAATTCATGGAGAGCTGCAGGGCGAGGTGGAGGAAGCTGTGGGCAGGCTCTGGGTGGAGGTTCCCTGCCTTCACTGCCTGCCTCAGCCTGCCATGTATCAGTGAGGGCTGCTGTCTTTTTTTTTTTTTT
>VXAL01003611.1:55882-194484 GCA_013399475.1 Chauna torquata
GGGTTCCCTGCTTTCCTGCCTTCCCTCACCCTCCCAGTTTTCAGTGGGGGCTGCTTTTTTTTTTTTTTTTTTTTTTGAGGGGCTTTATCCAAGATAATTGTTTGTAAGGGAAACTGAAGTACCCTTTCTTTTTGCTGTAGCTGTCCTCTAAATGTTTGGTTTTTTTTTATTTCATTAAGTTTATTTTTCCTTGCCTCTTTCTTAAACCATTTCTCTTGCTCCCTGAACACCTGAGGACCCACCTTCTTCCTCACACCGGAGCCTTGCTGTTTGCATTGCACACCGCGAACCTACCGGAGCATTTACCTTCTCACTCCCGGGGTAGGCCAGATGCGACAGATTTGTAATGGGATACTGTGGATACGTGCAAAAAGCCTACCTCCTCCGGGAGGCCAGGGACTTATGCATGTAATCTCTTAAATGCTCACTAAGGCCTAGGACACATTAGTTTTAAAATGATTAGTTGGGCCGAGGAACTGGCATCTAGCGTAGAAACCGCACGTCAGTCCCTTCCCATCGCACAGCCCGGCAGACGTAGCCCTTTGTCAGGCAGTCGTGCAGCGGGGCTGCTCCGGCCAGCAGTGGTGTCCGCTGTGAAGGAGGAAGGTGCAGGCAGGTATGCGCCTTTGGGGTGTCAGCCCCCCCAGGTACGTTAGCTGGGTGAGCCTTGGACCTGACAACCCAGCTGATTTACCAGCTGGAGCTCAATCTTGCAGCCCCAACCTGAGACTGATATTTTGGCTCGATGGAAGCATTTGTAGTAGAGAGATGAGTCTGCCCGAGTCCAGGTTTTCCTTGTTGCCTCAGTGACGGCTTCTTTGAGTCTCCAGCTCTTGGTGAATTTATATAATATTCCTTCCTCTTCCTTCTTTAAGATCCTCTCTGTATTGAAATCAGATATGTTGAAATTTTCTGTGTCAGGTGGATCTGTCTCTCCAAACTGATGGA
This sequence comes from Chauna torquata, assembly GCA_013399475.1. Taxonomy (NCBI): domain Eukaryota; kingdom Metazoa; phylum Chordata; class Aves; order Anseriformes; family Anhimidae; genus Chauna; species Chauna torquata. The sequence goes on from VXAL01003611.1 coordinate 56,831, forward strand.
TGCTAGAAAAGTATCTCCTTTTCACTTACCCCTTCTCCTCCCCAAACAAAAAGGAAAGAAGCAAACATAACAAAAACACCCCAAAACCGTGTGGGATATGGATAACATTGAACATTGCACCTCACAGCATGACAGTTGATACAAACAATAGGCTGGGGCTGCAAGTTAACACCAGTGTCATAAAAAAGACTTTCACTAAACTCTGTGTTCACCCATCTCCTTCAGGCTGGAGCAGAGATCAGTTTCTCTTGTGGCTTTATCTCCTTGGGCTGGTTGCTGCAGAATTTGGCTCCTATTATGGGGAAAATAATCCCGTCCCATAATTTGTTAGAGATGGCTGTGATTGGGATTGGTATGGAACATGCTGATCACTTTTAAGTCCTCAGTCCCCGTCCTCCCTTTCCCCTCCCCCAAATACACTGTACATATCCAAAAAAAAAAAAAAAAAGTCAAGTTCATTAGTTTTAGTACATGGCTTCATAAGGCAGAAAACCTACTGGATACAGTGTATGGGGCAGTTGGCTCTCTGAATTCATGTAGAATTCTTCTTCGTTTTACTCTTTTCTTTAAAAAAATTTTGATTGGTTAAAGACCCATGTCTTGTATGAAATCTTGTATTCTTCCAAAGGAGGAAAAAAAAAAAAAAAAAGCTGTTTCTTTCTTCCTCCCTGGAAGTGTTGACAAATCCTTTCTCTGTAATGCTGCTGCAGTACAAACATGAAGTTGCAGCAGCCAAATATTGAGTAGCTGCTCACTGGCTTGGGAAGAAGCGCGTCCAGGAGTCCTTTGCTGCGCTGGCTGCCATCAGAGCTCCAGGTAGCCGATCAGGACCAACATTACTAGAGTGTTAGTGGTAATGATGACAGCGTGTGGCACCGGCCTTGTCCCAGAGTCTTCCACCATCATACTCGTCCCTGAAAGAAAGGGAGCAGGGAAGGAGCAACCGTGTTGTTGCACTGCCACAAGCTTGTCTTGCAGGAAGAGGCAGGAGGGTTGGTGAAATGTTAGTTCTGGGGTTCTGCGTGCTCCTGTTGTGTTTGTCATGGTTGAACCTCCAGGAACGCTTGTATTTGAAACAAGAATTTGGAGGTGCGCCCTGAGCACTTACACACTGAGTCAAGGGAACGGGCTGGAGCTGGGGTCGGGGCTGAGACCGGGGCCCCTTAACGGAGTCTGGATTTCACTCTTGGAGAATTTGGATGGGGGTGGGGGGACTTGAGTGCATTAGCTGCAGAAAATAAACTTGGGATCAGACTAGACTAAAAGGTTGCTCAGGGAGTCTGGAGAGAGGTTAGTTGATGCAGTGCTGGAGAAGAATGCTTTAGAAGTTCCTTTAAGCGAGCAAAAGGGAACCAAAGACCAAACTCAACATAAAACACCAGGGCAAGATGTTTCCCTGTGCTCCTGGAAGGGAAAGTGGGATTTTAAAATATTACACTGTGCTACTGTGCTGTGTTGGCCATGTAGGGGAGGAGTGGTGACAAGGAGCAGTGGTAGGAGATGACAGGCAAGTAGTCCTGAAAACAAACCGAGCTTGTTGTTCAGTGGCCTGTGAAGCACCCTGGAAATGAGCATTTGTGCATAGGGTACACGTGTGGTCAGAGAAGCGTACGTACCGCTGTTTCGGAGGATGTGAACTTCTGCCGGGATCCCGTCTCCCCCTGGCCCTGTCACCCGGATCTGTACGAAGGCGTGAGTGAAGTCTTCAGGTACTGGGATGTCGATCCGACTCTTGCTGGCTAGGTATAGTGTGGGAGCAGAGTGGGAATCCTGCCGGTAAAGCATCTGTTGGAAGAAGCAAGTTTGAGTTTATGTTCACTGCAATTCCCTCAGGGTCACATATAAGAGAAGGCCAGCTACGTGCTGCCTGTACCTTGTACCCCGTCACTGCAGACTCATCCGCATGTGCCACCACTGGGTCCCACTTGATGCTGACGGTAGATCCAGAAAAAGTCCAGGAGATGTTGCCGGGTGGCCTCCTTGGTGCTAAGAGATGTAAAATGAGACAGAGATTCAGTAACTCAGGGGGTGGTGAGGAGGTTGTGCTGGCTACATCCATCTCCCGAGACTCTGACTAGTCGATAGGGCTAGTGGCACCACTGTGGTTGGTTTAACGGGAAGTATCCCAGCAAACATTACGATGTTTTTGCAGAAGAGAAGGAAAAGCAAGATATATTTTTCCTGGGTGCTATTGGTAACAAATGGTGTTTTGTCCCTGCAGGGCTCATAGTATTGCTTTATGACTGTGACTCCGAGCGTGGACCTTTTCAAGTGCACAGCCCACAGCGCTGATCTGAGGAAATTCTGGGAACTGTTTTATTGACTAGTTGAAATGGCTTTAGAACACCGAGAAGTAAAAGCTAATCAGTTGGTCACTGGGGATCCGCTGGGGGAAGCAGCTGCCCAGGGGAGTACGATGTGCAGGACGGAGCGGGTCAGGGCTCACTCACGTGGCTTTGTGGTCGTGACGTTGGTAGAGGGACTGGGGGGCCCAGTTCCAGCGCGGTTGTAAGCTCTGACTGAGACGTGGTATTTCGTGTTGGGGTTTAGGCCTGTTACGTGAGCTGATGTGACCAGCCCTGCTGTTCTCACTCTGTCAGCTGCCTCCTCTTTATCGCCGTCCTTCCAGTACCGGATCTAAACAGAAAAGGGTTCAGTAAGGGTAGAGGCATCTGCAAATTTCCATTAAAGACCAGCGCTGGACACCTTTTGGTATTTGTTTCTGAGCATTTCATTTAGCGTGTGCCCAGCAGTAAGGTTACAGCCTGTGTGCAAAGGCAAGTGCTCTCTTGTCAGTACTAGAAGTGGCCCCGTTAGAGCCTCATGCTGTCCTTATCCTCCGTCTTTGGAAACAAAATGCTGTTTCCTTTCGCCTCGCTTAGCCTGGGGGAATTTCCCTTGCTGGGCTCTCTACTGTGAGTTTCAGTGTCCCTTGTTCCTGTGGCAGTCTCGTACCTCGTAGCCCAAAAGCACGCCAGTCATGTCTCCCTGCTCCACTGGCTCCCAGGACACATCCATTTCTGAGGACAGAACAGCCTTGGCTGTAACTCTGAATGGAGCCACTTTCGGTTCTGAAAAAGACAAGAAAAGGGAATAAAATCCTTTTCCTACCTCTGGGCAGCATATTCACTGTACTGAAAGGAGGGACTCGCCTGCAGCACCATTAACGTGCAGCCTGACAGCTGGCATTACGTGTGTGGAGCAAAGCAAGGGGAAGGGATTTAGGGACTTAGTAGGTCAAGGAGACCCACGGCTGCATGCTGTGAAGATCTGTGTCTGCTCTGGGTGTACGGTCACGAGTGTGCTTAGGGAAACATCTATCTTTATACTTGAAGTAGAAGATAAATTCTATGCTTCAGTATCAGCTGCTCTTTGAGTACAAGAAGCCTCTCCCATCGGTCAGCTCCCAGACAGCGCAGTTCTGCAGGGAGCCGAGTGAGGACACCTTGCTTAATCGGGCAAAGCACCGTGAGTTCGGAGCCACTGCAGCCCCTCTTTACCTTCTTCTGCAGAGTACACGATGGCAGTGAGGCTCTCTGGTCCCTCTCCCTTCCTGTTGTATGCTTTGATCTTCACTTCAAATGGGGTGTAGGGGCCGATGCTCTCGTTGCGGTACACATAGTGCAGAGATTCGGCGTGAGGCACCCGTGCGGTAAGCCACCCCTGGGTGCCCTTCTTGCGAAATGACAAGATGTAGCCAAAGCCATCTCCGTTCTGGTAGTCCCGCAGTGTCGGCTGTGAGGGGTCAGAAGGAGAAAAGAGCCTTGGGTCTGGGCATTCGCTTACATCCACCGTGAGTGAAATTGTTCCTGTGGCTATGCAGATCCCGTTCAAACGAGCAAGACTACTTTGGGACTGCCACTAAACACAGGGTTTGGCTCCATGGCATACCACAGTTGTATTGCAGCCCTGATTTCCCAAAAGAAATGGCTCGTGCTCCTCCCTCTGGCCCTCTCCCAGCCTCCACGGCTGGTGCCGCGCTGCTGACTTACCGTCCAGTTGATGATAAGCTCGTTGGGAGCCCCTCCGCCGCCGCCGAGCCCAGATGGTGCCACAGTGGGTGCTGTCGCGTCCACAGACAAAAGCAGACGGCACAGGTTGGGTTAAAGAGGCAATAGTGAGGAAGATGAGCACAAACACAGGGAGCAGCCAGGCTTTGACAGCTCATGTAAAAATGCCAGCCTCTGTTTTTAGCCGTAAGTATTTCAGATGTTTGTGAAAATCAGGTCTAGAACACTGGCTAGTCCCTGATATGCTTATTTGGAGGCAGCATTTCTAAGAGGGGATGAGAATCAAGCTCAGAAGCAGGAATATGTGGGAGAGCTTAAATTAGAAATGAGTTAATATGCATTTGTTATGTTGAGAGCATTTCTCCTGCTGGTCTTACATCCCTTCTGCTTACATGTTCAAGCTGCAGAAGATAGAATCAACATTCACAGCTGGGAAATTTATCTCGTGTTTGCACAGTTGTGCTCTGTGGTACAAATAGTAGGGCTCTTTCCCCTTTCTAAGCATTACTGCCCAGACTGTACAGTGTTTGAAGTTAGGATTTATAATGGTTTAATATATTGTAACTAATGCTGGTGAGGCTGGCTGCCAGTTCTGGTACTACTTTGTCTTTGACATGTAAATGGGCAAAAAGGCAGAAAATTTTGTGGTGGATTCACCTCTAGAAGCACTCAAGGAGAAGGCTAATTGCTTGGGCGGCCCAAGGCTTGCTGCAAGCTGGCCTTCCTCTTTTGTTGTGTAGGGATGGGTGCCTCTGATTCCCCTTTTTACCTCTAAGCATATCTGCACGTACCTGCTTCTTTGGTACGGATTTTGCTGGAGGGTAAACTTGGCTCCCCAACTCCAAGAATGTTACTCGCTAAGACCCGAAACTCATAATCCATCCAAGGGATGAGGTTCACCACCTGGGCTGTCTCGGCATTGCCTTCAATATTTACAGGATCTATATAATCCAATAACATGAGAGGAGAAAAAATAGAGCAAGTGGCAGCCAGCATACGAGCACAGAGCAAGAACTCGTCAGGGACCTGGTGCCCCTGAGCCGGGCCAGCAGGGGCCACGCCGCAGCTGCTGCCCGGAGGACACTTACTGGTGCGCATCTGCTTCCATTTGTTGGAGAGCAGGGTCCGGGCCTCGATGATGTACCTGGCGATAGGGCTGTGGTTGTCAAAGCCGCGGCTCCAGCTCAGCTGGACAGTGGTGTCACCAATGTCTCTCACCACCAAGCCCCCGGAGGGGCCTGGAGGTCCTGGGATGGTGGAGACAGACGGATGTGTTACTAAGATGTCAGAGACTTGGAGGCGTATTGCTCTTTCTATTCTGCAAGTCATAAATTAAAATCAAGCCTTTCTTTTCTGGAGACTAGGAAGCGTCACCTCAAATTTTGGTTCTTTTAAAGTTCACAGGACTCTCCCATCCAATTCAAATGTGAGATTGTGACGTATTGCAAGGGAAGAGCAAGCTGATCCCCTGCAAGGACTATGCTGTTACTTCAGGCTTGTAAGGAGCAGGGAAATTACCTCTGACAGTCAGCGTGGCTGACTCCGAAGCGCTGTCCACGACTGTCTGGGCTGTACAGGTGTACCGCCCCGAGTGCTTCAGCTGGGTGTTCAGGATGGTGAGGTCCCCAACGGCTTCCTTCTGTGTGGGGAAGAGAAGGCATGGTCGGGAAAGCTTTTGAACACTCCTGATCACAACCCAGCATTTGACGTGCAAACAAAGAGGCTGGTGTTAGTTTTATGGCCTTTTTTTTGATGGTGCATAATTCCCCTTCTACTCACCACACTGGCTCGCCGGTAGTGCCCCTCAGACTTGTCAAAGTCAATGGGAAAATCATCTAGTGACCAGGTGAAGGTTAGGTCCATGGTTGGATCATGGGATGCATGACATTGTAGAGTAAGGTTTTCGCCTACGTTGATATCAGCACTAGATGGTGCCAATGTGATTTTGGTGGCATCTGCAGAGAAAGACAAGGGAGGGCTGTTAGCTGCAAATGCCCTCCGTGTACCAGATTTATGTTAACGGTGCGTAGCATCCAAATGATCTAACACTTTCTAAATTGTTGTCATCCCTCTCTAACAGGAACTAGCTGTAGTTTTATAGGAGGAAGATAAGGGATTAGAGTGGATAGAAAATAGAAATGCTTTTCCCAAGGACCATTTGTTGGTAGGTATGATTTGGTGGGTCAGGCAGAAGGTTTGCTGCTGTGCAGGCTGAAATGTCTCTGATTCCCTGAGTACCATATTGCTTTTTGAGGGTATAAAGAGAGGAGAAAAGTTTCAGTTCACATCGTGGCATTCTTAGACGTTTCTTGCTTGAATGACCCCAAGTCAAGCCAAACATCTCTACCTCGAACAGAGAGGATTCCTGTGCTGTTGGCTTTGCCCATGAAATTCTCAGCAAAGCAGGTGTACTTTCCCTCATCAGATTTGCTTATATTCTGGAGGATCAAGGTGCCATCTGTGGTAATAGTCACCCTGGAAATGAAGAAGAACCATAACAAGAAAGGAGGTTAAAATGTCTGTTCACTCTGTACACCTGCCAAACATTTTCCAGCTCTTGCTGATTTTAGAGAAAATGGTGATAGAGATAGGACTGCAAAATACTATGTAAGAGGTTTTTTAAAGAAGAAACTAGAGGAATAACAAAGTGTGTGTGTTTAGGGATGTAGCAGCACACTTGGATCATCAAGTCCAGTCTTCTGGCAAGAAAAAAAGTTATTTTAGCTATGGTTTCTAGGTAGAAGCTGACTCTGTGCTGCTACCTGCTACTGTTGATCAGAAGTTCAGTCCCTTTGGTCCAGAGCACAGTGGCTTTTGGTGCTGCTCTTGGTTGACATGGGATGATGACCTTCCCACTTCGGGCTGCAGGTATCAGTCGTTTCACTGGGTTTAGTCTAAAATCTGGTGCTAAGGCTATGGGGGGAAAACAAGGATTAAGAATGATTAGAAAATCCTGCTATGTAAGCATTTTAACTGCCATGTAACTAAGTATTGATTTGTTGTTAGATGGCTTGGTAACAGAAGCATGGCAATATCTGGTGAGCAGGATGAAGGAGTGATTCCTCTGCTGCCGGGTGTTGTCAAACGCCTGCCGAGGCAGGTGTTATGCGACACACACGTCGTACTTAGCGATGGCGATATGACCCTAACAAGTGCAAGGTCTTTGAGAAACACAAGAACAGCTGCTTTTGAAAATGTAGAGGATATTCCCTTCAGTATCCTGATGAAAGTCACCTGGTGTAAGTGCAGACACCCAGCTTGCCTAAAACTCCTCCTGGAACTGGGCTTTATTTGATGCCCTCACGTGTTGTAGTGTGTTAATGTTAAACAGTTGCAGCTTAGGGCCTTTAGCTTATCTCTGGTGTCTATTGACCACAAGGAGTTAAGCTGTCAGACTAATGTGGAACAAGTTTGGCATCGGCCCAGTTCCAGTCACCATCCATCTAAGCAGGCTGGGTGGATACTGAGCTCTTTTCTTTGACATCTTTCCTCCAAAAAAGAGGAAGGCCAAGTAATGGAAGGGAGCTTGTCATACTGCTGCTCTCTGTCCTGTACACTTTCTGTAGCTAAACAGATGTCCTTGTGCTCTTTCAGCATTACTGAACTTACACAAGATTCAACTTTTAAAGGGTTGTAAAGTGTCTTGCTGAACCAGCAACTATATTTCAATGGTGAGTGAAGCAGTTTTTATCTGCTCTTATCTGACTCTGAGATTGCAAGCATAGTATATCAGGAAGAGATCTAAAATGCTTCAGTGTCCCATTGAAACCCAGAGCACTGGGAAATGAAAAATTACCTTGCACTGTTAATTCAGCACTTGCATATACTGTGCCATGCTTGTTCTCAGCCACACACTGATACATGCCAGAGTCCTCCAGGACTAGCTTGGAAAATCTCAGCTCTCCACCGCTCACTTCGATGCGGTTCTGTGCAAACAAGAGGATGAACCCGTTAGATGAGAAACAAAAATGGAACTCAAGCCTTTGTGTGTTCAGGGTTGAGTTTCGTTACAGACTTGTATGTCAGTTTGAAACCAGCCTGGTTTTCCGTGGGAGAAAACATGGGCCATTTTTCCTGTGTCCAGCCACTACCCCACATCATTGCGCTCTGTTTGCTGAGACTTCTGAGTGCCTGAGCAGCAACTTGCAGGTCATACAAAGGCAAGTACAAGGTGATATTTATCTGCCCTGACAACTGGCTATGAGTTCCTGCAGTTGCATGAAACAATGGCTGGGATGGCAGTGCCGGGAGAAGGAACTTGCTGTAGGTAAGGACCGTGACATTGCTTTGCAGCCTCGGGGCGGCACATGGAAGAGAAAAGCGGGGTGATAAACCAGGGTTAGGATGGATTTGCAGCGAGACAGAAGAGGGTCTAAGTCTGTAGCAGCGGATTCAGTACTGCAAGGCGTGGTGTGTGCCGGAGGAGCTGCTGCCACTCGCGGCGGTACCTGGGAGGTCAGCGGCTGCCCGTCCCGCAGCCATCGCACCGCAGGCCTGGGTTTGCCGGCTGCCGCGCAGCTCCAGCGCAGGTCGGACCCGATGTCGGCTTCTGTGTCTGTGATCACCTTCAGCCACTCTGGCTGAGCTGCAAAGGAGCAAGAGAGGTGGCAGAGCCAAGAGGATCAGATGAGAGGTTTGCTGTGCCAGGCAGGCAGAAGGATGCTCATTGTGTCATCTCTGCTGGCAGATTTATTTATCACAGCGTGTTTCACCGTAGTTACAGCCTTTGCCTTTTGTGCAGCGATGCAAGGCTGAGTCCTCTGTGGGTCTGGCTGCCGCTGTGCATGTGGACTGCACAAAATTATGGCAGAATCCAGATCTGAGGAAGAATACTGTGATATCTATTCCAAAGAATAAATGCAGTCATTCCTGACCTTCAGGAAAGACTGGATTCAGACTGGGAGAACAAGGTTAAGTTTGCAGCCTGACCAGATCTGATTAATAGCTCCAAGCATTAACCGTTGTGAAAGGACCCCGGGCTTGGAGAAGATTTTGGTTGAGAGCCAAGTCTGATTTTTTTTTTTTTTTTTACCTCTATGCTCCCATCTCTGGTTACCTCATTTTTGCTACAATTATTTTAAGGGAAGTTAGGAGGTCTCTCTGTCCTTGCCATAGCCTAAATACATCCACTGAGGAAAGATATCAGCAATCTACGCTGGTCTTTGTCAGGGCTTTTTGATAGGTTTTATTGGGACTGGTATGATGCAGGATCAGGGGTGGTTGTTTCTCTCCCAAAGGCTCAATCCGTTGCCTGGGGCATCTTGCTGTGCTCTGGAACAGCTCGTGTTTTAACTGCATTACCTTGAATGATGATGCGGCCCTGGTAGGTGTCTCTCCCTTTGATGTTTTCAGCCTCACACTCATAAGTGCCTTCATCCTCAAAGCCAACATCCTGGATCTGCAGGAGGGGCTCGCTGGCGATCCACTTGGAGGACTGCGAGCCGTCCAGTTTCCTCCACTTTATTCGAGGAACAGGGCTACGTAAAAGTAAACCTGGTGAAGCCCAGCCCTGGGGTGTAATTCAGCAGGTACCCCGTGCCGCGCAGGGTGCTGCAACTCAATCCCCGTTCAGGTCCCATCCCAGCTGGGCCTTGGCCAGCAGGACAGATTGGCTTTGCCACTTCATCCCTCCTGCTATTCCCCCTCCTGGTCTACATCCGTTAGAGAGGGGCTGCGACAGTTGCAGGGTCTGTGATGCCCTCCCCGCCCCGAGCCTGAGCGATGCGGACGCTACACTCACTTTCCAAAGGCAAAACACTCCAAAGTCACCATCTGCCCAGCCAGAGCGTAGGTGTCTGCAGGAAACCTGGCTTTTATGCTGGGTGCATACTGCCTGGCATCTGTTAAAAGGAAAGCACTGTTGAGGAGTTCTGAATGCCTTTAAAATTGCACGCATGAGGTTTTAAAGGGCAAAGGTACCTACCAGGTTTCACTACTTTGAAAAATCTTCATGGGTTTGGATAATTTGTAGGTGGGCAGAGTCTACATTTCATTTTCCTTTTAAAACAGCTTTTACTAAGGTCTCTAAAAACCTCCCCTTTACAACACCTCAAGACTATTTCTCCTTGATTTCCTACCTCCTTAATTCCCTTCACCCTGACCGAGAGGTATCTTTAGCTGCACCTCTGCAAGGTCACCAAAAGCAGAAGAGTGTAGTTTCAGGGGTGCATGAGCCTGCCCAGGCTGTACCTGGTGCCGTTTCTATTTTTCGAACAGAGAAACCCCACTGATGGCAGCAGTCGCAGTGAAGCCTGAAGAGAGGGCTGCTTCCCCCGGGCTCCAGCCAATTAATGTTTTCCTAAGCTCTTAAGCTCCCCTGAGGGGCCGGTGGGTGATTTGTGCTGGAGCCCTGTGGAGCCTGCGTGCTTTGAGGTTTGTTAATTTTGCATTTTACCCGGTCCCCTTACGATAATCCAAGAGCACTGACCCTCTGCAGCCAGGCTGAGCCGGGAGAACTTGCTGAAAACACTCTTGGTGATGAAGTCGATGTGGCTGGTGGCAAAGCACGAATAGTTCCCGAGGTCAGAGGCTTCTGTCTTGGCAATGTAAAGGTTTCCTGTGGTCTGAGAGACAAAACGCCTTCCATCGGCTGGGATGAAATTGGGAAACTCGTTCAGAAGCCATCGGTAGGACAAGCCTGTGGGGAACAGAAAAAGGAACAAACTGCACAAGTTGCCAGTGCCCTCTCTGATGGGATTAAACCAAGCCGGCCATTTTCTAGACCAGTGGAAACTTAAATTGCTACTTGGATGGTATTTATTTTCTCCACATGCTTAGTCCTATCTCTGCTTTGTTCTTTATAGAGTCTGCATTCAAAACAAATTTGCTTCCCTAAAATCAAGAAGCGATTCATGTGTCTGGGAATCGCTTGCTCTTTTCCATCTCTTCACCTGGCACCAGCAGTGCTGCTAATCTCTGTGAGCCGGTGGTTCAGAAAAGCAAGCCCTTACCTGGGTAATGGGGAGGAGGGCTGCAGGTGAACATCACTCCCCAGCCTTCCGTAATCTTCACAGGGTCTCGCTCTTCTGCAGAGAATTCCTGCAAAACTAAACATGCAAAGTGAAACCTGCCTGTGGATGGAGAGAACAGCTGGAGGAGTTGCTGTGTTTTGTCTCCCTCTCCGAAGGCCAGTCTTTTCAGTGGCCTTGCAGAAGGAGATCCAGAAATGTGACCGACTCTGTCGTGCATCAAATTCCCACTGCACCTCCACGTTAATGGGAAGCGCCGGGGGATTCCTCCAAGTGATGGTGCTGGCTCTCACATACGGGAGAGCTTCTCTCCAACCTTTATTAATGGCACTGGGGGGGCTCAGTTTACCCCCAGCATTACTGTGGCTGCATTTAATTTACCTTGTGGAGACAAACATGGGACTTACAGCCAAAGCGGAGGGAGGCTTCCCTGCTGACCACCGTGCCCCTGGAATTAGATGCCACGCATTGGTAGGAGCCAGCATCCTTGGCTTTTACTGGGTTGTTTATCACTAGGTCGCCTGCAACCAGCCTGTAACGGGAATCTGGCCCCATCTTTAGCTCTGTGCCATTCATCTTCCACCTGCCAAGAGCATGCATAAAGAAGTGAGAGGGGAAAATATGTATTGCAACTGCGTGCTCGCGTGGTGCCTTGTAGGAGGCTGTGCTTGTTTGTCTTTCCAGCTGTGGTGTGTTGGGATTTGAGTTAGATTTATGTCTGGGACCTGGGGGGGGTGGCACATCATGTATAGATAAGGAGACTGGTTCCCATGTCGTGATCTTTATATAAAAGTGGAGAACAGAAAGCAAAGTTCGTGATGGTTGTGTGCTAGTCCTGGTACAGACGGGGGAGGGCTTGGCCTTGGCTTGGTCATTCCTCAGCAGCGAGTCTGAGCTCTCTGCTGAGACCACTGGTGTGGAGCCCTTTGTGATGGGAAGACTCTCTCACATTGCCAGTGGTTCATTTCTCAGTGTTATCAGAGAGGAGGTACGCTGGTATGTTGCCACCTTGGGCTGGATTCAGATGTGGATATTACCTTGCTTTGCCCTGTGTGGGACGGTTTTTGGTATCGACATGGCCTGTTCCCTTTCTGTTTTAGTACTAACCCGCCGGAGCCACGGTCATTTCTCAGGTACATCTCGGGAGTTTATGAACACCCATTCTCGCAGTGTTTAATCATCACAGGGGTTCAGACTAGGTGTCTGAGAGCAGGTGAGCTCACCTGTAGGTCGCAGGAGGACTGGCTCTTGCGCGGCAAGCCAGCGTGACTTTCTCTTCTGCTGAGCCTTCAGGAAAGAGGGTGTGGACAGGCTGCTCCTCAAACACCGGCCCGTAATTCCTTGTGCTACTCTGTGCTTGGCACCAAACTGCAAGAGAGGGGAAACCTGCTGAGCAAAATTTAGCTTTTTCTAAAAATTCTCATTTTTGGTTTTGTAGGGTGTCCCTGGCAGCATCAGAACTATATCTAGAATAAAAGAAGGAGCAGTGTGAAAGTCACACACAGCCCGTCTGTCGTTACAGCCCAGCCCCAAGCAGGGTTCAGCAGATTGCGTGCATTTCCTACTGAGCATCTCGCACCACCTCTGCTGTGCCACAGGGACCAGACGTGCTTAAAGACAAGCACATGAAGGAGCACTGGCACACGCCTCTTGTAAAGCCCTGCACAGATGAGACTGGAGCTGGGAATGCCTGGATGCCCTCGTTGTCCCCGGAAGCGAGGACATGCTGGTATCTCCTCTGTACAAACTCTGATTCCTCCTATGTCCTCACCAGGACAAGGGAGGAAAGAGGAGAGTCTGGATCTTCACAATAAGTTCTCGGCTCTGCCACTGAGTCCCTGCGCATGCCTGGCTGATCCCCTCCATCCCTGCATCTGCAACATCATCAGCTCTCTCTTTGACTCAAACCTGCTCTTTGCAGCTGCTGTGCAAACCAATGCTGCAGGCACTAGAATTACCAGCTCTACTTTTCAACTAACGGGCTTGGAGCTTCCTCTGTAGCATTCAGATGTGGGTTTGGTTCTGATCTTGCTTACACGAGCATGGCTCAGGCAGAGGTATGAGAGGAACATAAGAAGCTGCCTGCTTTCTTGTGTGCTGTGCCTGGGCCACCCTTTGGCATGGTGTTTCACTGGGAGGTGCCAGCTGTCTGCAGTGACTGATTCGGTGTCTCAGATAAATGGCAAATACTAGCAGACGCCCTTCCACACAGGCTTCATGGAAATGGCAATGCGAATAGGCAAGAGCAAAGCAGAAGCTGCCTGGAAATCTCTAACCGCAGGAGCAGCTAGCGAGATACTCATTGCCAGCATGTTCTGTCCCTGGCACCTTGAGAAATGCCTGTCCCTTAGCGGGGATGGAGCCACCTCAAGGCAGTGTGCTTCCCAGCACAGTCCCCCTCGGTCTGCAGTGATAAGCTAGGAGATGCTTAGCTGCCGCCAGGATCCTTCCATGCTTTGTAATTGAATTAATAACTGTCTTAAAACTGCCATACCAACCAGCAATCTGTTTCCTTCCCTACAGTACACAGCATGGTCACCGGTTAAATTAAGTGACTCCAGTAAGTGTGATGTTTTATGCAAGAGTAATTTCCAGCAGGGAATGGCCAGCTCAGCTCTCCCGGGCTCGGGGAAACAGCCCTTTACCTGTAGCTCCTGGGGTTCGTCTCATGTTCCGGCTGCTCTTGCATGCAGAGATGAGGGCAAGATGGGAGAGGGGCTCCGTTAATTGGCTCAGTGGGTTCAGAGCAGCTGTTTGCTGCCTGCGTCTGTTCCTCGTGTCCGAGCATTGCCCAATTACTGGGGCCTTCTGCTCCAGCCAGCGTGGATGTGCTGCTGCAAGGGAGCCACATACAGACAGCAGTCTGCTGGTCCCTGCTGTCACACAGGGAGGGGGCTGTGGCCGGTGTCTAATACTTTGGAATAAGAGAAGCAGTTTTGTGAGGGTTGTATTCCCTCCAGATCAGTGTGGGTGCCATCTTCCTTCTAGAGTAGTTGTATTCACAAAGGAGAAGCTTGTCTAAGCTGGAAATCGTCTCTCAGTTGGTTCAGCAACCGCTGTGCTGAGTAGGTCTCAGCTGGAAATAGCTCTCTGCTGACCGGCAGCTAAAATAATCATGAGTTAATGGAGAATTGATAAGAAAGTAGTGTACCCGTTGTGTTCTGATAGATGGTAGTGAATGGATTAAGGATTAACAGCTTTGCCTTTTGAGATTAATAGGTAGCATATGGTAAATAATTTCTATTTGTTTAACAAATAAACTATATATTATTGACACTCCCATGCATGCCTCTTCTCATGGGATGCTCTTTCCCAATCTAGCCAAGTTAGGCTAATCATGCCTTCTGATTCCACCTAGAGTCTACACCCCATTGCTGTCCTTTGCTGTCCCTTTTTTTCTGCCAAGGTTATGGACTACAACTGTCAGGCATTGATTTTCTCATATGTAATCAATGCCAGAACCTCCGATGATTCTGTATGTACAGCTCAAAGGTGTCTGGTTGGTGTTGGAGGCGAAATGCCTGGATCTCACTCGTTAAGCAAAGCAACTGTTAGATTAAAGTAATAATTGAACAGTTACAGGTTCGGGTTATGGTTAGAGTTGAGAATTGAGATCAAAGCAGAGCAGTAAATCTGAGTGCCTGAGGCTGATCATCTAAGCCACTTTTGTCACCCTAGAACTCTGATTTTTAGTGTTACCAAAACAAGTACCTTCCTTGGGCTCTGTCATTCAGGTAGGGGGGAGAAGACAAATACAAAATGACGGTTTTCAAACCTGCAGGCTACATTTGCAAGAAGCAGAGTGATTCCCTCAGAATTGGATGTACTTTATGCAGCCCTACTTTCTGTGCTGAAATTCCACTAGGAGAGAAGAAATTATTCTAAATATGCTGCTATGTCTGGCTAGAACAACGTTCATTTTTAAGAAAAATAAGTATTAACACCAAAATAAATAGGAAAAGGTAAAAATAGAATACATGAAAAATATATTTGGAAAAACAGTTGCAGAAACACTTGAACATTTCAGACTGAAATGAACTCCAAGAGTGACTTGTGCTGTTGTATGGGAGAGAAAAATACCGTATCGTGAAATACACCAGCAATGACATATCAGTCTGTGAATATAAAAACTATCCCAAACCCTGTATCAGATTATTGCTGGAATAGACAAAACTCAAACCTCATCTCCTTTGCCACTGCAGTGAGCAGGGAAGTGCAGCTGGCTGGTTTCTGGCAGGGTGGTTCTGTGTTCTTATAATTAGTGTTTGGAATATGCTGATAGCCAGACCTGGAAAGCCCAGGTGTCCAGGAGGCCAAACACTGTGTGCTGAGTCCCACACTAGCTTTGGAGACCAGGAAGTCATAAATGTCTCAGTTGAACGTATTCCAAGATGTATTCCAGTTTACGAGTGCATCAGCAGCAATCCTTTTATTGAGCACAGGCAGCTTATTCTTAGCTCTGGAGCACTGACCGCAGCCTGAAGCCTGGCACATGAGGGAGCTGGGCAATTAATTGGTTTTATAGGAAATCTGAACATACACGTGCACAAAATCAAAGTGGTTATTTTTAAAGAAGCTTTCCGAGGAACAAAGGGACAGCACTTGGGGTAGCCTTAGACTTCAAGGTTTTTTGTGGCTTTTACTGAATGAAGAAAGGCGAGAGAGAGATTTGGGCTTTCCTAACAGCCTCATTCATTAGAGTCTTGTCTCTATTCACTACATAAGCTTTAAACCTCTTCGTATCCTTGGGAAGTCATCATTTTGGTGATACAGCAGCGGGAGGGGTGGTATTACCAACACAGCCTCCTGGGCTGGAGCCTTTGGGTCCCGTCTTCACCCACTCCAGAGTGTTTCCTGGAGCCTTATCTAGAGCTGGCATTATTTGGACCGTGGTCCCTTGCTCATGTTTCCCGTGAGGATTTCTCTCTGTCCCAGCTGGCTCCTGAGATCCATTGCATCATCAGCCAAAGGTCAAGAGAAAAGAGCCCTTGTAGGGTCTTGCAGTGAGTCATTTTTTATGGGCTCAGCTTGGACAGGGAGCAAGTTGCACGAACTCAGCTGGTTAATGGGAGAGCCCAGCTCCGTCATGAGGCCTCTATGAGATTTGGGTCAGACTGATTTCCAAACAGGCTAATTGCCTCCCAGTGTAGGGCAGCCAACCCTCCCTCTTCCTCCTCTGGGGCCCACAGAACATTAAAAGGTAATTAGATATTTATAAGGACAGCCAAGCAGTCTCTTCCTGGGAAGATGAATTAGCTTGAAGACATTATCTAATTCTCAGCAGTCTGAAATGAAACATCCCCTGCTGAAAAGGGACCTTCAAAGTGTAGCCTGAGACTCCCTGAGATCCACAAATGATCCCCAATGGATGACAAATGGGGGAATCTTCGCAGCTGGGGCATGGCAGAAAAGGCATCCCTAGGAAAAACAGGAGGTGAAGCAGCTTCACCATGAGTGAGCCCTGCTGGCAGAAGAAATTTGTCCCTGCACAGAAGCCAGAGCAAAGCCTCGGCAACAAAGTTGGACGTACCACAGACATGTTCCCTGGCTGCAGAAACCACCTGGCAGAAATGGGCTTCGGCGTTGCCGCAGCCATAAAAGCTGAGCATGGAGAGGTTCATGAAGCACTGCGTGCATTGTGTGCCCTGAGCTGTGTCCCGCTCCAGCAGGGACCAAGCACCCTGCCAAGTCCCTCTCGGCCACCCCACGGACAGCTCCAGGCCAGAGGGGCCGGGGGCTTCTCTTACCCACGCAGGTGATGACAGCCAGGGACGTGCAAAGAAATCCCGCGGCGCCTCCCATCCCGCGCCTCTGGCTGGGTTACAGCCCGTGCGGCTGTGTCTCTACGGGTGAGCGGGGACAGCAGCCCTGCAAGAGAAACACAGCGATTATCTGCAGCCCTTCTGTGGCTCCTTGGGGACCTGGTGTCCAGCTGCACGTCCCCTTGGGCCCAGCACGAAGGTGTCTTGGTAGGAAGCACCCAGCTGCCCGGTCAGGAATGCGGAGGTCTGAAGGAGCTCTTTTCCTTGGGAAGTTATTCTTGCTGTTCAACTTACCATCCACTCTTCTTCCTCCCTCCTCCAAAAATAATGCTCTCTTAGCATTTTTTTATTTAAAAAAAAAAAAGGGAAAAAAAAGCCAGAAGGAGAAGGGAGAAAGAATTTGTTCTTTTTATTTTGTCGAAAGTCATCTTTAATTGAATCTCTCTGGGCAGGCAGTGGCTGCCTGTGGGTGTCCTGCCTGCCCCAGTCCGGTCCCTTGCTCTGGAGAGGTTGAGGGGGCCCAGCTCATCGCCGCCGGCTGCAGCCGCTGCAGAGCAGCAGCGCGGCAGGTCGCGCTCGCAGGGGTGCTGGGGAAGGCAGATGCGGGGAGGTGCACAGCGAGGTGTCAGGGAGGCCGAGCCACAGCCTGCTGGGGCATTTCCTGGCTTTCTTCGAAGTTTAAAGTGTTTGAATAGCTACAACGAGATCAAGGAGCACCAAGGCATTTCCTGATGTAGGTGGAGAGGTGTTTTCCAGCCCCCTCCACAGGCTCCTGTTTACTATGATCTCTCAAAACCAAACCAACAAATGAAACAGGGCTGTTTGGGCAGCCCCTGGTCCCGGCTACCAGCCTGGGCAGACCCAACTGGGCTGTGCGCGCGCTCTCTTGGCTAAGAACACCGCAGGAGCAGCTTCAGCACACATCTGGCAAAGATGCTGGGGTAGTTTTGTTTGCTTCTTTTTCCCCCCCCTCTTTGTTAGCAACAATGACTTCTGAAATAATGCATCGAGGCGCCCCGTGGTGCTGTCCCCGGCGCACCCCTGTAAGCTGAAGGCACTGCCAAGAGCCGGGCTGCGAGCGCGGCTCCCCCTGCTCCAGCTGGTACCGCTTCCCCTCGCTCCCTGCCCATCTGTCTGCCCGCGCAGGCAGGGCTGCTCCTCCGCTCCCCGCAGCAAGGGCTGGCTTTCTGTCCTGCGGGACGCAGCCCCGTGCGTTGCTGCTTTAGTAAATGCAGCGCCCTGCTCATTAATAGCGGCCGTTGAACTGCGCCTGAGCAAACCCAGGGATAGCTCCGTGTTTGCTTCACGTCCTGTCACTGGGGGCTTGGGCTGAGACTGGGAAAGCCACCTGGGCTCTGCATCCTCAACCGAAAGAGAAGTTTTTGCTACCCACGCTTTAAAGGGAGGAGACCACATCCCAGATACTCCTCGATTTTTACCTTGCTTGGGCTGGGGGGCTGGATGGCAGCCTGCCCCGCCTGCCCGCCCTCTGCCAGCTCACGCTCGGGTTAAACGCTTCCTACGTGGCAGACCCCTGGGTAAGGCCGGTGGTTGTTGCCTGCCGCAGCTGGGGAGGGAGGACCAGCCCCAAAGCAGTGACAGTTGCCCGGTGGCAGAGGGGGGCAGTTCGGGGACAGAGCGGGGACGGGTGTGAGGCTCGTTTCCCTGAGAGCTGCCCCACGCAGCTTGTTCCTGGAGTGAGTCAGTCGTATGAAATCACTTGATGTCGACGAGAATCATGCCCCAAATGGTGTCCTGAACCCGCGGCCTTTCAGCTAACACTGGCTCATTGTTTCCTTGCGTTCACCCTCTGGCTGCTTCTCTCTCATGTGTCTCGTGCTTACATCGTAAGCACTTTGGGACAAGGACCAGCTTTTTGCTCGATCTGTTTTGCACACAGCGCTGCGGACTCCTGAGCTGCAATGTAGGCTTGTAGGCAACGCCAGTGCTGTACTAATTAATAAGTTAACTTTCCCAAGTCTCTTCAGTTTGGTTTCTTCACTAGCATGTTACAATGCCCAGTGTTCATGGAAGGCCGCGAGCATCCAAGCTGTTCCTACGCCCTGCAGCAGCAAATTAAAATAAAAGCGCCCACTGCATCGCTGCCAGCCCCGTCCTCTGAGGCTGGGTGCTGCACGTGGGGCGCTGCCTGGTGCAGCTCTGCGCTCTTCTGTTCATTTTTCCATTCGCTTTTAAAACAAATATGAAAGGAAGTAGGGAGAGGTGCCGTATGAGATATGGATGCTGCGTTTGAGTAGGAGCAAATCGCATCCTGCCTCTCCCAGGTGTGTCAGCCGACAGGAACGGCCGTCCCAAGGGCTGGGCTGAGCTCGCCGGGAGGGAGAGGAGGGTGAGCTGTGATAGCCTCCTGTGGGTGCACTGCTGCCAGCCTCCCCCTTCGGCTTCCTTTCCTACGGCTGAGCAAAGCTGTTACTTGTAAGAATTAAGCTGATTTGAATTATTTAATTAGTTATCGATTAATTATTTATTATGTAAACTACAGCTTTGATCCCCGGTTCTGCAGCTGGGTTTGCCGCTTGCCTCTGTCAACCCGGACCTCCACATCTACTCTGATTTCTGATGTACACATCATTTTCTTTCCTTACTTCCTTGTGTCCATTACTTGTTTCTCCAAAATCCTCCACTCACACTCAAGCGTGTGGTTGCTGCGTGGACCTGAAACACTGGGGGACCTTTCAGAAGGGGACGCTCCAGGCAGACATGCTGAGCTGCTGCTCTGCAGACCATGATGGGACACTGGGCCAGGGCTCTTAAAGAGGTGACAGGAAGAGATGCTGCTTTTTGGCTCTTTTGAATCCAGCCGCAGCACTGCCTGTGCTTTAACTCCTTTGTAAAAATTAGCAAAGGGATATCCAGGGGGAGCTCCAGGCGTGGTCCACATCAAATGAGCAAGTAAGAGAGTAACAGTAATTTTTACAAGTGCTGAGGTTGTATTTGTTCGCAGTTAGAGACTGGATCAAATAATCTTCTCAGATACTGTTTTGCTGTTCCTGATTGTCTTATCACTTAAGTGCCGCGATCGAATGACGCTGCAGGGCCTGACTGTGCGAGATCACATCTGGGGCTGCGCTGGTGCTCCCTGGATGCTACGGACCCTGGGGCATCTTCAAGCAGTGACCCTGAGCCGTGTTTTCTGCATCTGACTCTGAACTTCTCCCAAGCGTGGGCGTGCACTTTGCATATGATATTTAGGCCTGCTCTCTGTCCTTAATTAGGAGAGGGCCCATGGGGACCTGTTCTTTCCCCTCTTCATAGGGTATTTTGACAGTCACTTGAGAGCCTTCTGTTGTGCTGAAAGGGGATCTGTCATCCCAGCTAATGGATGCTGTCATTAATACCTCCAGCAGCAAGGGAGGCATGGGCACACTTGAAAACATGTGCATGGGCTGCATTAGCACTCTCCGCTGGAGCCCGTGGGAGCTGAGTGCGATCCATTATCACGGAGGCAGAGTTATCAGTAAAGAGCTACAGAGAGATTTCGAATCCTGCTGAGCCTCTGGGAGAGGAGACACTGCCTCATCCCGGGCGGGCACACTCAGCACCACTTCTGGCTTTGGAACAGCATCATTGGGAGGAGGTGACCCTGGGAGGACTCAAAGTATGATGCGAGGACCAGAAATGGATGGTGAGCTCCAAATCCTGGCAGTCAGTGACATGGGGCATGGGACAGCCCTGCACAGCGCTGGCTCTGCCACTTCCCAGCTCTCAGTGGGAGATGGGCTTTAGCAAGAGCTGACATGGCCAGCAGTCACAGCGCAATGTATTACCAGGATAAATGAGTGTAATTTAATCCCCCGTGGTTAGGTGATGAGATGAGCATTTGGGTGTAAGCAGGGCTGCTCCTTCTGTTGCAACATTCCCCAGTGAAGGAGAGCTCTTGAGGGTCGGTGGTGCAGTTTCTCCTGTGCTGTGAATGTCCCTTTCATTAAGGAGCATCACTAAGACTAGAAAGGGCACGCTTCTGATCCCGGCTGGATTTTGGCTTGCTAAACCTATTCAGTGTTAGGTACATTTTGTCTACCTCCAGAACAGCATGTTTCAATAAGTTCAGGGTGGTTTTTTTGTAATGTATCTGTCCTCTTGTAAAACTGTCTGTGCTCAGGAGAGGGGGATTTAGATGCAGCCTCTGGATTCAGCCTTTCCTGAGCTTCTCCAAGTTGAGAATCTGTTGGTGGCCCCAGGACCTGGAGCAGCTCCTGCGGCAACTGTGGGGCTGCAGAAATCCTCAGACCATCCAAAAACAATCCTAAGCAGCGAAGTCTCCAAGGTCCAGCAACCAAAGCACCCCCAGAGGGGTTTGCAGCCCTGCGGTGGAATTCAGCTCTCCCTGGGCTCATCCGTCAGCCCATTGCAGAGACCCAAACCCTGCCTGTGGTTACTGGGGCACCCTGCTCCTGCCTGCACTCTGATGCAGAGGGGTGCCTTGGGCACAGCTTGTTTGCTTTGATGCCTGGTCCCAGCTGCAACTGTCCCCGCCCTGCCCTGTCCCCCTTGCAGGGCTGTGCAGTGGGCACAGTCACCTGCGCTGGGCTCCGTGCCGGGGGCTGCGGGGAGCAGATGGTGCCTGCAGCCGTCCCCTCCCCTGCCCGCAGCACCCTGCGGGGTGCGGAGATGCCACCCGCTGACCCAGGGCTGCGCTTGCTGGATGCATTTGTTATTGCCCGATGTGCCACGGTGTTAGCACAAAGGGCGAAGGTTCGGGGCCAGGTTGTGCTCCACAGTGCCCAGCGTGGCTCTTCCTGCCTGCGGGGAGGGGGGTGAAGGTGGCACCTGCAGACAGGGAGCCTGTACCCGGGTGGGGTGGGTTGAGCCAGGTGCTTTCACTTTGGGGGGAGGGCCTGGACAGCCCCGTGGCCCCCAGATGTGAGCATTTGCAATCAGCCCTCATTAGTGTAATTGCACGCAGGGCTGAGCTCTGCCCTCTCAGCTCAGCACAGAGACTGGAGAACATGCTGGAAAGAGGTAAGGGGGGAAAGAAGATAAAGTAATTTTGGGGATGTTTGAGCTTCTGGAGGAGGAGATGGGGGGCTGTAATGTGGCAGAACCCTGCTGGGAGTGGCTGGGTGCAGGAGTTAACCCGTTGGTGTGACTGGCAAGCCTGAGCTCCCCAAGGCTGGTGTCCCTGGGGGCTCTGTCAGGTACTGTGTGCTTGCTCTGGTTCTCTGGGTGCTCTGTAGCCCTGCGTGCATTTTATGCTGCTCCCCACTGTGTACTTGGTGGCTGCTGCCAATCTGGGATCTGCTGCACTGGCTGTGCTGTGGTCCTAGCCCCTGGCGTGGCCTCTGTGCCCATGTCCCATCCCTGACAGCAGCCACCAGCATCCTGTCAGCCTCCTGGAGCTGTTGGCTGAAGCATGTTATGCTTTTAGAAATGAAGTCAAGCAGCAAAAACCTAATCCAGGGTAGTGCACCATGCAAACCTGCTTTGCTTGCAGCTGGAGGAAAAGTTAGTTGTGTTTGCTGGACCCCCAAACTGTGGCATCTCTAAAACGTGGGGATGGGGTTTTGTTTTGTTTGGATATGGCTCTGTTCCTGTTGCTTTTTGCTTAATGGGCCGGGAGCTGTGGTTCCCACCTTGTGCAGTAATGCTGCAGGCCTCTGAGCAGTGCACTGCAAACCAATTTACATCTGGAGCAATTCTGAATCACCATATCCATGGAAACTAATGTGCTTCTCCCCTTGACACGAGCATCCGGATAGATGCTGCTCCTGCTCCCCTTGCAGAGCTGACCTTGCAGGCCACAGGCTGCAGCTCTGATGTGTGTGGGAAAGCCCAAAGCCAATTTTTTGGATGGTGTAGCAGGCTGTAGGATTTGATCTGTGAAATGGATGGAGGAAAGAGCCTCACATATGACTGATGGTACCTAGAGCAGCCTGTGGCCGTGCAATGTACACCGGCAGGTCAGGTGGGTGCTGTAGGGTACCCAGGCGTGGGTTTGCACAGATGTGTGCGTGGGATAATGTGCCATTGGGAATGGTCAGTAATGGCTCCAGCGCTCTGCTTTTATTTAATAACCTTGGTGCCTTGGCGTATAGGAGGCTGTCTGCCCAGAGGAGAAAAGGCTTTGGGCATCTGCTCTGCAGGGCTGTGAGATAAGCTGAGGAGGGGACGCGCTGGGATGGCTGCTCTCACCCTGCAGCCGCCCTCCAGCTATGCTGCTATGCCTTATTGATCATTGATTAATTTAATTGTAACATAACTGGATCGATCAGAGTCAATATTTGATCAGCACCTCCTGCTCTTTTGAAAAGCTTGAGGGGGGCAGCTAGATGTCAAATACCCTGAAAAAGTTGAGAGAAAATCTGCGAGGAGGGAGAGTGCTGCTGTGGGATGTTGGAAGCTGCTTCAGCAAGGGACTACCCATAGCGTGCAGCTGTGTGCTGTTGGCAGGCGTCCGAGCATCTCACTCCTGCCTTTTGCGTCAGTTTTATGGGAGATGGCCCCGTGCTGCCGAATAGCACGGGGGGCTGGGAGCCCCTTGCTGGGGCCACTGCAGCAGGCAAGCGCCTGCTGGCGAGTGGATTATATGGTGTGATGTGAAAACAAGTGTATGGTGTGCCGCAGGTTGTGCTGTCTTGATGTCCTTGTGCAATTCCTGCTAACATCAGGGGAAGGTTTGTTTTCACCTGGGGACAGAATAGGCCCATCTTGTCCCTCTCAACCTGGCGCGAGGAACAGGCAGGGCTCTCTGATGTGATCCCAGCAGGACAGCTGCATTAGGGCGCGGTGTTCAAGTAGTCTCTGGTTTCTGTGTGTTTTTTTAAGTACTTTTTCCTTAATAATTGGACAGTGCATTCATGTACATCACAGGTCATGGTATCTCATTTTAAGAGGGTCTCAGTGGGAGTTTTCTTTTAGTTCAGCCCCCGTCCAGCAGGATCTCCCCAGACAGGCAAACCCTGGTGCTTGTGCACAGCTCATCATCTCTTTGTGCAGAGGACAAAGCAGGGATCTGCTTTTGGTCAGGAGGCGTTGACTACGAGCACATGGAGACATGGGCTGTGTGCGTGCACGGCACTGAAGGGTAATGGGCTTGAGTTTGGAGTCACTGGCTTGGTAAAACCTAACTGTAATAAAACAGCCAGTGTTATGAGTGGGCCCAAACAAATGCTTTTTACTGCTCTTCTGTTGTGCTGGGCAGTTTGAATTCACAACCTGAGCTTTGCAGTAAGTGTTTTCTCGGTGGACCAGATCATATCCGTGGCCACAATTGTCCGAGTGCCTCGGGGTGCTGGAAATCCAGCCCAAACTCTGGGCCTCTGGTCTGCTGCAATCAGCCCTGGGTAAGTCCCGGGGGTCTGGAGCTGCAGCGCTGCTGGTGGGACCCAGGTGCTTCCCCCTGCCTGCCCTGGCTCAGGGTCTCTCCTTGTCTGCCTCCCAGCATGGCCAGGGCAGCAGCTCAGCCCTGAGTTGCTGTAGGAGCCAACAGAGCTCATGGGAAGCAAAGCAGCCCTGTGCAAACAGCTGGCTGACCTCCCTGCACTGGCTCCGGACACCAGCCGAGAGCAGGGAGGAGGAAATCTTGCTGGATTTCCCCTCAAGCTGGATGCAAGCATGGTGTTTGACCGAGGCTGCCAGCATGCAGCTCCTAAGCTCTCCCTGAAGACTTGTGTTTCAATCGATAGCCTGAGTCGATAGCAGGAATCTGTCTACTCAAAGTCTTTGAAAACAAGGCCACAGGTGACTCCAGTTTAGCACGCGGGCATTTGAGAGATGATGTCTGCCTGAAATCCTTGTTAACACACTGATTATGGTCACTGAAGTTCAAAATATTTGGCAGTTCTTATAGACACTTCCCTGCAAATTCATGGTATTGCAAACCACTACGTAAGCATAGCGGAGTGTAGCTCTGCATCCTCTTTGTCTAGGAAATGCAGATTATTAGGCTGGGCTTGCACCAGAGGAGAAGCTGAGAGAGGCTAAACATTGGGCTGTTGTGCTGGCAGAAGGGATGGGAATGGAGTCAAGATGCGGCTGTGCTCTGCACGTGCTGCCGTGGTCTCCCCAGAATAAAACTTCTTCAAAATAAAGCTTCAGATCTCAAGTTTTCCTTTCCTATCGCAGCACGGCACCACGCATTGGGCACGTACAGCTTGGCTGCGGGCAGTCCAGCCTCAGCCCCGGGTCATCCTCAACACTGCCAGCCTCGCAGACTCACCCACTTTCTGCTGTCGAAGCTGCCAGTGACGCCACGGCAGCTACTCTTTGATGTGGCACTGATATAAATAGCTCCCTACCTGCCACTGAGCCTATCTCCTTGCTGCCTGGTAAATCACTTGGCAGGAGCGAGGCCCCAGGAGAGGCTGTAGCAAGAAGAAACAAGTGCGGGACTTGGGAAACCTTCCGGCTGATGCAGCCCCAGGGAGCTGAGTTGTAAGGGGAAAGCCCTGACGTCGCCCAGCCCATCAGGCCAGTGCTGGTGTTTGTGCCAGTGGGGTAAGGTCACACCAGCAGCGAGGGTAAGAGCCTGCCGGGTCGGGGGGGGGTCCCTGCACAGCACCATGTGCCCGTCCCTGCACTGCTGGGTGCTTGTGCGCGCGTGATGGGGATGCTGGGGCACATGGCGCCCTGGGTAGCGGGGACCCAGTGAAGCGGTGCTAAAATCCTTCCCGTCTTAGCTCCTAGGAGAAGCTTGGGATCTCCCCTTAATGACAGTGCATTCATTTTGCTCTTTTGAAGGCATCATCCTTATGTTCAACCTTCTCATCTGTCTCTGTTCAAGTGTTTCTTAACATTCAGTCTCCAGCTAGTGCCAAGCTGCTCTCTTCCTTGTAAAAACAAGCAAGAACCTGCACAGAACGCGTATGCCACTTCCTTTCTTGAGTGTAGGCTCCGTGTTTTACAGCTCTCTCGTGCAGGACTGACAGCTCTATCACCTGTACAGTAAATGATACGTAATAATTTAGGACCAAGGCTGCTGGGTGGGAATACCTCTCGTGCTCACTGAGGCTTCAGGGTGTCTCCGTCGGGGTTGTGTTGAATGTCCCTCTGGTAAGATCCTGGACTCCACAACTGTGCTGTGGCAGTGGGACTAGGGGTGTGTGTTGGGGTGGGGGGAACACAACACAATTTGGGTTCAAGGAAACAGTTTTTGTGTAGTTTGAGATTTGTCTTTGTTTCCTTGCCTGCCAGGACCTAGTCTTTGTGTACAGCTCACCAAGTACCCAAAAACATCTAGTGTCTGGAAAACCAGAAATGAGTTAGATTTGGTTCCCTGATCTAGAAGGAGCCTGATGTAGCTCGTTAGAGCAGGTTTTCATAATGTTTCTTCCCTTCTATCTGCATTGTTTGGCTCTTAAAGGACTCTCTAAGGAAGCCTCTCTTACCTCTTTCTGTGTGTCTGTGCTTTAATGCCACCTCTGAAAGCCCGTGATCAATACCGGGGTTTTCTGCATGGCATGCTTGTCTGTATGGCAAGCTCTACGCTGTGTGAACGCGGTCATGTTCCTGCATAGCTCAGAGTTTCCAGGGTTGCCATCAGCCCAACCCCAAATCTTCTGGGCATCTTTGGTTCCTCATCCCTGGAAAGCACGGCACAGACTCAGGAAGGAGAGATGTGCCTCCAGCTGTGTGGGGAGGTGACGGGCAGCGCTGTGCTAAGCCAGCCCTCGTGAGATGGAACAAAACTCACCCCTGTTCTGAGCAGGGCATTGCCCCGCAGGCAGCTCCGCTCGGCTGAGCGGCGAGCTTTGCGTTTCTCCACTTGGCAGGTGGCTGCGCAGGTTCGCTTTGTGCCCAGCACCTTCAAGGAAACACTCAAAGCACTTCATAAAGATTGTGATGTGCTTTTAGTGCGGTCCTTGCAAATATACAAAGTGGTATGGACTTGGAGGGGCTGCTAAAGAAGGGAGGAGGCTCTGGGAAGAGAGAGGTGTCTGCCTCTCATCAGGGCTCGATGGCTTTTCAGGGATAGTGTGGGCTTTGGATGCAGCGTGTGGGGAGGTTTGAGGGCTGAACAGCCAGGCTGTGCTTTCGTGCACGTGAGCTCGGTCTCCACATGGGCTCCCAGCTCCACGGGCCAAGCCCTCCACACGCTGTGCTCAGCACATCTGGTGCGTGCGTGTGTGGGAAATGACATGTCCGTAACGACACGGTTGGATTTTCTGCCTTCGATGATTTGCTTGTGATAAGTCTGCAGAGGCAATAATAATACAAGGCTATTAAATTCTCTGCAGATCGGTTTTGAGCGACAGAAGTCGTGGTTGCTCTGTTTGATAGTAATTGATCAGGTGATGGAGAAGAGCATTATGATTCCTTTGTCTCAATCCATTGTAATTGTGCTCCAGGGAGGGCACGCAGCTGGGCTGAACATAACCCTGGCATCTTCCCTTGGCTGCAGGTCCTTCTGGCCTGTCCCTGGAAAGTGCGGTTATTTCTAGAAAGTTTGGGACCTGTGTTAGCAAACCGAGCGGTTTTTGGAGTTGTGGTTGTCCAGACACTGCTGTCGGGTGCACTCGGACCTCGAGGACAGAACCAGCCTCTGCTTTCCCTCACTGCCCCAAATTGGGCACTCGGTATGGTCTCACCCAGCAGCGGGAGGGTGTGCAGTGATTTCCCCCTGACCTAGGGATCCTGAGCTGCCCTAGAGGATGGCAGGGGTATTTGTAGCTCTGCTGAGGTGCTGACAGATTAGAGACCTTGCATGAGAAGATGGTTTTGTATAGTTTGCAGGTAAATACTCATAAATTTGCTCATAAACTTGCGAGGTTCATCTATGGATGCAAACCTGCTCCTAAATCTTGTGCTTCAGCTTTGTACCCTGAGAGCTTCTTGTGGACATGGCTGGAGGTGGCCTGGGAGGAGCAAGAGCTGTGCCTGGGTCTGGCCAAAGCCTTCGGCTGGGGCTGCTGCCAGGGAGGGCTCGGGTTGTTCTCAGCTCTTGGGTAGAGGCTGCTGCCTCCCACCCTCAAAGCAACTAGTGTTTCTTCAGAGCAATTACAGTCTCATGAATGCTGCCCAGTCCAGCCAGAACAACAATGCCGAGGCTCGTGGGAGTGGTGCAAGCCCTAGGGGAATGGGTGGATCAGCGTGGATGGGATGCGAAGGGAGGGAGGAGCTCAGGAAGTTTAAAACAGGGAACTGGAGCCCCCGCTGAGCACACCCCTGCTGCTGGATGCTCCTCCAGCTGAGCATCCGGCCAGCCGTGAGTGGGAAAGAGCAAAGCCAAACCCTGCCGGGTGCTCCCAGCCATGGACGAGTTTTTGGCCATGACTTTGCACCAAGACCGCCCCCCCCACCTCCTTGCTTCCCTGATGCTGCAAAACCCCGACCAGCCTCGAATACGGCGATATCCCCCCGTGCACAGAGCAGACGTCCCGCCCCACCCGAGACCTGCAGCCCTCGTGGGATGCAGCTGGAGAGGGACTTGGGACACCACGATGCTCCTCATCCTCCCTCCCTGAAGAGGAAACTCGGCTCCTCAGCCTGTGCCACTCTCGGCTCTGCCAGCCCGTGCTGGAGATGCTGAAGGAGTTTTGTGCAGCCAGAGCTTTGCGAGTCCCCCGCCCCTCCAGACGCAGCACTTGGGAAGCCCGATCGCGCGAGCGAGCTCTCCAAAGTGCCACCGGCCAGAACGCATCAGGAAAGGTGTAACCGTAATAATTAATAACAAATAATCTCCAACTTGTTCCGCAACACCTATTTCTGCTTACGGCCGTGCCAGTCTCGCTCAGCTCAGCCCCTGCCACAAGTGACACCGCCGTAGCCCCCCCTTCCTCCCAACTCCACCCCTAGCTCCTCTCCAGCGCAGGCAGAGCCTGCGTCGTGCCTGCAAAACCATCACCCGCCGAGAAATGCCCAAGCCCACCCCGCGCTCTTTCCTCCCCAGCCCCGTGTGGGACGCAGCAGGATTCGGCCGCTTCCCCCGCGCTCCTCCCGACTGCGCACACTGAAGGAGAGTTGGCTCTGCTGGAAATGGTGCCCTGAAAGCTGCAGCCTCTTTCCTCCGTCTCGAGTGGAGGAAGGAGGGAGAAGGCGCTTACCTTGTGTGGGTTCGATGGCTGTGCATGAGCCGGGGGAGCGCGGGGCCCCACTGCCGCCGCCGGAGCCTCTGCTGCGAGGCAGAGCTTGGCTGGTGCCTGCCCGAGTGTGGATGTGTGTGCCCAAAGCCACTGCAGCATCTCTGCATTAGGATGTGCTCCTCCCTCTCCTCCCTCCTTGCGTGCGCGCTCCCTCGCTCGCTGCCAACCACCACGCCGGTCCCTGGAGAGGGTATTTTTTCCTCTGCCTTTACCTCACTTGCCAAAGTCCAAGGACCAGTCAGAGAGGCAGAGCGACTTGCAGCATCATGCATAATTCATGTCCATCCTCAGCCTCCGTGGCTGCTGCTCCCACCCGTCCCCAGCAGAAACCCCTCGCCTGCACCGATCGCCTCTGGCTTGCCCGGTCCCTGGGGCCGGAGCAGGTGTGGGCCTGGGGCTGAGCTGGGGGGCTTGGGGCTGAGCTGGGGGGGCACAGTCCCGTGTCTGTGGGGTGGAAGCAGAAAAGGGACCAGCCGCAGCTTGGGGGGGTCTCAAGAGGGACACCCAGCTCTGTGCAGCGTGTATGTTTCTGTGTATGTGCACGCCCCCATGCCTAAATGTGCGTGTAAAACTGTACACGTACATAGCCAGGTTTATATGTGTGCTGTGGAAGTTGTGTTATGGCAAAATTTTGCGGAGCTCCATTGAGCCAAGCGCAGCTGTCATAGGTGGGACCGATCCGTGCGTTGCGCTGCGCTGGGGACTGGGGTCTGCACGGAGCTGGGTTTGGCTGCAAGCTGGGGGGGGGAATCTGTCTAGGCGGATGATGCCATGAGACGTGACAGGGACGCTCCAGGACCTCCTTTGTGACACCCTGCAGGCACCAAGGTTTGGGAGAAAGAGATGTTTCCCATCGCATCGCTGCTGACGAGCCCAGGTGCTGACGACTCCTGGTTTGGGGTTTGCCGAGGGGCACTGCGCGAAGTGAGGTGGGAGCGGAGCGGTGGGGAGGTGGCAGCGGCCGCCCCGCGCTTTCCCTCCCTCCAGCTCCGGCACAGACCTGCTAATGATGGAAGGAGATCAATGGGCACTGGGCTGTCCACAGGTTAATGGCCTGCAATTACGGAGGAGTAATTAAGGCATTAGTATCTCTATTGATTGGCAAAGCTCCAGCGGTCCAGAGTCCTCCAGCCAGACGGGTGCAGGCGGGAGTGTGATGGCACGGGGTGCACTGTGGGGGGACGCGAGCCGGTCCTGCCTGTCCTTCCATTGCCTTTACGTCCCGTACTCTGCCCTCAGCTGCTATTTTTGGGTGAGACCAGGAGAAACTGGGCACGGCCTTTCCTGCAGACCTTGTCTGGGATGGCTGATGCTCTGTGGTGGGCACCACCGCCTCGCAGAGGTGCGTGTGCGTGAGGCGTGCCAGCAGGCTCTGACTTCTCCCTGCATGTCGTGTGTAATTTTTTTCACTCACTTTTGGTGGACAGAAAGGAAGAACAACGAGATCCTGTACACTGCTGCCTGCCCCAAGCAGAAGGACTAATGGAGGCACCGAGCAGAGGAAACCCAAGGGAGGTGAAGCGCCCTCGCCAGTGGATGGAGGGCAGAGAAGAGGGAGGGTCCTGCT
Organism: Chauna torquata; assembly: GCA_013399475.1. Taxonomy (NCBI): domain Eukaryota; kingdom Metazoa; phylum Chordata; class Aves; order Anseriformes; family Anhimidae; genus Chauna; species Chauna torquata. The sequence goes on from VXAL01003611.1 coordinate 87,179, forward strand.
GCCCATCCTCTGCCCCTCTCCTCCCTGTCTCTGCTCTCACAGCTCCCAAGGGTTTCTCCGCAGCTTACAAAGGCATCAGTGGACCCCTCTGGTGTTTGTCCTGGTGCAGACGTACTGAGACCACACTGCAAGCAGCTGGGGGGAGGAAACAGCTCTGTAAGGGCTCCCTTGAATATTTCCAGTGCTGATGGAGGACAGCTCTTAGCTACAGTAATGGGGAACAGGCTGGAGCTGGAATTGTCCCCCTCTGAGGGTAATTGAGGCAGTCTGTCGGCATTGATCCAGGCCCCGCTGCCCCACCGGGCAGGCAGAGGTCAGGAAAGAAGTGGGTGTCATTATCATGCCATAAAAAGGGCTGAGCACTAATGTGTGTGTCTCTCCCTTTATCGATCGTGAGGATGAGGATGGGTCCGTTGTCGCTCATTTCTGGGCAATAAAATTGCTTTTTCCTATGTGAGTGATGGGAGCAGCTGGCATCCATCAGGGAGCATGCAGGATGGAGAAACAAGTTTCTTTAGGGTCTTCCTGGCTGAGCCCACCTCATTCAGAAGGGTTTTGCCATGAGTGGATGCTTGCTAGCTCTTCTTAGCCGTCACCTGTGGCCCACGCTGTGCCAGGACAGCGGCTCCGATATCGCAGCATCAGAGCAGCAGCGGGTGTCCACGGGTGGGAGCAGAGATGGTGGTCCCCAGCAAGGGAGGATGAGTCGGTGCATCTGCTGGGACAGGAGAAACCGGGACATGGATGCTTCAGGATGGCCAGAGGTGAAATCAAAATCAGTGCAGTTATTTTTTTGGCAGCTGGTAATCCAGGTTGCCAGTAGGTGCTGGGTCGGGCCGAGTCCTGGTGTCACTCAGGGATGCCTTTTAAAGCCCCTGTTTGGCTGCGTCACCACCCTCCCTGAGACCTTGGGCCCTGCTGGTTCCAATTGCTTTGGACAGAGGACAACGGTTTTAAGGTATTTTAGGGATCCTTGGGTTCCAGCTAGTGTGAATTTCTGCATCAAGGCTAAGTGCAACTCCTGCTTCATCCTTCCACATCCCAAAGGACTTTGGGGTGGGGACCGAGGATGGCTGGTGCCTCCATCGCCCACTGTACCGGGTAAAGGTGCTTTTCTTCCTCAGTGCTGTTCAAGTGGTGGGGAGGGGGTGGATAAAGCCGCCGTCGCAGCACTGGAGTAGGAAGCACTAATACTTTCATCCTATTAGCGAGGGCCGCAGCAATTATATCTTCATTAGCTAAATAGTCTTGTGTTTTCCCCCCTTCCTTCAGCCCATTCTCGTCAAGGCTTTGCACAAGGGAACCGCTGCTAAGAGCACTTTAGAGCCTTGGGGGCAGGCAGGGAAGGACGGGAAATGCAAGAATGGCCCAGGGGAGGAGGTAGAGCTCCCCTGCCAGGAGCTGCCAGGCTGGGAGGGGGACCTGGGTTAAAGCCTGGTGCTCCCGTATGTCTGCTGGGCTGGGGGCTTCCTGCTCCGTCTTATCTGTACTGCTTGAGGGTATTCGTGCTGTGGTCAGCACTGGGAGGGATGCAGAGCTATTCTTTGCTAGCACGGCACGTCTGAAACGCCAAGCCAGCATCGTACGTGCCCAGGTAACTGGGGACTGGACACGGCTGCTGAGCTGGCTGCATGGAGCAGTGCTCTGGGCTTACCCCTGAGCAAGCATTACACCTCTCTGCCTCAGTTTCCCTGCCTGGAAGGGATGCTAATGTCTGCACCAAGGCCTAATTGGCCTCCAAAGTGGTTGGTGAGGGCTTTGTGCTCCCATGCAGGCCATCAAGAGCAGTTGCTGCTGCTCTTGGAGTGGTTCTCCTAATGCAAGCAGACCTGCTTCTTGCAGGCTGGCAGTGGTGTGCAGTTATTTAAAACCTGGCTGACACATCGAACAGAAGTCAAACTGCCCAGCTTTCACATCACTCAGGTGTCAGACCAGGCATCAGGCAAAATCCAGGCGGATGCTCTGTCCTCTGGGAGAACGGGCTCTGCTCCCTGCCTTGGATGCTGCCCGCCCAGGCTGCTGCTGGGGCTGCGCGAAGGGCGATGTGCCGCGAGATGCTGGCGCTGAGCCTCCCCGCTGGCACGGCCGCTCTGCTCCCATTTACCCGAGGTGCTCCTGATGTGCCCAAAGCAGAGGCAGCATCTTGTCCCAGTGCTTTGAGCCACAGGAGCTGCTGCACTGAGTTTGCACGGGCTTTGCAACCTGTCCCCTCTGCCCTGCGCCTGCAGAAACGCTGTGCTGGGACGAGGAGCCGTGCAGGAGTGCTCACTCCTGTCCTGGCACTCTGGCTGCTGCTCTCGCATCTCAGCGCAGTCCCGTGCTGCGCTCAGCTCTCTGCACCTGGCTGTTGGGAGACGCTCCTGAAAACAAAGCATCCAAGATGTCAGTCTTGGCGCAGGACTTTGCCAAGATAAAGCAAGGCCTGGCTGAGCAGGGTAGCAAGGGATAAGCTGAGGCTTTTAAACCGCTTGGTCACATTTTCCTCAGCTGAGCCACCGAGCCGTGGGAAGGTCGGGCTGTTTGGGCTGGGAAATGGATGGTTTGGGGCAAAATTCTGTCATGCCACCTCCCCTGTCATAGAATGGTAAAATCATTTCGGTTGGAGAAGACCTTCAAGGTCATCAAGTCCAACCTTCAGCCTGACCTACTGAGTCCCATCACAATTTCTGGGCTTTGGTTCGGCTTCCTGGGGAAGGGTTGGGGGCGCGGATGGGGCCAAGCCGGATGGCGACGGCAGGGGATGCCTGGGGACGGGGCCGTGTCGCTGGCCACGCGGGACTGAAAGCTGATGGACATGAAGTGCAGGCTTAGCATGAGTTTTGAACAATGTTTTATTATATGTTTAGTGTTCTCTATACAAAAAAATCCAGTCTTTTCTTTTTACAGTGATTCAAAAAAATGATATCTGAGTATTTTGGCCTTCTTTCATCTCTCATGCAGTCAGTTTATAAGTCCTTTTATTAAACACTTTTTCTGTAGTCCATAAATCTTCTTGCTGTAAACTGTTAATTTTACAGCTTCAGATATACATTTCTTATTGGAACAAGTGGGTTGACACAAAGGTGTTGGTTTTTTGCTTTAAAAAACAAGGGCAAATAAATACGTAGAATACTTTAGACCAACCAGGAGGTTTTACAGAGAGGATGGATGGAGATATATTTACAAATTAAAGAAAAACAAAACAGTCCAATAATTTCTTTCTGATGTGAGCAGAAGAAACAAACATTTAAAACTGTACTGCGAAGGAAGAAGTTTGTTTTATAGGTTTGACACGGGGTTTAGACTGCATTGGACAATCAAAGCCCGATGCCCACTTGCGAAGGACATGGAGAGAGAGGTGATGCTGGGCAAGGGGAGCTACCGATGCAGCAGGGTGTTTTGTTAGGACCAGAAAAGCACTGTTACTCTCTTCAATAAAACAGGTCTTAGTGCAAGAAATAGAAGGTGGGTGTTTTTTATTTTTATTTTTTTACGTTTACAAGGTTTATTTATTTTTATTGCTTAACTGAAATCGTTTGCTGCTAGTACACAATTAAGCCTGGTACGGTGGGCGTTATGTTGCAGGTTGAACTCGCAGCTCTGCTGGGACCTGCGCCCAAGGAGAGGCAGCTGCTGGCGAGGGATGGATGGGGCGAGGGATGGATGGGGCAGCTGAAGGATGCTGCTGCCTGGCTCTCACTCGGTCTCTTAATGCAGCTCCCCGTGGCCAGATCCATCTCTAGGGGCAGAAGTGGCTGCTCTGCATGGGCTCAGGAGCTTTCCTCTGCAAGAAGGCAATGCTGGACAGGGGGTGTTGTGGGGATGCTGTGACCCGGCTTGTAGACGGGATGGGCTGTTGGTGTTTCCACGAGCAGGGTTTCAGGAGGGCTTGTACCAAGTCTCGGTGCTTCCCGCAGCTTCTATGTCTCTCACTGCAACATCACTTAGAATAGGAGCAGCCTCAAGATCACATCAAAGTGACAACTGCCCTCTCCTATCAAGTTTGCAAGTTTGGAGTTGAACCCAAATTGCTTTTCTCCAGCTTTTAAGAGCACTTTGATTTGGGTCTGGCTCATCTCTCTTTTTATTTTTTTAAGTGTTTGCCCCTAATTTAGATCCTTGCATCTTCTGCAGAACAGGAGGTCAGAGTGTGACCTGCTCTGGAGAGGCTGCGTGAGTCCTGGGGAGGGACAGGCACCCCTCAATGGACATTGCTTGGAAGGGTCCAGCAGTGGGGGTCTGGCACTGGGCCCTCCTGTACCTCCCTGCTGATCCCTGCTGAAACTTCGGGGGAAGTTGCAACAAAATACAGTAAAAAAAAAAAATTCACTATATCTTACAATTTTTGAATAATTTTACACCCGACCAGTACAAGCCCACAAGTAATTCACACCAAGCCATTCATTCCCGGGTCCTCTGCAGGCGTTGCCTTCCTTTTCTGCTTGCTCACAGGTACGACGGTGCTCGGACTCCGTCAGTGTTTCTGCAGGACCTTTCTGGGGCTCGGCCGGGCTGAGCCCAGCTCCTTCCCCGCTCACCGAGGCCACGGTGTGCTGGGCATGCACGGAAAAGCCGCGTGGTGGATGGTGCTCTGCTTCCAACCAGACATGAAGAGGTTTGCTCAGTAAAACAGTGGTTAATGGCAGGACACAAATAGAGGCTTTAATACGAATGGCACGTAATACAGACACACGGCACAGACCACCCTGCTTCCAGGAATGCCTGACCAACTTTCTGAAGGTTTGGAGATGTCCCATGGTAGCCAAGAGATTCGTGGCCCACGTGAGCAGCCGGTCTGCGTAGCAGAGAGATGACACAGCGCGACTTTCTGTGCTGAGAGCCAAGACTCCCAGCTCCCGCGGTGGAGTCTGCTGCTCAGTGGCAAAGGCTGCGGGTTGCTTTCTCTCCAAGTTACGCAAACTCAGCGCTGCTGTAAGGACAGCCGTGGGCTGTCACGTTGGCTGTTCCCGTGACTGAGAGCTGTGTTGCATTTGGCTTAATGTGTTTGCTTAAAAACTGAACGCAGTTGCTGGATGGGCTGGGGGATGCTCTCCTTAAAGTGGATGGGAGGCCGGTGGCAGCAGTAGGAATGGGTCTGCTGCGTGAATGCATCTATGTCGTGGGTGACAGCAGCACGCGTGGCTCCTGCCCCGCCAGGCGACCTGCGGGAGGCCCCTGGCAGATGGTTCCTGTGCTGCCCTGGGGGAGCAGCGGCACCCCCAGCTCCAGGGGGGCCTCTGCCGCCTTGCTTCGGATGGTGCATGTAACTCATCTGCTGTTCGGTTTGCTCCCAGTTCTTTCCCGTTTCCGTTGTGATGCCGACCTGGTCCAGGCTCTCTTCCCTGAAGTGCAGGATAGTTGTGCCATTAGCAGCTTCAAGAATGTGGCAAAGTACATCTGAGCAATCCATATTAGTAGAAGTATTCTTGTTAGCGATATGTCTTCATAGCAAACCAGCTTGCAAGCTAAAAGAATAATTGCATTAATCCTATTGCATTTAATCCATTAAGCTGAACAAAAACCTCCTCCTTAGAAAAGAAATGAAAGAAAAATCCATCCTAACGTCGTTCAACATCTGTGAAACAGTCTGAAGAAATCCGATCTCTCTCAGCGAAGGTACCTTTGGTTTCAAAAGTGCAGGAAGTGGGAGAATACACACGGCGTTGGCCACTAAGTACTGTCTGTTAGAAAACTCTACCCTCTACAAGGATCCATGCGTTCTCAGCTGGGAGAGCTGCCCAGTGTCCTACTCCTACTGGTCTGGCGGATCGACCGTCACGTTAGGGGCGCGGAAGCGGTGGGGGTTAGTCTCAGTTTATTAAACTTCACGGGAAGTTCGAAGCTGTGTAAGGCATGTGAAGGAGCACTCCTATCCGAGACGCTTTGTTACAGTGTGTTAACAGGTTTAACTTAAACTGCGTGTTTTCTTGATATGTAAATAACAGAGCGGAGGCGAGTTCCACACGTGGAAGTGTCTCTCAGGCTGATTGACCAAGGGGGGGAAAGGCCACTGTAAGAAATTAGGAGAGTTTAGCTGAGAACACTCGACCTGGTGCATCCCCCGCTGCTGGGGGGGACAAGGACCTCGGTGCCTGTGCTGCCGCAGCTGTCCCCATCGCCGCCCCCGAGGGACGCAAGTCCCTGCAGCGTCGGTGCAGCGCAGGGTGACGGCGGGGATCTGCCACCCGGTCCCGGTGGGTGCTTTTTGGCCTGACCAGGTGGTTTGATGGTTTGTTTTGTTTTTTAAAATAAGTGATTTCTGGTCCCCTCATCCTTTGTTAATACTGGTCCTGCTTCCACTCCCTCTTTGCTACATAAGATTTATGGGGTTGCCTTTAAAAGAAAGCAGGCATGGTCTGGGGGCAGTTTTCCCCCAACTTCTTACAAAGCAAAGACTGAAACAAAATGTTTTGCCTGCGGTTCCCCAGGCAAGTGAAGCTGTTATCCCGGGCTTGGCAGACAAGCGGCACCTGGCCGTCCTGCAGCAGATAAATCCCACCAGCTCTTCTGCAACTCCTCGTCCTCCAAGGACTCCCCTGAGCCGCCCAGAGGTGGCGGGTGACCTCCGGGGGACATGGACGTGGAGGCTCAGCACCCACGCGAGGTACGGCGCAGTCCCAGAAGCACTGAGGAAGGTGGTGGGGACCTGCGCTTCCTGGCTTAGATGTTGCTTGGTCTTTCAGGAAGGAGGTTTGGGAGAGGCTATGGGCAAGGTGCTGCATGAGGATGGACATCGCTGTAATACAGTATCATGGTGTTGTTGCCCGAATATCGACCGCTCTCCTTTTCTTTCATGCATTTAGGAAGCTCTTGTTGCTCTGCTCAGCCCTCTTCCCTCCCCCAAATTCCTTTTTTCCCCTTATTATCTGCAACCTTCCTATAAATATTGAAAAGAATTTTTAACTCCCTCCTGAAAGAACAAAAAGGACCTGGGGGAGCCGGGTGCAGCGCTCCTGCATCCTGCGCCTCCTCCAGCCCTGTGCTTCAGCTCCGATTCCAGCTACAGCTACAACCCATCCGCGCCTCGGGAGTCCTTGCCATTTGCTTGTTTGCTAAGGATAAGATGGCAACGGCAGCCACCTGGTCTGCCTGTTTGCTTGGATTATTTTTTTCTATTTTTTCTTTTTTTTTTTTTCCTTTTTTCTTTTTTTTGTGTCAATGGTTGGTTTCATTCACACGTTTGTGTTGGAGGTAGTGGCGGCGGTGGCTGTTGTTTAACCCCCATCCACTACAAACATCTTAGGCTGTTTGTGGTTCCAGCGTATTGCGCTATGCCAACGAGTAGATAGCATTGACTGGGGACGTGGCTTCTGAGCTCTCGTTGCCTTCTGTCTCCTCCTTGTCCTTCTTCACCGTGTACTGGCCGATAAAGGAGCCGTCCTCGTTAAACTGCCCTTCGCCCCCCTCACCATAGTCCACCAAGCTGTCGTCGCTCTCCTGCTGCTTTATCGTGCCGTCCAGGGAGGTCTGGCTGTTCGGCAGGGGTTTGTTGTCTTCGTCGCTGGTAGCAGAAGACAGACAGACAGACACAGCAAGGGTTGAGAATGGGGCTCACAAGGGATGCGGCTAAAACCCAAGGTCTGGATATTCAAAAATAAATCCAGTGTGCAACTGTGCTGAGCAGAGGCTGCGAACGCAGGAGGAAGGTGGGTCGCTGTGACCGCACATAGCGAGTCACGGGGCGCCTGATACGTACCGAAGGCAGGGAGACAGCCTCCGTGAGCGAGGCCCACAGCTGGGTTTTGTGCTGTGGCTGGTATTCCTGCGAGCCCAGCCTTCGTGCTTTTTCTTTTTAGAAAGCGATTTATTTTACCCATATTATGTAGGTTGCTTAGATCAGTCCAACTGGATGTACATTATAAATATCCTTCCCTTGTCATTGCTTATAGTCTTTCTTTCTCCTGGCATTTTAGCCAACCTTGGTGTAACCTTAGTTTAGTGAGGTTTGTTTCCAGCTTTCCTTGCAAAAACACACTCTGTGGTTTAGATAGCTACATGCAATGGGGAAAACTCTCAAAGCACTGCGAGGGGGCATGTACAGGATGCCAAGTTCCGTGCAGCTTCCAAAACTCATGGGAATTTACCTTTCCAGGCTTATTTCTGAGCATCTAAGCTTGTTTGCTCAATTCTTTATCCTTTTCTCTTTTTCACTAGAAAGATTAAGCCAGGTCACTGAAAAATAAATAGTCTGACCCACAGGACAAAACAACCTTTTAAAGAAACCTTTTAACAAAAAATTGGGGAAAAGCTGTTTTCTCTCTGGAAGGCAAGGACTGGTACCTCATAGGTAAAGATAGTATTGCACTGAGGATGAGTGGATTGCTTTATATAAAAATTAATTTTCATATCAACTAATCATTAGTTCACATTTGAGCTTATGTTCAGCATGCAAATTGTATAATACATCTAAAGAGATCACTTATGTATCTTAAACATTTTTTCCTCCCCACCATTCCTGTCTATTTTGTTGTTTTAGTCCTGGACTCAGCCGGCTTGCTTCCCAGTTTGGCATTCTACTCTGTTCTTTGCTTTTCTTAAAATTGGTAAAAATACTGGGCTATTTCAAAGCTGTATTTGCAGAGTCATCAATCAAAAAAGTAATTCAGCCTCTTGTTTGTTGCTCTTTAAAAAAAAGTCTCCTGTAGCCTTTTGAGTTTTAAAATAGCATCTCAGGATTCGCCCTGTTGGTAGTCAGCATCCACACCAAGGTATCTGCTTCTGGTAAAGGCATGGGTAACGCTTTGCTTGGGCCAAAGAGCAAAGTGCTCTTTAGCGATGAGAGCGGCCTGGGGAAGGCATCACATCTCTCTCATGCCATTTAATTAATGGTATCAGCTCTCTACAGTGGGAGAGGAATTTGGTATCCCACAGCACAACTTACAGCTTTGTAACGTGTTTCCTTATATCAGCACTTTGTGAATTAAGCAATAATACAAAACCAATATTCGAGGCCTTGTGTTAACTTGGCATCACAATAAATAATAACTTGTTAGCTCTGTAAGCAGCTCCTTTCAGGGGGTGGGGGAGGAGAGAATTCAGTCTACAAGCAGGACCAGCGGTTAGAAAGTCCAATTAATGTCAAGCAGAGAGTGGCAAAAACCAGATCCCTTTATCTGAAATATCCTTTCCCAAGATTTGGGGTGGGTTCAGTTGAAACTGGATCTAGAACCAGGTTTTCCCTAATGTGGGCTCTGCAGTGCCAGAGACCCCGGCAATGCATTTCCCGAACCTGCCCCTGGTTTTACCTCTCTCCAGTACTATCCATCCTGTTAGTACATTAGGAGTGCGAAGCAGATACTCATCAGCACACTGATGTGATATAACCCTATTAAAATGGATTTCTATGGGTTTTGCTGATGGGTGCATTAGAGAACCAGAGCACCCAGCTCAAAACCATTTGGGAGACGTCATCCTGAGTGGCATAAATCATTGAGAGGAGAGGGGAGGCTGGAGCTGGAGTGGGGATTTTCAGGTGAGACAGAGCGTGCTGGATGGTTAGGGTCCAGTGTTTTCACTCGTGTCCCTTGCCACCGTCCCCAGGTCCTGCTGCACGTGGAGGGACCAGCTCGAGGGGGGGCCTGGCTGGTGCGCAGGGGTGCCCATGGAGCATTTCCAAGCAAAATGCAGCCCGTGGGGTGTGGGGGTACCCTGGCCCCAGCAGGAGGTAGAGGGGCCTTGTTTAATGTGTTAGGTGGAGGCAGGTTTATGGGGACAGGGAGGGGAAGGCAGAGTTTCAGCTACGAAAAAAACAAACTGCAAAAAGGAATAAGAAAAAAAGCTAAATGTGCCGGACTTCTGGCAGCACGTGGTCCTACCTTTCAAGAGACCTTCATGGTCCATGTGGATAGACCAGGTGAAAAGGAGAAGAAAGAATGGGAATAAAACAGAGAGAAGCAGAAAGAGCCTGATCAGAGAGAGATATGATGAGGTATGCATTTACAGGGGCAGTGCTAAAAACCAAAAAGAAAAGTCACTGCATTCCTCATGGAGCTAATTGCCTCGTTATACCAAATGGAGCCAGCGTAATCATTCAAAGCTGGATGAGCCCCATCAGCTTCCCCGAGAAAGCTAATCCAGAACAGCAGTGGATGGCACGGGCAGAGTCCGGGCTCTTTGTGTCGCGCTGTTTGCCAGGCGCCCGTTGTGGGGACCAGCAGTGAGCTGGCTGCGGGGAGCAGCGGCTGCTGCCGGGTGCCGACACGTAGCAGCCAGGGGCTGGGTGAAGGGACCGCTCGGCGTCCCCTCCGTCCCTCTGCTGGGTTTCCACGCTGATGTGACGTTGGTGCACGGCGATATCTATGGACAAGCCTACGCCTCCCCGTGCTGCTTCGCCAGACCTCTGCTCCCCTCGCTAGGCTGGGAACAGCTCTGTGTCCTCCTGTCCTGGTTGCTGCTGCAATGGGTGCCACCTGCAATGTGTGGTCCTGTGCCACAGGACCCTGTCCTGAATCAGAGCCGAACTGGAGCCCAGAAGGTAAAACCACTTAACTTTCCCTTCCCAGCAGCCCAGGTTTCCAGCCGACTCCCCCACATGCAGATTTAAACATTTGGTATAATGAGGCACAGTCACTGGCACAGAACATTGTCCAAGGATAATGGTCTCCTGCTTTGAAAATAAGCTTCTCAGCTTAGCCTCTGCCCAGGAAAACCATTATTCTGTTAGTGGAACAGAAAGATGTGACAGTATCTCTTAATTATAGGCTGCAGAGATTTGAAAGTTGCATGCACAGGGCATTAAGGACGTGAGATATGATGAGAGCATATCAGACATGCTATGTGGAGGTGGGGAGGGAAACCAATGAAGAACTCACGTCAGCTCAGATCCTGTCCTTGCCTGAAATACTAATTGCTACCCTCCTTGAGCCTAGCATTGTAATCATTTTGAATCTTAATCAGCTGACAGCGCTTCATACCAATCCTTCAAGTTCACCTTCCTTTCTGCCTCCTCGATGGAAGCCTCCTGTCACTTCTCCTAGGAAACCTGTTGTTCCTGCGGGAGGGGGCAGAGTTCATGGACTGGTTTGTAGTTTTTCTTTGGTTGCTTTTTTTTTTCCATCTAGTCCATGAGATGCTGATCAAAAATGCCGGAGCATCACAGGTTCTGCCCCAAAGCTGCGCACTGGCATGCTGTCCCCCTTCCTAGCAGGGTTAAGGAGCAGGATCACCTTCTGATGGGAGAATCTTGCCCCAGTTTAGCAAATCCGTGCCTCTCACAGCATGTTGCTGGTGCAATATTCTGTAACTAGACAGGCCTTCTCCAAAGGTCATGTCCACTGCCAGTTATGTGGCAAAAACTCACACCGATGGGTAAAGACCCCAAAAACCCAAAGTGGAACCCTTCAAACTCCTGCACTTTGGTCATTCCTGTGTGAATGATATCCAAGTTCACTGTTGTTGCCCTTCTACTGACTTCTGCCTTAGCCTGCACACTTGTGGCAGTGGGGCTGTCAATAAAAGGCTGAGATTCAGCTAAGCAGGAGCTGCTGTGCAGTAGGATGAAGGATTTACCCCACTCCTTCCCATTGTACTGTTGTGCTGCCCCTTGGATGGCGCTTGGGCAGCAAACGCAGCACTGCTGAATTCATCACCAAATACTGAAAGCTGCCAGCCACACCAAGAGCTTGGTTCTCCTCCCCTGCGATGCAAGTGATCCCAGAGCGATGGGGGTGAGGAGGTCTTGACTGCAACTGCCCCAACAAACCCTTGAGAAGCAGATCTCTGAAATCTGTGTGCTGCCAGAAGCTTGGTTGTGAGCTAGACCCGAGCCTGCAGGACCGTGTGTTGGTAGCTCCCAAGTGATGGTGTTTCAGACTTACTACGCAGTTGTTACACCATCCCACAAATTCAGGAACCAAGAGGATCCCTGTCATGACTCAGAGTTAAGGGGAGCTGCTTTGGTGAAAGTGTGGAAAATAGCAGTGTATTTTCTTTATAAAATTATTGTTTTCTATATTAAGCAGTTGTATTCATGGCTTGAAGGTGTAGAACCGGCATGGTGTGGAGGGCAATAAAGAATGGCGACCCTTTCCTAGAGTGTGCTTATTTGGGTTCCCACTGAGGGTTTATTTGTATTCTGTATCATCTCTCTCATAAAAAGGGGGAGCTTTGGGCTTATGACTTCCTTTGGAGAAAAACAGTTGCTACTGAAATATAGTTACCACACTACTAACCGTATAAACGTGATGGTATTGAAGAATGCAGTTGTTCTATTTTCATTTATGCACTGTGTGCGGGCAGAGATTTCATTTTGCTTCCTCTAATGTCTTTGGTGGAACACATGTGCCTTGTTACATCCCTTACTGAATTGTAAGTAAATTCTTCCTATCTTGGCTACATCAATTTGTAATGCTAGGAGTACTGGTAATGACGCAGGGTTTAATTAACCCCTGTTTTGAAGTCAGGAGGAAGAACTCCCACTAGCCTAATTGGGCTTTGGATCCAGCTCAGATGGAAAGGTGCATTTTAATTCTTTAGGGAAAATCACAGCATGCTGTAGGTGCTCAGAGGGCAAGCTGGGTGTACTGTAAAACATCCCTGTCATCTGTCAAGTGTGGGCAACCCAATGAGACCTGACATCGGTACCTGCTTCTGCTCCTTGGAGGCAACCATCAACAGCAGTGGAGGCACGAGTGCTGCGTGACAGTGAAATGGCTGGGAGAATGCTGGTTCCCCTCTGAAATACCCCAGGAGTTTTTTTCTGAAGGAAAAATGGCTGCTGCTCTTCAAAGGATGCCATTTTGCTTGAAAGTGGCTGATCATAGATGGGGGGAAATCGGAGCAGGTTGGGCAGAATCACTGCTGGGCTGTGCTGCAGCTCTGAGGGCTGTTCCTGAAGGGTTTCCCGGCGGCCTTACAGAAAAGCCTTGCTTTGAAGTCAGGTAGACCCCAAGTAAGTGAACCTGAGTGCCTTCAGGGCTGATCTAAACATAACTTTAGGCATTTCTCCCCTGGATTCTGCCTTATGAGTAGGAGAGAGGCTGAACTATGGGGTGATGTACCTGAGATATCCTGAGGCTGCTTCAAGAGTTTACTTTTGTGTTATCCATGTGTGCTGGGAGTGCCATTGTGGTTGCTCTGCTCTTGGTAAGAGCTGGGTCCCAGGTCCCAGCTCTCTGCCTGGACTGATCCTCCCAGGCTGAGGGAGGGGGGCAGAAGGAAACCTTAGCAGCATACTCTCAGCCTGGTTACTGCTCCAGGGTTTTAGGCAGGAAATGTTTCCTTTGGCAGAGGACTTGCAGAGAGAAGGAGGAAGGTGGGAGAAATAATTTAGGAGGCTGCATGGCACCGTGGTGCTGCGGAGGGGTAGAGCGGTGAGGTCTGTGATGGCCGGGGAGTGGGGCTGATGGGGGGACGTGGTCGCGTGGGTCCACATGCCGCATGGGAGCATACCTGTAGTCGAATGACCCATCTTCTACGTTCTTGTCTTCAGGATTTAGATGCTCATCTTTATTGTCGCGCACTGTAAGCAAGCACATCCCCAACACCGATGTTAAAAAGCAATAGGGAAGATGAAAGCTTTACAGGAGAGTAACAGCAGCTGGCATCGTGGCTTTGTGAAATGCCGGCAGGTGAAGGGCAGCCTTCCATGGACTCGGTAAAAACCCGTGCCTGGAGGGCTTGCAGGCTTGCTCCCAGACACTACTGCCGCAGTGGCACCAGGGCACAGGCACTCAAGATGGCTAGAGAGGATGTGTAAATTGGTGACTTTTCTTAAGCCGTGTCTTTGCTTTGCAAAAATTTAATGAGTTTTTTTTGCCTGAAAAGACCTCTTTCTAGATGAGCATGAGCAATTCTGCAGGATAGAGGTCAGGTCATGCAGAGCAGGAGTGTCCAGCTCCACAGCCTGCCTCCTCAGCACAGAGCCCTCACCTGACCTTTAATTAACTAAAATGCCTCCCACTAATAATAATGTTCCCGCTATGGAGGAAGGAAGGTGCTTGTAATCACAAGCGTGTATCTGAGAGCAACACCATTTGATTAGCCCCCGGAAGCCTGGAGATATTTAATCCATGAGCACAAAAGATTGCCACGCAGCGCTCTTACCTGGATATTTCCCGCCTCTGCTCCTCTTAATGAAGCAAACTATCAACAGAATGAGGACCAGGAGAGCTATGGCACACATCAGCCCGATGAACCAGCCCTGGGTTGCGATGTCCACATGATTCTTGGTATAAGCTGGGAAGAAAATTAAAAGGAAAAAAAGCTGTAAGGGAAGACCAGGACAACAGAGAGAAATAAATGACTAGAAGGACTCAGTCCACCAGTTTAAAAATGACCTGTCTTTAGCACTGCATTTGTATATGTATGCATTGACTGGGTTATCAGAGACTGTAGCGCTGGGATCTGTGGCTTTTTTTAATGGTAGGTCAACTCAAGATTTTAGCAGGAGCTATAAACAGCAAAGGGTCACAGCATAAAGTAAAACCTAGCACAGACCAGTGAGAAAAGGGCGTTGAAAAGAATGGCAAAAGAAGCTGGGTAACAGATTTGATCTTGCATTCTTGTGCCCAAAAGCCACCGTGGAGGCAGCTTCTGCGAAAAGGTCTGAAATAAAAGTGCCCAAGCCATAGCTAAAGATGTAATCCCTGGTGTGGAGTGATGCTGAGCAGCATCGCTCAACCCAGAGGGGTGCTGAGCCCTGAGGAGCTCATTAGCAGCCTCGAGCTGGGAGAAGCCTGCGTTGCCACAGCAAGGAGAGCTGCGGAGGGGATGGACACCGGGTCCTGCTGTGGGCAAGGAGGTCCCAGCAGCCACGAGTGGCTGAGAAAGGAGACGTGGAGACCAGCAGGACGTGGCCAATGCACGAGCGGGGACACGGGGGTGCGTACGGAGCCCTGGCAGCAGATCCTCGAGGAACGCCCCAGATTGCTGAGACAGGGTCTGGTAGCACTGGAAAGTCTTTGTACCACTGCTCCAACGCCCTCGCAAGGCTGCTGAGCATTCACGTGGTTGACACCAAGCAAAGGGCGGTGTCCTGTTCCCCAAACAGCGCTCCGGCTCCCAGTGGCCGTATCCTGCCTCACGTACTCTGCCTTGTTGCGTGCAGCTCCCATGCACAGTCAGACAGACAAATCTGTGTCCTATAAATAGCAACAAGCTGCCATTTTCTGGCTCACGTTGACATGCACTTCATATTCAGCAAGACAGAGCAGAGGAGAAAATAACCTTCAGCGCAGTGGGGGGCTAAAATTAACCAGACCGCACAGCAAACAGTGATAGGTATTCCTGGCAGGAGCGAGGGAGGTCTGAGCTGGACGGAATCGAATTGGGACTTAGTGGGGGTTTGACCAAACTGGGAAGGATGGAGCAGCAAACATCCCTTGTTGGTGCCCATGTGACAAAAAACAATTTGGAATTAGATTGCTGCTGCTGCTACCTGGTATTGGCTGCTTTGGCACTGCAGAGTACTGAGAAGGGTTGTGCTGCTGTCTTCGATGCTTTGACTTGTTTAATTAAATAAGTCAACTCCAGCCAACAAGACCTCCCAGACAGAGCTGAGGCAGTGCACGCAACTGTCTCGTGTAACTGTCTTGAGATAATCAGATTTTAAACCCACCACCTTCTACATGAGAAGCGATAATGGAAGATCAGCCCTGGCAGACAGGGTTGTGCCTGTACTTGGCTTATTAGAAACAGATACAGCCCATAAATAGGATGGAGAGGCAGAGCGGTGTTTGGGAAAGCTACAACCAGAGGTGCAGTTTTGCAGCCGGCTCCCATCACCATCCCCAGGGCAGTGCAGAAAAGCCTCACGGCCAGGGCACATCCCTGGAGTCACCCACGGATCGTGCCCAGCACCGTCTGGGATGTTTTAGTAACAATCTCCTCATGAGAATGAGGTGGTGCTTACAGAGAAAGCATAAAAGATAGCCCTCTGTTAATGTGTTCAGAATGAAAGGCTCTTGTGAAAGAGACAACAACTTTAAAAACGGGTTGAATTGGTAAACTTCCTAACCCACAGCACTTCAAGGCTGTAAGCCACTTATTCCTTCAAAATTGAACCCAAGATAAAAGGTGTTTTCCTTAAGATGAAATGTAAGCCGTGCTGTCAGTAGAGAATTGCAGCCAAACCATGACACAGGGAAATCCACAGATTAAAGAGGACGAGAATGACAAGAAAGTACTATTTGCTAAAGAAATGATGATGGATGCAGAATGTTCTGCGCTGGTGTTGCTTTTTTGGTGGGAGTGGGCTGCCTAGTGGTACCTCAGCTCTCTTTTGCTGCTTTTCCCTTTAATGCTGCCAAATTCAGTATTTACCTTTAAAACAACTTGAGCTGTATAGTCCTGGAAGATGCACTTTTTATAATGGAGAGAATGAGATTAGAACAGAAAGGAGCTGAGAACTGGATTCAATTAACTGAGTGCTCAGGGAGGAAAGGGGAATAAAGCTGTACTGGAGAGCTTTGAAATGGGAGGAGGTTGTATTAGCAGTCCTGATAGGATGGGATTTCTGCAGAAAGCAGTGCTAAGGGAGAATTAAGGGGGTCTTCAAAGTCTGAAGTGCCAAAGCAGCCTGAGAGGTGCATTTCATGCCACTGCGCAGACCGGGGCTGATTTGTGCATGGGAGGGAGGATATTCAGTACCAAGTCCCCAGGGGATCTTGCAGCAGGACTGTGACACTGCGTGTCGTTAAGGTAGAGGTATAATTGCCATCCTTCCCAAAAAAGCAACACATGCCGACAAAATCATAGTCACAGCAATCTTGTATTTAGAGTAAACGAGTGACTGTCATTGCAGCATTCAGAAAGAGAAGATTAAGTACATGGCTGTCAGAGAGGGTGTTTTGACTTGCTTTAATGTAAGGCCAACACCGAGGGTAAATAGTGGAAAGCAGCTGTGTAATCGAACAGGTATTGATTGGAAATGCAACTGCAGTGACTTTTTTTTAAGTAATTATAATCTTGTGGCACAAAGTGTGTTACCTAACGGTCATAGTTTGTATGCCAATAGCAAAGCTGACTGTATTCCAACAGCAGAAGATCAGCAAAATTTCTCTCTTATTTGTTAGGCAGACCGTTGGGTGTGCGAAGTCTAGCTAGCTCCAGTCCTGCATGGATCCCCCTTCCAGTGTTTTACTTTTTTTTTTTTCTTTTTTTTAAATTTAGAAGGTATCTTTGCATTAAGCTATATTTATAGTTTTGAAGTGTAATTTACTGTTGGAAAGAGCTCTGGTGGGACATTGAGCTGTCAAGTGAAGCAGAAGAGAAGTCGTGGTGCTCATGGACTACTTATTTATCTGCACTCGAACTGAAGAAACCATTAGAACAGCTATTTGCAAAACATTAGAAACAAAAAGCGAAATGAACAGTGCTTTTTTATCAACAGCATTCCTGACAGCATATGATTGTCAGCGGGGGCTGAACACTCATGTCAGCAGAATCCAGCCAGCAAAGAAATGGATCTGCAGCATTTGTGCGTGCAAGGACGGCAAGAGCTCAGGGGCTCCCATGGTGACAGGGCTCAGGTCATCACTCAGCCTCCATCACAGGGACAAAGGCAGCCCAGCCTCTAGTCTCAATATCAGTAGGAACCCCTAAATTACAGAAAATAGACACTCCGAGACCGCAAGCATCAATCAGCCAAGGATATTACTTCTTTTTTTTCTTTCTAATGATTCCCAGCCCCTTGGTGCCTGCGGTGCCAACTCCCAAAGTGGGGAAAAGCAGGCGGGAAAAGAGAAGAGACGGGTCCGAACCGGGAAACAGCAATCCAGAAAGATGCTGCATGGTATGGGTGAGGGGGCTGCGAGCTGGTGCCGAGTTCTGAGTCAGGTGGGGGTCTGGAAGCAGAAACGAAATTGGGGATGCAGCACATCATCACGGAGGGGAAGAGGCGCATCAGGCTGCCGCGCCGTGCCCAAGGTCAGCAGGCGCTGGTTATTTATCAGTGTTGGGCAACGTTAGACATGCAGGAAGACTAGCAGCTGCCACCTGTCCCCGTGCCAACCTAGCATATCAGAGAATTACTTGGCGGAGTTACAGCTTGCCAACATTTTGGACTCCAAATGCATGGGGTGGGGTGGGGAGAGCTTCTGCTCCCGCTGCGGCCCTCCCTCGCTGAGGACGAGTTTTGCTTCTGAGCAAAGAGACCGGTAAGTGCTTGAGCTTTCCATCACATGGCTGGATCTTAGCAAAACAATTTCAGTCCTTTGAAAATTGCAACCTCTACCTACTACGTTTGTCAGTGTGGGCTGCTCCAGTGCTGCCTGCTCCTTGGTTTTTCAGCATTTAGACCCCCGCTTTGACAGGCATTGCGCACAGATTCCTACGGCAAAACCCGCGCGTGAATACAAAGGAAGTTATAGTTGTTGTGGTTTACTGAAACTCGTCAAGTGCGAACAGTGAAGCTTTATAAGTGCATAAAGCCTGATTCAGTGCCTGTGGAAGTCAGTAAGGGTACTTCTGTGGCATTCAGTGGGCAGCATAGGAAGCCCATAATTAGGAAGCTCTAAAAATCACTGAGGTGATAAGCCTGGCAAATTGCCTGTGCAATTAAATGCAAAGTTGCCAGAGGAAGCGTACCTGCTTTTCAGCCTTCCGAAAAGCCCTGTGCGCGCGCCGTACGTGACTCTGACCGAGGCCACCTGCAGCGTCCCTGCTTCCGGTGCTGTCCCTCACCCGTGTCTGGTCGCAAACCCCGGGTCCGGACGCCTGCGGTGCCGAGGCACCAACGCACCACGAGATGCGACGAGCAAGCGCACGCGCGCGGTCGCGGGGCTTCAGGCGGAGCGGCGTGACGACACGAGCGCGTTCCCTACCCTCGTTACAAACCCTTCCTGTCGCCCTGCCGGGGCTCGTGCAATGCGACGTGGATGCTCGGGCAGCTGTTTAATAAGGGCAGGGACGGGATGGTGGCTGAGGGCTGGGCCATGCCGTGGTCAAACCCCTCCCGCCACCACGCCGATGACCCCGCGGGGATGCAGTGACATGCCGCGGACACGCGCCCCGGGGCTGGAGCCCTTCTCACCTGAGCTGGTGGTAAAGGTTATGTACGAGTGCTCGCTGGGGCTAGACCATATGGGGAATACCCACAGCTTGTACACCATCCCCGGCGTCAGATTCGCCAGCTGCACAGAGGAGGGGGTCTGAGCTTTAACGGGGATAGATTTCTCTGTCTTGTTACCTGAGAAACAAAAACCGCACATCAAACCCAGCCGCAGGAGGCTCGGCGAGATTACCTCGTTGGCACTGCAGGTGATGCATTGTGCCGGCCCTAGCCACTGAGCAGAAATAATACAGCTTGATGGTCAAGGAGCTATTAACGGCGTCGTGATTATTACTCACAGGGAACAGAATAAAAACAGGGATGTAGGAATATGGCGGGGGTTTTGCCGCATCCCTGCTTGCCATACTGAAAAAAATACCAGTAGCTATTCAGGAGATCTCTTCCTACTTTTAAGACCTGACAGGTGCTTTATCTGCCCAGCCTTAGGTCTGGATATTTCGGTATTTACAGCAAAAGGTCTGGAATTTGCCTGGTCCCGCTCAGCTGATCAAAGGGCCGTGCTCGTGTGCTACAGGACTGGGTAAAAGAACCAATTCTTGTGCTTCTGGGAGCGGTGCCTGTGCAGCAGTTCTGCCTGTAGGTTGAGGAGGCTTTTCAGGAGCTGGACGTTGCAGTAAACACGCGAGACCGCTCACCCCGGCTGCTCCCGGGGGCATCGCCTGCTTCCCAGCGGGGCTGGAGGGGGGTGGTTTGGGAGCTTGGATACTTGGCCTTCAGGATTTGGAAAGCTGATGTGTATCCTGAATTGTGGAAAATAGTTCAGAAGGGGGAAAATGGTCTCCTTCCCCAAGCATATGACATCCTGCTCTGCCTAACGAAGGCCTGGAGGCTGCAGAGCGAGATCAGGCACTGGGTGTGCGTTAGAAGCTGTTTTAAGTAGACAGCAAGTTTATCTCTTAGTGTCATAACTAGCCAAAAGTGATTCACTGTTGATGACTATGTGTAGTTGGTTTATTTTAAATGCCAGTTTAAGACCAGCGTACCAGACAATAAGGCTGAAATGGCTGGGAAATAAAGTCAGAGATAAGCGGCATTCATTGCTGCCTATCTATTTAAAAAAAAAAACAAAAAACATATAAATGTCTTTTCTAAACAAGTACTAAAAGCAGAGACACTGGCTTGGAGTTTCCGGACTACATACAGCCTTACAATTGCAAGAGACAATGATATCCGATACGACAGGAGGTTTGGGATCATAGGTGATTCTGCCAGCTCCAGGTTCAGCAAGCCCTTCTTCAGAGGTGTATAAAACTGCCCTCCAATTTATGTGGATTTTGTTTTCGGTGAAAGATTTGTCCCCTTTCAAATATACACATATGTATTTTCAAAGGCTCTTTACGCTGAGACCACAAATAGCCCAGCTCGCAGATAAACAGCCGTGCTCATCTATGGTTCGATACGAACATCTCGCGGCCGTCAGCACAAGGAGGGGGAGTCACTTGTCAGTCACCATGAATACTTCTGGTGCTCTCTAAATGGCCACGACGATGTCCTGCCACTTCCTCTCCCCTCCTCCGTGTGGCCACAGAGCATCATTCAATACACAGTAATTAAGACTGCGTAAGTGACTGCAACCTTGAGAGCTGGCAGGATCTCTAACGGCATCACGACCCTGTAGAGTCCCCATGCGATCTGATGCTTACTGGTGATATACTTAACCACAAAGTCAGTTCCTGCAGAGTAATTGTGGCTCCAGGTGATGTTTGCCCAGTTACTATTAGCCAAAGCTCTTATGTCCCATATGGACGATCCATTGGTGGCTGGTGGACAGGTTAGAACAGGAGTTAGTATTTTGGGTTATACAGAAATGAGAGCTCACCTAGCATCCGGTATTGGTAAAATCTTACAAAATCATTCCTAAAGTTAATGCTTCGATCTTAACCTACGAGCGTATCTGAGGACGTGCTTGTTTCTTACAAGAGCCTTAACTTTAAACTTTTGGGGGATGTTTGATAGCAATAGCTTAGTGCATGTTGGTGTTTGAGTCCAACTACATTCAGTTTATCTTGGAAGCCTTAAGACTTCTGTGGCACCTCTCTGAGGATCTCAGTCTGTAGGAAAATCTCCTGGCTAAACTCGTGCCTAAATGAACACGAGAGATACATGCATGAGTGCACACGGACTCACTACCACAACTGGGAGAGAATATTTTTATCTTACTGGGTCTAGAGACAGCCAGTGGGGCAATGAAGTCACTCGTTTCTGATTTTGAAGTTGAAGATTGTCGACATTGCTTTGGAGAGTGGATGAACTTCTATTTCTGGTGGAGTTAATCCACTAGTTTAGTGTGCATTTAAGTGCCTTCATATAAATTACACCTCCATTTTATTATTATAATTCATGTCATTTACTTTGGGACGTAGCTCAGGTTTCGGTTTGACAAAGCGCAGATGAGTAACTTCCATCCCTGGAATGAGGGCAGCTATGGGACTTTTGGGAAAGGGCAGCGGAGCCCCCGATGCCGGGAGGTGGGGGGGACGTGACCCAGAGCCCCTCCTGCAGCCCCAGCCTGCGCCGCCGCGGGCACCCTGTCTGCCTGCGTTAGGGCTCAGGCTCTTGGCTCGTGTCCCCAGGGCGCTTTGGGACACACGCTGTTCCTCTCGCCACTGCCGGACTGCTTTTGCTTCTCTGCCTCTTTTCCTCCCGTTTCCTCTCGCTGCAGTGTGCGCCTCGCCAGGCGGTCGCCTGCTTTCAGTTAGCAGCGTTTTCCATGTACTCACTGAGCTGTGACTGCGTTGTGGTAATGGTCTTGTGAGACTGCCTCATTACTACGAACTCGTATACAGTGCCGAAGCTGCGTCTTGCTATCTTGCACCAGTTTTTAAGCTGATTTTGTTACGGCAGCACAGCTCCGTGTATGTGTTCCCTTTGCTCGCAGTGAGCAGCTCTCTAGGGAGGTCTGTGGTGCCACAAGCTGGAGCACAAATTCACATTTCCTCGTTCAGGACTGCATCGTTAATAAGCAAATTAGTGCAGAGTAGGAAATGTGCTGGTGGTTCTCAAACCTATTTTGCTCCTTTCAGATGGAGGCAGGGCCTCTCAGCATACGTTTTGTTTTGTTTTTTAACCACTCTGAGCTAAACCTGTGCAAGAACATAAAGGGGTCTGAATTGTTTTTATCAAATTCCTTGAAATAAATGGGTGTCAAGTTTAATATTCATTACTGTGATCTCCTTTCCTTCTTTTATAAGTCAACAAAGATTTCTGTAGCTTTTGCACTTGCATCTTTGAGTGCATCCTATGCAGCTATGTAAGTGAATTCCTTCAGCTGTGTTCCCTTTTCCTACTAGCTTGATTCATTTTTGAATAACCTGAATATAACTCCATAGTTTATTAACCATAGGTCCCATTATTGCAGTGTTTTTAAAAGCAAGGCTCAGAGGGATACCTGTCTCTGTATCTATCAGTATAACACACAGAGTAGAGAATACGCCTCCACGAAAACAGTTTGATCATCCTGTTCTGGCTGATTGCATGCCGGCGTTACCTTGACCTGGTAAATACCTGGAGCACAGCTGCGGGCTCTAACTTCAGACAGCTCCCCAGGTTTCCTGCGGGCCACGGCTAGGTTACGTTGCAGGGAGCAGCAGCGTGAACCAAAAGACTCCTATAAGCCGTGACAGGTCTCTTAACTAACAGCTGATGTGCTAAACTTGAAGTGACATCTATAGTAGTAAGAGAACCCCTGTTTAATGGAAATAAGAGGCAAGATAATACTTTGCAGGGTCTTCCACCTCATTCCTGACCCTCACGCTAATTCAGCACCATGACACCCCAGGGAGAGCTGTGTTATCCCCTTTGTCGGGCAGAGGGACTGGGACCGGGAGGGTGGCACGCACCCCCGGATCGCCGCCTGAATCCCCGAGTCCGTGCCACCTCTGGCTCCTTGCAAAGCCATTCCCGGAGCATGGGATGCCTTTCACCACGTGGGTTAAACTTTGCCTGTGCCCGTTATTAATCCTTGCTCTGAGCAAGAAGCGGGGAAGGCCCCAGGAGGTTTAGAGGGGGTAGAGGAAAAGGAAAGCGCAGTACCCAGCTCCTGCTTTGTGGTGGCTGCCGGAGCACTCTCTGTAGTTGTTGTAGTGCTTGCGACGGTGGTGGCGGGTAGAGTGGTGGCGGCTGTGGTGGTGGTGGTGGCGGTGGTGGTGGTGGTTGCTGTAGGGCTGGTTAGATCGATTGTAGTTGGAGGCAACCAGGTTGCGGCTGGGAGAGGGAAATCGTAGACACTGGCTGTTGAGAAGCGGTTACGTCTCCTCGGGGCTCGCCCTTGCCATTCCCAGCGCCGAGCACGCAGGCACAGAGAGGAAGCAGCGCAGCACGGAACTGCACAGACCCAGGTCCCTTCCCCCTCCATGACCGGGGCGAGCACGGAGCGAGCGGCACCCAGCACCCTGCTCCCGCGCCCGCCCGCGCTGCCTCGCCTCTCTCACCCAGCTTCTCCTCCGCCTGCTCTGCCTCCCACCCCTCTGCCAACCCGCTCCTGGGGTTAAACTGCACTGTGGGCACAGAAGGGCAAAATGAGCGGTGTTTGTCGTGGGGATGAGCAGGGTGGGCCGTCCTCGCCCGTCGTCCCCTTAGCCGAGAGCACTCAAGGCTCCCTGAAACAAGAAACAGGGTTGATCTCTTAAGAAAACATAATAATCCAATTTGTTGTGGACCAGGCAAGCCACAATTAAATTAATTCAGCAGCCCCTGGACTACACTTCCAGCATTTCTCAGCTGCCAATTTGGCCTGCAGCTTCTTAGCTGCGTCCTGCCTTGCTGGGCTCTGCACTCGTCCTGCATCTGGTGACACGAAGCAGCCTTAGCATTAATGCAGGTGTGTGATGGATGCTACTTTGCCATCACCACCCTTCACAATTTACATTTAAATTAGGACAAAGGGATTGGCATGCCCTAAGCTTTCCAGGGGAAAAGTCTGCAATTTGTTTTCTAAATAGCCCTGTTTGCCCCCATCCACATCTCACCTGCGCTGTGAGCAAGAGGCTGAATGTGCACATTACGCACGCACCCCTCAGCATGGTTGCAGAGGGTCCTGAACTCCACCAAAGGAGGGTGCATGGGCTTGGGCTGGCTGGAGGAGGCAATAAAATGTCTGTTTAGCTTTGTTTTTTTTCGGCTTGGGTCAGGGCTATAATCCTCATTGGCTGTGAATAGGAACAGAGCCCTTGGCTGATGCAGGGGGCTGAGGCTGGCTGTCACGAATGGGAAACAGAGGGAATCTCCAGAGGAGCTCGCAATGCCACTGGCCTAACGTCTGATGGAAGGGGGCATTGGAAATTATTGCTGGATGCTCTCAGGTGTGAATGGGCATTGCTTTGTAAAGACTATTTGCCCTGCTGCCTGAAAACCTGCCAGCAGAAAATGCATCTGAAGAGCTGCTTAAACTGCCTAAGGTAAATGAAATCCTGTGGTGCTTGCATTAAATTGTATTTACTTACTCTTGCTGTAGATCAAGAGATTACAAATGCCCATCAGGCAAACGAAAACGGCTATTGCATGTATCACCCGCAAATAAGAACAGCTCTAGGAAAGTGCTTTAAAAAGTGTCCCAGAGCAAAGCCAGGGCTTGCTTTTTCACCGTGAGTCCCAGATCAGCTTGTATGGGAGTGGGCTTCCTTTCAGGGCTACAAATACACCAGGGACAGGTCTGAAAGGTTATAGCTAAGACCCCAGGATGGTCCCCCCACTAAAATCCCAGCCCTTCCAGCAGTCCCAAGGCAGAGGAGTACAGTGGGTCAGTCTGTCCGTCTCCCTACCGTGCACAGCTGCAATAAAACCACAGTTACCGGCACATACCGAGAGGGCAACACCAGCGCAACCCGTGGCGTGCCCGGCACCTCGCTGCCGCAGGGCCCGACGCAGCCTTGCAGCAGCCTCATGCAGCAGCGCAGCACCCGGATGGAGCAGCGGGATGGAGCAGCCGCCTCCCCCCCGGCCTCGTGGAGCGGAGCCGTCCCGCCCGCGACAGGCAGCAGCGACAGTGATGGGAGCCAGGCTGGGTGGGAAAATTGCACAACTTTGTCCTCATGGGTGCACGTGGCATAACAAAGCCTTCCCTGACCTGGCTCAGCCATGGCAGGGCGGGGGGGTTGGGGAACTGCTGCATTGCTTTCGCTCGCCCAGTTACCAAGCCTGTGCTTTTCTGTGTCCTGAGGCTGTAGGTTACAAATGCCATTCTTGGGCTGAGGGTATGAGCAGCCGTCTTTGCTGATTGGTAGCGTTTTTCAGAAAGTTAAGCGATTAGCGTGGGTAACTTTAACACGATTGAGATGCGGCTCCTCAATAGGTTTGCAACATCCACAAGTAAACCTGCACAGTGGAAACTAGTTAGTTATTAGCTATTGCAGCCTCACCGGTTCCTCTGTGAATCCCTGATTCACAGCTAAGGAAAAGACAACCCAACAAAGCACGGAGTAGCTTGTGAAAGGCAGGAACCGGTGGAAAAGCTGGTCCAACGCCCAGCTGCCAGCCCTGGCTGCAGGTCACTGCGCCGCGCAGCACCGTAGCAGGCTGCGTGCCTCACCTAGCGCTGCTGCAGTGGCTTTACCAGGAGGCGAGCAGCCTTGTTAATGCTCCCCAGACCCTAGCTGGGAAGAGATGATCTGGGGTAAGTCAGTAAAGTAAGTAAGTAAAGCAGAGCCATCCCTCGTACCGAGGAGCATCGTCACATGTTCCATGCAGAGCCACACTGACTGCAGGAAGGGTCCCGTCGTGTGGAGCCCTCCTGGGTGCCGCGGTGCCAGAAGCTAGCCTGTGAGGGCCCGATCCGGGCATCTCAGTGCTGGCCGGCGGTGGTGCCAGGAGCATGAGCGCTATTGGAAGCGCTCCCCAAGAGCGGGGCTGTCGCATTGCATCGGGATAACGCGAGCTCACCCCAGCAAGTCCCTGCGAGATCGGCGGTGTGCGTCGGCACCGGGGGCAGAAACCATCCTGGCAGGACTGGGAACAGGTACAAGCTGGGAGTGTTTGACTCCAGAAAGCAGGAGGTCAGCGAGGGGCAGGAGGGGAGCGCACCTGCGGGCAGCACCGTGCAGGATGAGGCCAACACGGGCAGCAGGGCTCCCGCTGGGCTGGGGGATTTGGTCCTCATCTGCCCAGGATTCACAGCTGCAGCCTCATTTGTGTTTGAATACGAAATGTATGCAGAAGAAAAGCTCAGCTGGTAGATTTGGGGGAGAGAAGATAAGGGGCATTTACTAGCCTTTGAAATCCATCCCCTAATGAGCACTGAGTTCAGGCTGGGGGAAGGTAAAGACGATCTTTGACAGAAGATCAGAGCTCCCTGCCGTCCCCGAAGAAAGCGAGGGGCAGAGGCCCCCAGCGCTGCGACCAGGTCAGGGCTCATTAAGGACGCTCCTGGCTGGCATCTCCAGACCTGCTCAAACCAACTGCTTGTTTTTAAAAGTTCATACCCATCTAGAAATTACATGCATCCTTCCAAAAATGCAGCTGTAACACTTCACTGGATATAGCATTTCCGAACTTTGCAGAGTAGCTGAATTTATTTTTCTGCATTCCCCACTTGCAGGTTCACTCAGGGATTTTGGCAGCGTTTGCCTCGCCTGTAGATACAGGGCTGAGCACCGGGCATTCACCCAAGGGCTGGGGGAAGAAAATTTCCCCGCTCTCTGAAAGCAGGAGATGCTGCAGAGAAGGGGCAGCCACTTTTCAAATTGCAGGGCAGAGCAGCACCCTGAAAACTGGTGTGTCTAAGGAAGCAGGCTTCACATAGCCCCAGTATGCCCAGGAAACCCAGAGTAAAAGCCAGCAGTAGCAATGTCCATTCTCTGGCTCCCACAATAGATGAGCCCCTCTTCCTGGAAACACATAAACCACCAGTTAGCTCATAAATCGGCCCTGTCTTTGCAACGCACAGATTGCTTTTTCTGTCTGCAAGATACATTAGCCTTTCTGGTAGTGGAGACCAAGGGGCATGGTGGGGAGGAGACACTGTTATAATGGACAGGGGATGCGGCGGTCTGGCTGTAGCAATTAATAGGCTGAGTAATGAGAGGTGCTTGCAGCAGGAGGGCTGCGCGATAGTTTTGTTCTCTTTGCTGCGACTTGGCTCCTATGGTTGGGAATGGGCTGTTAAAAGGAGCCCAAGCCCTATACAAAAACTGGGGGATGCTCAGAGTGAACAAATCTGTGAGGAAGAATCATAAAAGCAAAAGGGGGAATTCAAGGCATGGGAGAAGGAGGGAGTCTGCTCCGAGAGGGGCTCGAGCCCTGACGTGGGAGCTCGGTGAGCAGTTGCACGTTTTTGCAAAATACAAGAAACAATGTAGAGCCATACTGCTCTTTAATTATTTAAAGCTGCTTTTAATGTGTTTTTAGGCTACAGTAACAGCTTTCCCTTGGGTGTGTCTACAAAATAATTAGGCTTGGAGAAATTTGATTAATTTTTCATGAATTTAGATGATTAGCCAAATATATTTTCAGGCTTTTTTTTTTTTCTTCCTCCTCTCCCTCTCCCAGTTTCTAGCAACAGAAGGAGATTGTTAAGTCCTTATCAAAAGAAAAAAAATGCTCCAAATCTGACAGCTATAAGAAATTCGAGAACAGAAAGAAGCAATTGAATGGCCTCTAAAAGAGAGGGGTCAGCAGTTCTCTGTGTTTCTACTGCTGTCCGTTTCCAAAATGAACAATTGAGCCTTTCTCCTCTGCTTCCTAGTTATGGAGCAACAAAAAGGGAACAAACAAATCAATGTTTTTTCCTGAAAGTCTAAGACCAATACTGTTTATATCCCTGATGAAGGGACATACACAGGGGTAATATGGGATCCAGTTTTTGTTTGTGTCATTCACAGTATAAATGAGAGCCCTTTGTGTGTCACCTCGTTTCCCAGATTACCTCTCCCTTTGTCCAGCTCTGGCTTAGGAAGCATAAAGCCTTCCTAAGGTAAAGTCTCTGACCTTCACTTCGATTTCATCAAGTTGGTCCAGTTTCTCACATGCCGACAAAACAGCTATGACCCCAGTAAGGTTTCCCCTGGAAAAAAGGCCATTTCTCAGTGCCAACAGCCCATGGCAAATAGCGTTTTACTGCAGTTTAAGACAACTTTCAGTGTGAATCCATAAAATCTACAAAATCTAGGTCACTCAGCGGAGATGAATCTTTAGAGAAAGGTCAAACAGTATTTCACTCGAAACCTGTACTTATTCGGAAGAGAAACAGCCTCTCAGGACAAACACCGGTTAAGTCGTGTAACCAGCTCCCACAACGCGCCCGCGCTGGCTTGCCAGGATGTGCCCTAACAAGAAATGACATTCGGCTCAATATCAAGATGAGGATTTGTCATGTTTCTTGCTACAGCTTACACTGCCTTGATTCCTCCTGAAGAAGCGTATCTCAGTGGGAAGGCTGCGAATGCTGCCGAGTTAGCACTTAAAGACCTACTGCTCCGGTTACTGATTTTCAGCCTTCTTACAGTGCTCGCGTCTTTGCTCTTTACCACTTCTCCTAGCAGAAGGTAGAAATAGAGAAATAATCTCTATTCTTACAGAATTTAACGAACTTATCCTTTGAATGGCAACTCATTCATCTAGCTTCCAGTAGTTTAAGAAATTATTCCTGAATTGATGCGATGCCAGAAGGATAAAGAGATCACATTGTGCTTTCAAAGTTCAGCAATATCCGCTGAAAGTAGAAAAGTAGTTCAGAAGCTGATCCGGATTCTTGTGGATGAGCTAAACCCTAGCTGAAGTACGAGCTGCAGCAGTAAACCAGCCCTCGTGGGTTCAGAGGAGTAGAGCTCCTCTAAGCCAAAAGGTTACACCTGTTTTCAGTTTCCTACCAACCAGAGCAGACCAATCTGTTACCCCCTAGTATTTATATATACATTTTTTTTTTTTTAAGGAAGAGAAAATACAGCAAGAAAAAGATTGGCATCTATTCAGAAAGGAAAAAAAATGCAAAATAATATTGAGTAGAGAGATCACTGCAACAAAACAAAAGGAGAAGGAGAAACATCTGTGAGGTAGGAAAGCGAAACCTAGAGTTGCACAGAGCAGGTCCTGCACTTGCATCACTTTGGCAGTGTTTGCTATGAAGCTGTTCCTTGTCAGGAAGCCCCGGTGGCCTCGGGGCTGTGTCCAGCAAAGGCAAAGCACGACCTCTTACAGCGTCCTCGGTGCAGGGCAGACAGGTGCTGCTGCTGCAGAACAAAAGCTTTTCCGCAGCGTTAGGGGTGCACTGTGGACGGACGCATCCCCTAGCGCTGCTGCTACCCCCCTCTGCGCTTGGCTGCAGGGCTGTAACCGCTGCGGAAATATGGCATCGGAGTGGGAAAAGCCTTGTCTGCAGCTGTTGTAAGAGGTGGGCGTCCTTCTTTGGGCAACAAGAAGTTATGCTGATGCTTTGCACTGTTGACACTGGATAATCGGACACTGGATTAACTGGGGATTCAGGTTTCCTTGGAGCAGGTAGATACCCTGCCCCGCCTTGTCAAGAAAAGGTTTCTCTGTGCTTCAATGCTGTTGTAGAAGTACGCAACAGAGGGCAAAGCTAGCAATAGCCTCGCATGCAGACATGCACAGCTGTGGCACAAACATTGTCCTTAACCCTTTCAATGGTCATCTGGAAGCAAAAGGATTGTCCTGCATTAAAATCCTGGCAGCCCTAAAAGAAACAGGTCAGGGCAGCACACACGGTGCCGTTTGGTAGGCAGGGTGGGCACCACTGGTAAAAGGTTTTCCTGTGTTTCACAGGGCAGGGATGCTGAGGCGTAAAAAGGGAGAGGGCTGGTGCAGACCTGGAATTAAAAATCTCATTAATAGGGCAACTTGACTCTCATTTGCACTTGTACAGCCTGTGGTAGCTGTGGTGTTTGGCTATCATTAGGCATCTTGGAGGCTGTTAAGTCTGGTCAGAGATATTTTGATCTCTGCAGACCCAGCCCTGGAGCCTGCCGCTAGTCCCTTCTGCCTGCAGTCCTTCCTTTTACCTGCCATCCTTCCATGTGCCCATTTTAGACCCTTGCCGCTTCACCTTCCCATTGAAAGGGTTAATAGAGTGCATGCTTAATTGCCAGCACCCGCGAGCGAGCGTGGAGTGAGCCTTGCCCCATGCGTGTTACCTCCTCCGCTGGTACGGTACCTGGGGTTGGCGTGGCTTCAGAGTGCAGCGCCAAGGATAGAGAGGGGAATACGAGGACAGCATAGAAGAGAAGGGAAGAGAAAACAAAGCAATATATAAAACAACCAGAACACATCAACAGGAGACTCGGGACCACTTGCACACAGTCACCAGAGACTTGAGAGAGAGGAAATAAATGCATTAGCTACAACTCATCACCCTTCTGTGCATCAGAGCCGCTTGCACAGGGCAGAGAGCAGGGACGACCCCTTGGAGATGGAGCTCACTGGTTAAACACGCACCAGCTCAGCTGCAGAGATGCCAGTGGTGTTGATTAAGCAAAGCACTTAAGCAGGTGCTTATACCTAATTCCAGCAAGGACAGGTTTTGACACTGAATTTTGCCTTTGTTTTGCTGGTGTAATTCTAACATCAGTGCTTATCCTGTGTTGTGTGGGTTGGAGCCCTTGACACAGAACATCAGAGAGCTGTATTTTATTTAAACTTCTCAGGTGAACGAGTCTGGCAAGCAGAAAATAACCTCTGAATGTTAATGGGTTCTAATTTTCTTAATCTCCTTTTTTTCAATTCCAGATTCCTCTTTCCCATAGCTTTCCAGCAGGAACCTCCATATCAAACTCATTTAGAGCTGCTAATTGTACTTATATGTGTGTCATTAACAGAACTTGCCTATGTTGTGTTGTAACTCAGGGTCGCATGCTTTGAGGTCAAACTTTGCTGTATTTCTCTAACTTCACTCGGGGATTTGACTCTTCAACTTCTCTTGCTGCTCAAGGGCCAGCGCTTCGTCCTTGCGCGATGCCCCAGTGGCAGCCTGGGGCCGCGGCAGAGCCCGGTGGGCAGAGCTCCTTACCTTGGCGCGCTGGCGTAGTCCGCACCTGCTGTTTTCTGATACAAACCAGTTAAGCAATATGCAACGGCTGTTGGTTACGGCTATTTTTCAGCAGTGCTCTCCTAGCAGTTGCTATTACCAGCATATAGAAACAAACCCAGTAACGCAAACGCGTATGGAACAACTGGAACTACTGTCAGCACCGATGACTTCAATCTGATCCCTGTGCTCCAAGCAGTTTGTTCAGCAAAGCTCCTTTTCTAAGCAACAACATTCCCCCCTCTCATGTTTGCCAATGTGCAACTTAGCTGATTTTTTTCTTTAGCATATGCAGCCCCATCTCTGAGCCCGTCATGTCAATTAGCAATGCTGGAACCCACCTAAGACGTGTCAGGAAGCATTTCATTTCCTCTGGGTCATCAGTAGGAATTACTTTTCCTACTCAGAGCCATTAGTTGGGGAGGGGGAGATGGAGGAAAGGAGACGAAAACCCCATTAAATCATAGCGCTAACTAAATCATAGGTCTTTTAGCAAATGCTAAAGAAAGAAAAGAGCCAGCTTTTGTCTCCCCGAGTTCCCTCAGGGCTCCTGAACTTTCACTTAGTTTGATGAATGCCTCACAACAGGCATTTTATCTCATTAGGAGACTGGGAGCTGTGGCTCTGCTTTGGCGGGTCAGGTCAGCTGCTGGCTGCAGGGTGACAGGGCAGTGGCACCGCAGCCCCTGCCCGCAGGGTGCAGCTGCTGCATCTCCTTCCCATGGCGTAGAGATCACCTGCCCCCTGTTTGGCTCTTCCTGAGGCTGCAGAGGTTGTGCCTGGCTGTCCCTGCCGCACTTGCAGAGCTTTGAAGGGACAAAGTTAGGGCAATCAAGTGAGAGTGCACAGGACCAGTCATCCATCCATCTCTGCAGCAGGTAGCAGATGTGCACCGGGTATTATCTTGCACCCATTGCTCTGGGGACCACCGGATTTTCTGACTTGCAGTTTTTTGGCTGACGTAATATTGCCCCCCCAACCCCCCAGCGAGGCCAGAGGCTGTTGCTGCTGCACATACCTTCGTTCAGCAAGGCTGGCGACTCCTCCACTATGGTTTCTCCATCTCCCACCTGGGTCCGAGCACGCAGGAAGAATCGATAGCGCGAGATGGGGTCTGTCCTCTGAAGGGTGAACCTTGTCTGATTGGGAGAGAAGTTCTCTACCAGGGTTCTGCCCGTTTTGGATCCGTTAACTGGGGAGGAAAGGCAGGTCGTGGTAGCTTCAGCTTGGGTTCAGAAGTATGCTGTGCTACGTCACCTGTCCCCCAGGGCAGGACCTGCAGGCTGCCTGGGGCCACAAGGGCTCCGAGAGCTGTAGCTGGTGTTGGATATGCCTTGTCTAGGGCAACGGGTGACTTACTGGCTGGGGGACCTGCTGCTGGCGACATTCGGAGTTGTGTAGATGGTCAAGGAAAGGCCTGGCATAAGAGCCAAGGTCTCAGACAGAAAGCTCCACGCATCGTGGAGTGTGCGCTGCACTCTGGGCAGCATTGCTTATAGAGCCGGGAGCTTGTGTTTGAGTGAACACAAAACTACTCAGACTGCGCTTAAAGGGCTTTCTAAATCTGAGGTCAAACTAATTTCCCTCCAGTGCCTAAGGCTTGAGAACTGCTGAGCACCCACGGCCCTTTGTGGTCAACTGCAAGCTGCAGATGCCCAGCACTGCTCCAGGACTCCTCTCCAACACCGGCAGCGTGTCATCTGGTGACAAAGTCTCCCATTCCTTACAGAAGCTTTCTATGTTAGGCAAGGAGGTAACTCAGCAGCAAGGAAAACACTGAATGACTTAACTGTTATCACTAAGAAGATAAGATGTGGAACGTACAGGCTTGATATCTAAGGTTGTATCCTGTGAGGACTCCATTGGGATGTTCTGGGTGATCCCACTCCAGATTGATGCTTTCCAGATTTGGCTGTCGGATTCTTAAATACCTGGGGGAGCTGGGCACTTGGGAGGAGAACAGGACCAGGAAGAAGAGGGAAAGAAGAAAAAACATACAAGATAACATACCTTACAATACTGTATACATCGCAGGCTGACTGATACACTCAAGACACTCAAAAACACACACACGCACACTGAAGGTCAAATACCCCTTGAGCAAGAATCTGTGCCAGGAACCGTGCACCAGCCCAGGGTTTTCAGCAGCATGTGCAGGGAGCAGGGACCAGAGCAGCTCTGCATGCAGCGTGCCCTGCGCGCTGGGTGCCACTGCCCTCCAGTGCCTAGCTCGGCCAGGCACCCCGCAAAAGATGCTGCAGCCACTGAGGGGAGCGGTGTCACAGTTCACGTCCCGTTTCTGTGCGCTGTTTGCATGCTTTACTGGTACTCCTGGCTTGTTTACCAGCCCTGGATTCACCCAGCTCAACATTTACATCTCATCAATTTATCTGTTGGAATGGTACAAGAAGTAGAGCAACTTCTCTTGCTGCAGAGCACCTTTGTGTTATTAATGCCTGGGGACCTGTAGCAGGGATCTGGTGCGTGTGTACAGTAGTCCTTACCCTGAGGAACGTTGCTTTTATGGCCGCTTATTCAAAGCTGGTAAAGGAGGGAAAGCATTATACCTTATGGAATTAAATTATTCTCTTGGTCTACTCCTAAATGCACTGTCTTTAACTGAGGAAAGAACTTGGCTCACTGATCTGAGAGATTAATGATTACTTTTTTTAATGGAAGTTTTGCAGAATATCAATCTCCTAAGCATCAATATATAGCCAATAAAATAGCTTAGTGGCGTAGGAAAAAGAAAATCAATAGTTTACATATGACAAGAGTATAAACTGCTGTAATCGTTTCCGTCGGTGCCACCCACATACGCGTATCGCTGCCCGTAATGCTGCATGCCTGTAGCACACAGGAAAGCAGCTCAGTCAAGATGCACCTGATTGCCAAACTGCTGTACTGGCAGAGCCCTTTCTTTTTAAACACGCTTAATCATAGCTGGTCAATGAAAACCGTCAGAAAATGGTGATGGCATCCAAGAAATTGTTACAGAAGAAAGAGAGAGGACTGAGAGAGATGCTGTTCTTGTGTGGCAGGAAGAGGAGGAAGAGAAAGACGACCCCACAGTATTTCAGGTTAGTTGAGAGAGTATTTGCTTCCAGCCTCTACTGCTTCCTCCTCCTGCGTTTTTGTAACACACTGTGCTAAAAACATCTATGCTAAAGAAAGATTCATCGGCAGCCACTGAAAGTGCAGCTCCAACAAAAAGTTATTGACGTGCCTATAAATAGCTGCTCTGACAGCAAGAAAATTAAAATCTCAAAGTCATCCTTGACACAAGCTCTTTAAACAGAAGAATGAGGTGCTCTTGCCTTAAGAGCCTGGTAGGAGCATTAGTGACATCCTTCCAGAACAAAAGTATTGAGGTCTTGCAAAGATTTTACCACCTTTCACAGAGCAAGATGAACTTATTCACTCCCATTTCCCAGAGCTGCAGCACGGGGAGGGGCGGTGGCATTTGGCAGTCACGGAGCAAACCAAGGGCACAGCGCTGTGCCTCTGGAGAGCCTTTGCAACCAGTTCTCTCGTTAACGCTCACTGGCGCGCTCAAAGTGCCTGAAGGGGGGGGGGTCCATCATTGAGACGGTGCCGGGAGTTAGCTCTAGGTATAGCCGCAGCGGTGTCACCTGCCCCGTGGTGACGAGGGCGTCCAGCAGTGCCGCGTGACAGTGACGCCGTCCGGATGCTGCTGCCCAGATTCAGCTAAAAATGATCCCTGGCACATCTCCCCAGCAGCATCGCCGCTCTGCCGCAGCACGGTGAAGCTCCGGCTGGGCTCTGCAGAGCTGGGCCGAGCTGCCCAAACCTGTCCCAGCCCCTGCACGAGGTCGGCAGGGCCAGGAGCCTCGCAGCCCCCCGAGAACGTACCTCCTTCTGGTGTGGGGAACTCCTTAACTTCGCTGCGAGGCCCATCTCCTCTCCCGTTGGTTACAACCATCTCAAGCTTGTAGTTGCTGTAAGGAAACAGCCGGGACACTATGCCCCGGTTTCGGTCTCCAGGAAAACTCACATACTGCCGTTTTTTGGAGACCCACAGGTTCTTCAGCAAACTACTGTCTCTCCAGAAATAGGCCTTCAAGAAACATGCATGGCAAGTGAAGCTTTTCCCATTTAAGTGCAGTTGTTTTTCATTAACAAAGCATAGCAAAACTTCGCCTTTTCAAAGAGCTGCAGAAGGCTTTTAGAGCAATTCGTGGAGCTCTGCACCCCCCAGGCAGGCGGGGGAGTGCTGGTACCCGAGGAGGAGGCTGAGGCACCAGGGTTAGGTGCTCACCAAGGGGCGCAGGGTGAGTCCAGCAAAGCACAAACTGCGAAGAGCTGTTCTGGCATCCAGCTCTGAAGCTCTGGGCATCGAGTGCTCTCCCTTTCTACCCGGATTAGTAGCTCAGCTTTGTGTTAGGCAAGGTGTGACATGTCCAGCCACAATGGAAAGTCTGAACTTGGAGAGTCTCCGATACGGAGCCCCGACTGTAAATCTTATTTCATGCAGAAATAAGATTCTTTCAGAAAAATAGACCAGAATAACAGAGCAGAGGCAGAAAAAATGAAAGCTTCCCAGCTACCCAGGGAGCTTTCTTTACACTCAGTGAATTACTGGATTTGAAATGTTATAACTGCAGGACACACGCTTTTGGTAGTCCTAAACTCTGCTAGAAGCGGCTCTGTCCAGACTTTTGCTTGTTTTGAACAGGATGTCCTCTCTATATATAAACACTGGTATTTTACCTTAGCAGTAAATCTTCAGCATTAAAAGTGAAAAACCAGGATCCATGCTGTCTTTAGTTGCCAGTTAGTACAGAGTACTGGGTTTAGATTTTGCAGGGGTTGGTGTCCGTTAAAAGGTGATGTAGGCAGTTTGGGGATGACACAAAATCGAGCCTGTTTGTACCTATCCGAGGTCATTTCCCCCCAGAGCTAGCTCAGTGCTTCTGAGCAGCAACAGGGCCAGGAGATGCCTCTCTGCGTGGGCAGAGCCAGCACGGGGTTGGTCCCTTGGTGCTCAAGGGCACCCCGGGTCCTGGGGAGCAAAGGGAGATGTCCCCCGCCCGCCCAGGCACCACGAATTGCAGCCCGAGGCTCTTCATTTCTGGTGCTGCTCCAGAGCGGAGCTCAGCCTGTGGTCTGCACCACAGCGAAGGCAAAAGGGTCAGGGTGGCCGGACCAGAGTTTTCTGTCATCCCCACTGCAGACGGCTCCACCAACAGGGCCACCTTGGCTGGTGAGAAGGTTAGCCATATTAATAGTCAGTGCCAAAGAGATTTGCTTCTGCTCACTCTGTACTCCTTAAGCTGTCCCTGGATGGTGTCCAGGTGCACGCGGGTCCACGTCAGAGCAATGGCAGTGCTGTTTAAAACTCTTATCCTAACATCCGTAGGCGCAGCCTTGGGATCTGGGCGTTCGGGGACAAAGCAGAGTGCAGGTCAGGCACGCAGCGCACCCCGCCTGCCCCTCGCCCCGCTGCAAACCCGGGCGAGCGCGGCCGTGCACGCCGGCTCTGCCATCTGCTGGCACCCTGGCCAGCCTCGTCTGCTCCAGGCATTTCGTCGGGAGAAATCACGGCAGTTTTCTCCCTCCTTAACTTCAGTTTTGGAGGATTTCCTAAAACAGCAACAACAGGCCAGTTCTGGGCTTCTTGGCTGCCCTCCTCTGGGTCGAGCAGCCCCTACAACCGCGCACGTATACATAGCACACCATTACTTACCGCTGCCCCCACACCCCACACTTTCTATCGGACGTGTGCATGCTTTAGAAGATGACTATATTTTTTTTAGCAGTGCTTCCACAGGAAGGAGGGAAAAACACATTTCCCTCAGCCAGCCGTTGCTAGAATATTCGTGATCCATGTAATCGCGGGGCTTCCTACCTGCTGCTGCAGTAGCTCACTGCAACAAGCAAGCGAGGAGGCTGGCTCTCCTCCCTCTCCAACTGAAGGGTAGCACAGGGTGAGTCACAGCTGCTGGCATATCCAGCCCCCTCCAGCTGCAACGGGCTGGGGCTCTGTTAGGACCAAGAGTTGCTAAACTACCCATTCTTTTCACATCCAGTAATCTGAATTTGGCTAGAGCCTGCTGTCGGTTCAGTTGTGGGTTTGTTTTTTTTTTTTTAACCTCCTTTACAGATCACTTGCTTGTATGTAGAAATCTCAAAAGTTATTTGTGAAGCAATTCAGACATGACAGGGCAGGGGCTACTTCTGTTGTCCTTTCTTTCAGCATGTCCCACCTTTTGGGATATGGGCAGGAGCACACTTGTGTACTTCTGGGGTGGGAGATGTGAGTTCGGTCTCCCTGGTCACTTGGCCAGGGATGCCCATTGATTTGTGGCATTGAGAGGAGCTAGTTTATATTTCTTTAAAAATAAAGTTGTTGGCAGCAAACCGCATTATCCTAGCAGGACAAGGATCACAGATTGGAGCCTGGATGCTACAGGCAGAAGGTGATACCAGTAGTCCAAAAAAGAAGGGGAAAGAGTTAAACAAGCTGGCCACTGTTCTGCATGAGCAGGTGGAGAGTTTTAAAGGAAGATAAGCTGTGCCAGTGGTGTGCTGCAAACAGGAGCCCAAGCTGTAACTTAGCTGGGGCTTTATCAGAGGCACAGGAAGCCAGTCCAGGATGAACCAACACCTTCTCGGCCAATTGTAGCACCCCTCATCCAAGATGAACTCAGTGGTCTGCAGATGTCAGGGACAAGAAATGTAGCGCAGTTTATTGGAATGCAGCCAGAGCTCATCTTAATGAAATTTTACCGTCTTCCATACTGAAGGTGTTATCTGGGTCTTACAGAGAGCAAGGGAGAGGCTGAGTGATTTGGGTCATGCAGGCATCTGCAGACAGAGCCCAGAACAGAACCAAGCCTCGTTCTTCCAATGCCTGGAACTGGATTTTTGTGCCAAATCAAGCAGTGCTATGAACATAGCTGGGGCACAGGTGCCAACCCACTGACCTTGGATGGACTCCTGCCCTTCTGAAACACTTACGAGTTCTGGCTGACAAAATACTCACAATCTTCCCCTGAATAGCCGATGACGGTGTCAGGCTCTGGTGCTCTACCAAAGTCGTTCTCTGCCTGCACTTTGATCTCATAGGGGACGTAGATGGGCGTGTTCCAGACAACGTGCCTTGCTGTCTTCACTGTCTCGTTGTACCAGCTCCCTCGTGGGTCCCTTCGCCTCCATCTCACGATGTACCTGAGGTTGGGCCCATAAGCTTGAGTTGCATTCAGAGGCTTAATGGAGCAAAACAGAAAAAGAAAGTGAGAGGGAGAAAGAACAACTGTATTTCTCTGCTGTGGAGCTCCAAAACATTCTGTTCAGCAGCTGGTTCTTATTTCATGCTCTATCAGCAAATCTCAAAGAGGGTCTGTATTTTTATTCCCAAAGAGAGACATACCTAGTCCTTGCCCTCCAGACCCAAGGCAGAACCAAAAACCATATCCACGTGCCTTACTTCCCAGTCTATACTCCCACCGCAATTTCTAGCCTCCCTTCAGACTTTGGCTTACTCCTGGATGACACCTGCTGGTCAACGAAGAAAAGCAAGAGCTGGTCTGTAAGCCCTGCATACCTGCTTAAAGAATCAGACTCTGAGCATCCTCCCTAACCTGCATCTGTGATCCAGCATCTTTCCTTTGTCTTCCATTGCTGCAAATTATTATTTTTTTTATCACAAGTCTTCTTGTAGGCACTAACAATAACCTCTCTCATAGATGTATCTTCTGCTTTTTGTTTCCTTTACGATCATTATGGTTATGGTATTCTGTGTGGTGCATTGCACATGCTGGAGATCCTGAGTTCTCTATATTTTAGCATCCGGATTGCTGTCAAGAGCCAGAGAAGAACTCACCGTCCAGGTTATCTCCATGTTGTTTTTTTGGGTCCCTGCTCCTTGAACTCCTGTTGGGTTAATTTCAGGACCTGAAGTTCACATTAAAAAAAAAAAAAAAGGCAAAAAAAAAAAAAGCAGTTTATAACGCTGAAAAATGACCATTTGTGTGGTCAAAACCCACTTACTGTGCAAGCCAAAACTACTTCCAAAACAGCAGTTAGTGGCCTGATTTTTCAAGAAGTTTTAAGTTCCCATTCAGGTTAATGGAACACGAGTCTCTCAGCACTTGAAAAACCAGGCCATTTATTTAGGAGTCCTTTTTTTTTTTTTTCCCAAAAATCCCAAAAATGTTGTCCTAAATCTTCAAAAGACACCCATTGTGGAGCAACCCCAGGAGCCGAGCCTGACACTTTTGAAATCTGAAACAAGAAGAGCGATGTCAAAGACCAACGCTAGATGCCAGTAGATATTGCAGAAGTGTGTCTACAATGGTTAAGAAATGCAGCAAAACCACTGAGCTTCCTGTGAGCTCCTCATATCAATTTTCCTAAGTATTCTACAGTGCAGAGAGCACTGGGCACACCAGCTGAAGACCTGAGTCTCGGTCGTGGACTGGAGCACACTTTACTCCAGCATCGGTATGGGCTCCTGCCGAGCTCTAGCAGTGGACAATGAATTAGCAATTTTGGAACAAAATGTCTTTTGCTTGTGGCCACTTTACACTTGGAAGTCTAATTTTCCAAGAGACTTCTGAGCTTCCTGTGGTCAGAAAGGACGAAGGATTTTCTTTAGAAAGCTTCTCTGTGTGGTGAAATTGGCCTTCCTTCAACAGATTCTGCTGGAACGACCACTGCATAAATCTTTCCATTCGAGTTCTGCTGCTCTGCAGAATATCACTCACAGGCTTGAGAATGTGACATAAAAAAATCACACTCCAGCACACGACTGCATGGACCAGCTCATTCCCTCGCCTATGTAAACCCCTTCCTGTTCTAGGAGCTGTCATCATACCCCACGAGGGACCAGTCCGGCCCTGGTGGCCAGCTGCCACGAGGAAAGCCAGGCGGTACTCACGTGCCCCGTTGGTCTGGTATCGTTCGGAGGGCACGCTCGGCAGGCTGCTGCCCACATCGTTCACAGCAATCACCCGAAACTGGTAATTGACATAAGGAGAGAGGCTCAGGACGGCTGAGTTGACGCTCCCGGGATACCTGGAGTGGTTGTGCCATGTGCCAGGTTGGAACCGGTCCTCCTCAAACTGGACGATGTAGTCTGGGGGAGAGGATGGAGGGCTCAGACCAAGGGCTGGGCGCTCTGCGCTTCCAGCTCACAGGGGAGGTTTCCCTCTGCTCTGCAGGAGAAGGCAGAGGAGTACGGAGAAGAGGGGCTGGCCGCCGACCTGTGATGGGACTGTTGTTGTCATCGCCAGGAATCCATGTCAGCCGCACGCTCCTCTCGGCCAGGTCCGTCAGCTCCAGGTCCCGGGGCCGGTCGGGTCGCTCTGTTGGGCGAGTAACGAGAAGAATGGGGCCGGGCTGTCCAGGAGCTGGGAGCCCCGGTTCCCGTCGCTTCTCCTGAGTGGGGAAGCCCTGGCCGTCCCAGCCCAGACCTGCAGGAGGACATGAGCTCTGCAGCACATTTCACGTCCTTTACTTTTGGTGGACCAGTGCATTTTTATTTAAATGCAAATGTGCTCACGTACTAATTGTGCCTCACCTTGAAACCTGACCTGCCCTCTGTATGCACTGATGTTATCTGATGCTGGAAGCACCAGGGTGGCTTAGCAAGGGATATATGATCTTACAACAAACTACATGCAACTGTTCAAAAAGTAACTGCAAACAAATAGAATGGAAAGGACACCAAACCTAAATGAAAATACATGCTTGGTTAGAAATGCTCTGGGCACAATTCCGGTGTCTTTATCTTGTAACAAACCACATGCTCCTACAGAACCAGCTCATAGAGTAACAGAAACAGCAACACCTTCTTTCCAGGTAAAAGTCAAGGGATTCAATGTGATTTATTTTTTCTACCCTTAGGGCTCACCATTTCCAGCTACGGGTAAGGTGATTCTTGCACTCAAGAATTGGCACTGTGGGACACGAAGTGATGTGTCACAGGGCCGTCCTACCCATGGCCATCTGGGTGGGTTTTCAAGGACGACTTGGGCAGGACTTGGAAGCATCAGCTCCCAGCTTGTTCAACCGCTACACCTAGATTTTCTACTGGAGTTATTGACAAGGCAAAACAAAATAAACTTACAAAATAAAATAAACCAAATGAATTAGTGATGATTACCTTTAGGTAAGTCTCTCAAACGGTTAGCAGGGACTGCTGCAAGGTAAGACATTGGTTGTTAACAGTGTTAGTTTAGTCATTAAGCTTGGGTGGTGAAAGGAGCATCTGGTAAATATAAAATCACACACACAGTCACAGATTTCAGGAGGATCCAAACCTGCCTGGGGACCAGAGTAAGCACATCCTTCCCCCAGAGACCCCCAGCACTCTGCACACCTTTCTTCTTATTTCTAGTACACCGCAAAGGGGAAACATCAGCCTGGTATAGAGTTAATTAGCTATTAGGGGAAGAGGAAGGGAAACAAATCAAGCCCAGTCAAATTATTAGGGATACAGGATTTACATTACACTCCTGCTTTTGTAGGGCATGGTGGGTCTATGCCAGCATCGCCGGTGGGTTGCGGCACTGCCGTGAATGGAGTCCCTCAGCAAGAGTGGAGGTGGCTGAGAGCAGGGGTTGATAAATCTGGTCTGTCAATGTGCATAAATGAGTAAGGGGAATGGGTTTCAGGTTTGTCACTCCTTATATTGAAAAGGCAGTCCACAAGGCTGGGAGTAGCTCGCTCACCCGCTGGACATCAAATGTTTTCAGCACCCTCACCCTGAGATTCTGTTAAGTTCACTTGCAAATGTAGGACTGCTCTCACAGAGCTTCAGCCGTCACATTTGGATATTTTTAGCTATATGTAATAAGTACTTTTTTTTTTTTGTCTCAAATGCAAGCTTCCTTCAACTCAAATCCAATGGCATTGTTTGAGTGATTCTGAGGTTGGGTTGCGTGTCCTTGCTGAGTCCTGCAGCAACTGAACAACTGCTCTGCCAGCAACTCCCTGAGCATCATCTCTGCTTTGGAGGACAACTCTGTGCTCACAGATCACCCTTGCAGTCTGACCTTGAAGTCAATCTATTGCAGTACAAATAAAGCACTTAGCTCTGTGTCAGCACACGGGGAGAACGGCTTTACCTAGTACAGTGAGGTAGGCTTTAGCTGAATCCTTGTCCAGCTCCGTGCTGGCTATGCAGGTGTAATCGCCTTGGTCCTTTTCAGCCACGCCGTATATTGTCAGACCATCTTCTTCTTTCTTCATCCTTAAAGGGTTGAAAGCAATAATCACACAACTGTTCCTAAGAGCGTTAGGCAGCAGGATTGAAGCCTAACTGTTCTCTGATAAAATACACAAAATAGCCCAAAGAGAACAGCAGTTCTTCTCTGGTCTAAAGATTTTATCAGCTAAGGATGGAGTTATTACTGGAAACCTCATTTCCTAAGGAATCAGTGAATCTGCTCTGGCATGTATCTGGAAGAATCACACTTTTAGGAAGACAGGCTGACCTCTGACTGGCTCTGTCCCGTGATAAAATCTCATTTCATGGGAAGTGAGTTAGGAAAGGAAATTACAACCGTACCACTCGGAACAGATAAACATTAATTTTGAAGTAGCTTGTTATTAACCCACCTGTTTCATCAAGATGTCCTAAAATATCTGTAAATAAAACCTAAGATCAATGCCTTGATTTACTGTCAAGTCAATTTTAACTGCTAGGCAGCCTCTGTTGGAAGGAGCTAATAACATTAAAAGCATCAACAGCAGCAAATGTTGCCTGGATGGGAACTCACTGTTTGTCCATATTATCCCTGGTGACTCATGAAGCAGTTTGCGGTGGGGGAGTAAAAATCCCGGCAATCTTGGAGAGACGACACACGGAACTGTTAAACACGAACCTGTTTCCGATGTAGAGCGGTGCATCGTCTTTCAGCCAGGTGACTGTGAGCTTCAGTGTAGGGTCGTGCTTTACGCGGCAGTGGAGGCGAGGCATGGAGCCCCTCTTCACCACCTGATCTTCTGGTCCTCTCACAATCCTGGTTGGGTCTGCACAAAACCACAAAGAAAGCATCAGGCGCTGAGCAGCAGAGTCTCAGCTCAGGAACTGGATCAAAGCTTAACAGCGGTGTCTCTTGGAAAGGACAAGCATGCACGTCAGCTGCTCCTCCAGCTTGCTAACTGTCTCTGATACAAATGCTTGCAAATAAATTAATTTAACAAACTGTTAATTCATGCTGACCCTTTAAAAAATACCCACTTTTCTGACTCAACAAGGAGTTTTGCTGAACAGGGAAAACCCAGTAGAAACTTGATTCTGAAAATGTTTTATCGCTATCAGTTATTCTTGATGCACACTTGGTGTTTGTTTTTGCAGTGCTTATGGCATCTCACAGCTTGATATCCACATCAAGCCCTTCTACAGCTTCAGCATATCCATAGCCTTGTTTTCACCGTAAAGAGGGGATCTCTGCCAATTTCTGTATTCCAGCTCCAAATTTCATAGTGCCTGTCCTGCTGGCAGACTGCTGGAGCGCACAATCAACCCTCCCTTTACCTGAATGATTATTTCTGCTGCAAGTTTCAGAAGATCCAAGAGCATGTTTTGCTCATGAGCCCGTTTTGCTCCTACCTTTGACTTCTAGGCGAACCTGGGCCTCCGCTTTGCCCAGGATGTTGGTAGCGACACAAGTGTAGATGCCCTGGTCCTCCTTCCGAGCCATGTTCATCTCCAAGCTCCCGTTCTCATGCGCCTTGTAGTTCCCTCCATCCAGCGTGTTCCCCTGGCCATTCTTAAACCTCACAGCCATACAAAGTACTATTGTAAGGGAAGAAAGAGCAGGAAACTGCCCCTCCCCAGCCCTCTGAGTCGGCAGGGGACGCGCTGCTGTTCTTACCATCGCAGGGTGGGGATGGGTGAGCCGAAGAAGG
Organism: Chauna torquata; assembly: GCA_013399475.1. Lineage (NCBI taxonomy): Eukaryota > Metazoa > Chordata > Aves > Anseriformes > Anhimidae > Chauna > Chauna torquata. The sequence goes on from VXAL01003611.1 coordinate 131,020, forward strand.
GGCAGTCCAGCCGGGTCCTGTTGTACTGAATGACTTTGATCAGCTGGTTGCGAGGGGCCAGTATCCGTGGTGGCACGTCTGCGAACAGCAAAGACCACAGCTACTGAAAAAGAGGACAAACTAGCCCCTGTGCTGCCGCTGCCTTCCCGGTCTTGCCACCCCCCTCCCTCTTTCGTTCACTGTTCCTTATTGAGACTTTCAGGACTCAACAGAGCTTCTCCATTCGCTCCCATCGCTCTTTCCCTTTCTAGCTTCACTCCATGGAACAGCTTACATCTCAGCTCCAACAGTGCTTGCTTGCCCTTGCAGGTGTATATGGCAATGGACTTTCAATCCGAAACCCAGCTGCAGAGGTCATGTACCTGTGTACCTTAGTCTCAGAGTAGCTAACAGGAAAGAGGAAGGCAAACAGGGAAAACATGCAAGGAAAACTTGAGTACAGGGTGTTCATCTTCCGTATTAATGGAAGCAGGAGCCACCATTCTGCAGGGGAAGGTGTGTCATGAGCTGACACACTACTGGTTTCTGATGGCCACTTCTGGGATTTTCCGTCCCCATCCATGTGCAGAGTGGCTGCACCAGGGCTGACCTGTCCCCGTAGGCACCTACCCAGGACACTGACAAAGGCGTTGGAGAGAAGGTAGCCGTGCTCGTTGGAAGCGTTGCATTGGTACACGGCGCTGCTGCCGATCTGGGTGTCTCGAAATACAATGGTGTCTCCAGCCACCTCACGGCTCGGGTTGGGGGGAGAAGCTTCAAAACAGGAGAGACGGAGAGGACGTGTTAAATTAAATTTCAAATTAAAATTCTCAAGGCCCTTTATCTTATTATGCATCTTTCCATCTCAGCCCAGATAAAGAGATGGTGGCACATGGTGTTCCCTGCCTCCAGAGGCACGGTTCAGCTGGCCCCGTCTCAGACAAGCAGGTGGTTTGTGTGCTGCAATGCCTGGACCCCGCTCAGCGCCCAGCGGGTGCCTGGCACCCTGACGGCAGCTCTGGCTCTCGCGGTCGGCCACGGGATCCTTGGCTATGTTTTTGTAGAGGAGGCGCAGACTCTTCCTGGCTCACCTTCTATGGGCTCTCCGTTCACCAGCCACTGTATTGAGGGCTTGGGGTTCCCGTTGGCTCGACAAACCAGCCTGCCATCCTCGCCAGGGGCCAAAATGAGGTTTTGTGGCTCATCCAACCAGTATGGAGCAGCTTTAAAACACACAAATGTACCAGTTACACACGTAGCAAACTGGACCAGATGACCTTGAGAGGTTCCAACCTAAACCATTCTGTCTTCTGCAAACGAATGCAACCACTTGCATCAGCGGAGCTCTGCTGAGTCGCACCAGCTGAGCCCCCAGCTCACACTGCCTTTGGTCGGTCTGGGGGAGAAGCTGGTACGGCTGGAAACAGCAGAAAGCCCATGCAGAAAGCCCGTGCTCCCAGACCAGCCCTGCCCACACTTGCCCCACAATTTCTGGCCGTGAAAGTGAAGAAGATGGCAAGGTAAAGGTGACGTACCCTTCACTCTCACCGAGATCGTGTGGCGGATGCTGCCCATCTTGTTCGATGCCAAGCAGAAATACTCCCCGGAGTCTTCCTCCGAGACGTTGGAGATACGAAGGGCCTTGTTAAAGTTTTCCAGCTTGGTCTTGCCTGCTGGGAGCTCACCTCCTTTCTTGTACCACATGATGTCTGGTGCTGGTCTAAGGAGAGGGAAGGAGATAAACGCTCTTGCAAGACAAGAAAAACATTCCTAAGAAAGCAGTAGATAATCCTGCACTCGGAATCTCTCAAACCTGGGGAGAAAGACTGTTTGGCCACCCTCCTTCCTACCACAGCCCCTAAACCAGGACCTGAGCATCACCAGCTGATGAGGAGCGGGGTTCATGTCCCGCCTCGTGCCTGGGGATGCTGGAAAGTGCGCAGCAGTGCACCCCAGGAGTGCTGCCGAGGTCCTACCCTGCGCCCAGGACACTTCTGCAGGCCCATGGACCACAAATGTCCTCACCTGCAGTTTATACAGTGCAGTAAGAGATCTCTACTAAGAGATCTGCAAATAGCTGTAGGAACAAATCAGTGGGAAATCATCCTTGCAGAGCAAGTATCCAAAGATACCTGCTTTTCTGACCAGTGCTGCAAAACTCAGCTCTCCTATCTGCTTCCATACTGTTATCCTTTCAGTAGGTTATGGGAGTATTGTTAACAGGAGTTAACAGAAAAGGAAGGGAATGCTCCCCTGTCCTAGCCAAAGGCATTTCCACCGACGATTCAGCATTTGAGCTGTAAGAGCACTGGGACTGCTGGTGACCGCCCGCTCCCGTCCCCGGTACGTACACTCCTGAAGCAATGCACTCCAGCAAGAGGTCCACCCCTCTGAGCACCATCTGGTTGCTGGAGGTCCCGTACGGGTACATGAAGCTGGGCGTCGTCTCCGTAACCCCTCGGGCTGAAATCAGCAGGAAAGAAAAACAAAAAAAACAAAACCACAATGCTTTTAAATTCTCCTTCTCTGCAGCAGTGGGGAGGGCTTGTACAGGGCGAGAAACACACGGCGCTTTTGGGGGAAGCTGGCAAGTTCCTGGCCAAGCCTGGGATACAGAACTCACCTAGAAATGTACCTGGAAACTAGAGAAGAGCTTGAAGTCATTTCTAAAGTAAAAAGACTAGGTATAGAGAGGATGCTTGGCAGGCAGGGAGGTGAAAGAAGAAACAGAGGATGGGCAGGGGGAGCAGCAGGGATGGGGCATCAGGAGAGCCCGGTCCCCACCGGGGCAGCACCCGTCCTGCCCACCCCTGCCTCCAGCACAGAGAAATGGGCTGGAGTCAGATGAGAGTTGGAAATACCGATGGACAGAACACTTAATGAAGGACAGCAATGACAAATAGGCACAAGAAGGGTGTATCAGACAGCTGAGCTGCTTTGCCACGGAGATCTCCACGACACGGTGGGTCCTGGCACTGGCAGCACCATGCAGGTTCCCACTCTTACTGGGAGCTGCTGGGCCTGGAAGGACAGAGCTGCCTGGAAACAAAGCAGAGCTGGAGAACACAGCGACCAGGCTGACAAACTTCGGGACTGGACAGGAAAGTTTAAGAGGAGACAACCAGGGGAAGAGACAAGACAACTCCCTACAGATACACACAGCGGGGGTCTCTTTCTGAGAGGAAAAAAAAAAAAGAAATTATTAATGGAATCAATTCCATTAATAAATGGAATTATTAAACTAGATCTTGATCAGTGAGGGCAACGCAGGATGAGATGGGCTTGAAAGCAGCAGTAGCAGAGACAGAGGTTATAAGATTAGGAAATGGGGCAGGTTTGACACGGGACCACTGCAAATAGTGAAGCGATTCGGGGGGAGAGCCCACCCTGGGGTAGGGGCAGGCTCTTGGGGCGCAGGCATAGCCCTTTTCTGCTGGCCCTGAAAGCTTCGTTAGCCAAATGAGCTGGTGGGAGCCTGGCTGTTCCCTCACCCGTGCCAGGGAAGCCCCCAGCTATTTGGGAAGTCTCTGCCTGGGCTCTGGTACAGGGAAAGGGCTGGGAAGAAACGGGAGAGAGAGCAGAGATGGTTTATGGAGTTCAATCTGGAAAAGTTTGTGACCAGGCCCCTCAAAAGAAATTTAAAACAAACAAACAAACCCAGGAATTAAACCAAGCCTTTGAAATGGCTCCGCATCCACCAGGGCATGGCCACACTCACGCATCACATCGCTCCGACACACCGACAGGTTAGCAGCCAGGATGTGTTCATCAGAGGGTTAATTCATTACTTGATTAATGGATTACCAGGACAGGCAAATCTTGGTGGGACAGGTTGCCGGGCAGGCATGCTGCTCTTTGCTCGCCTGCTTCTGGAGATGCTCATTTTCCTGGTTAAAAACCTCCCGCCCATGCCAGTGCCCTGCGGATCGGTGGCAGAGGCGGTGGCAAGATTCCAAGTCGGTATTTGTCAGCAGCTCTGACCAGACTCGTGAACTTCTCTCGTCTCATGCGATCAGGACAGTAGGGTACTATTTTATAAGTCAATATTGGCTTTTATTCACCACACTCTGCAGCCTGTTTGAACAGGCTGTGTGCCTCACTCCTGTGATGAACCCATTTGCTCAGGAGCCCAGGGCATAACTGGAAGAGATAAGCAGCAGTGCAAGCCAAATTTTACGAGCCGTATATTAATGATGAAAATTAAAAATAAGGGAGATAAATTAGTATGCTATCCACTTGTTTAATAAACCTAACGACACTGTGTAGCTGATAAGCTTTTGCCTTAGTACAGCACTACAAATAAATATTTTGCTATTTGCTATAGGATGCAGACAGAAATTATCTCGGGCAGAGGTACCGTTCCAGCTCTGAGCTCACAGCAGCTACAGCTGGAAGCTGTCAGACAAGTAGCAATGTCTCGCTCCTCTGCTTGGATGGAACAGAACTGGAAGAATAAATCCCATAGCTATTTATTTGTGTTCAAAAATAGGCTCTGCTTCCAATGTATTGCTGCTGTTGCCCCCACCTCTATGAACTTGGACCCATTCAGCTGCAAACAGGACATCCCAGAAACAGCTGCTTCTCACCCCGCAGCAGCCAAGTGTCCCCTGCCCAAAGTCCTGACCTGACAGCACTTAAAAATTGTCCATCAACTTGCAGATCATTTCTGCTTAAAGGTGATAATAGGAATATGAGCATCCAGACACATCCCATCTGTTTGCCTCCTGCACAGCTAGCCAGCTTGAACACATCCCACAGGTTTGCCAAAAAGTGAAAATAAAAAAGAACAAGAGGCTTTCGCTTCCGTTATTTAAAAAGGTGATGAACTGCTAATAAAATTCTTAATTAATCCTTTTAGATCCTTTTTCTTTCATAACTGCAGACAGTTTGCCTGGGACACTACGCTTTGCAGGGGGGAAACGACTGCACCCACTGTGAGCCGTGGGGAGAAGGGCCCAGCCGCATCCCCGCAGTCAGCCTGGCCCTTGGGTGCTGTCTGGGACGCACCCACCGCCCGTCCCCGAGGGGCACGGCTCCAGAGGAGGGGATGCTGCCTCCCAGCACGCCCGCAGCCCGTCCCACCGAGCCTGCCGGCTCTGCAAAGCCTTTAGCCTCCTAAAGTCTCCCAAATGCCTAAATACCGGGGGCACTGAGGTTTCTCTGCCCCACTCCCCTTCCCCCTAGGGCTCCTTGCCACGCCGCAGTGGGTTTCAGCAACCAGAGAGATCATTGCGGGGAGAAACATGGGGTTATCAGAAAGAAAAAGGGCTGAGGATGAGAATTTTTTCACCAGTTCATTAATTATTGAGGAGTTTCTGGTTTGCAGCTCGGTTTTGCACAGCTCATTGAGAGGGCTTGGGTGGGGGATTTGAATCAACCCGTCCCATAAAACATTCCAGGGGATGTTAAGTGCAAAGAGCCCACACAGAGCAAGTAGCAGGCAGTTTATTCTATGCACCTATGAAAGAAATCGGTAGAAATCTATGAGCCTGTGCAGATAAGCTCTCTGTTTCCTACCCGGCTAACTGACTAGGAGCTTCCCTTTTCCCTGAACACACATATGCACTGGGAGACTGAGGAACCCCCGACCAGCGCAGCGACTTTCCCCCGAATCCACAAGGGCTACAAACACAGGAGTCGTGCACAGACAGCGCGAAGGTGTTCACTTTGAAACGCAAACATCATCTGCGCTGCTCTCTTCGCTTGGAGGAGGTGCAAGTTGCATTTACAGGAGATCTCGCCACGTGTGCCTACCAGGGAGACGTGTCCTCCCACGTGCCTCTCATTAAGGCATGATCCAGTTTACGCAGTTCCCATGGAAGCTAACGTTGCTTGCAGTCCCCTCTCACAGCCCTTGCTACCCGCGCCTTCAGACCGTGCCCAGCCTGTTTGCTGCCTCCGCTTCCTCCGAGGCCAGCGCCGCTGCAAGCCCTCCCCGGGTCTCCAGCGCGCTCAGACCTCCCAGAGGAACCTCCCACCAAACCGAGCCCCATCTCCAGCCAGGAATGTTTTACCTTTGCTGCCTCTCATCTCTCTCTGACTCTCTGAGAGGAGTATTTTTGGGGGGAAGAGAGAAATCCCCCCCTAGCTGCATCACTTGGCAACAACCGCAGAAGAATCTAGTATCTGGCTCGTTACCGGATCCCACTCGCCTCACCTTTTGGCAGGCAGCAAGAACCTGGTCGTCGTTCCCAAACCAAGCACATGCTTCCAGCAAAGACAAAATCCAGGAGGCAAATTGCTGCTCAGCACCACCTGAACTCATATTTATACTCACACGGCACAGAGGCACCCCCAGCCTGGCTCTCCTACCTGGCACAGAGCAGGGGCACAAATAAACCCGTGTCTCTGGGGGGAAAACCGGAGGCAAGAGGATGAGACATTGGCATAGTGGGATCCCCACTATGTAATCCCGGGTGACAGCTGCGCTCCCAGTATCATGCACGAGCAGCCCCATCTCCCTTCTCTGCTTCCCCGTGCAGTGAAACCAGCCCGGGCTGCTTGCCCACCTCGTCTGGTTTATGCCATCACTTCTGTGACACTTCCCATCTATTTTCAGGGACAGGATCGTGCCCTGGGGAGCCGTGCGGTTGCACGCCTGAAGCATAATTGATGAGTTTGGGATGCGCTGCTCCCAGCAAACGCGGTCTCCAGAGGCAACCTTCCTGCTCAGACGGAGGGGAAAGAGCCTCATGAAAGCTCTCAACACATGTATAACCACACCGCAAAGACACAAAGCACTGAGAAAACCAAATACTTCTTTTTTTCCTTCCCAGTCAATGCCCATGTTTGGCTACAAGTGCAATAGATGCTCTTTCTGAACGCAGAGAAAAGAGGGATCGCGTGTCTTATCTTTAAATCAGGAGCCTTTCCTGAGGACAAGCCGCTGGACTTGCTCAGCCACAGACTTTTCCGCTTGTGCCAGATCCTATTAACCCAAATACCTCTCAAGCTGAGCTCTGCGTATCCAGTTAATTAGCTTAAACCTCGATCATTTTAAGATGTCAAAACTGGAGGGGATTTGCTCATTGCTGGGTTGGTCGGCTCATTTCCTCACATTGTTTTTTGCAAAGTTCAGGTGACAGACCACAGAGGGGACCACACGCACACATCCGGGGGTGCGCACACGAGAGGCACAGGGATGCTGCTAACACGCCAGCCCATCGCTTGGTTAGCACAGGGGTAAGTCAGGTTAGGTACAAGGGGGTTAAAACGTGAAGGTCTCCAGAAGCCAGTGTTGACTCACCACTGTACATGTCAGTGTGATTTCGTAAGGACGTTTCGTTATGGGGTTTCTCTGTAATAAACAAAAGACCATGAGCATACCGAGCGCGGAGCAGCAGGCGGCGTGGAGGGGCACGGGGAGCGGAACGGGGCGACACGGGGAGCGGAACCACAGCCCCGAGCACGGGGACGGGGCCGGCAGGCAGCAGAAGCACTCAGAGCACAGCTGTCTTAGGAGACAAACAGCAACATAACACAGCAATACGGGAGAGGAAAAGAAGGTTTTTTTCCTCCTACGAGATGAAGAGACAAATAGATGTACGAAAAATATCACCTAATTGTGCCATAAACATTTCCTCAAAGTGTTTTTCCTTTGGTATAAAGATGTTGTATCTTTGAAAAAAAATCAGTTTGTTTTGAGAAGAAAATGTTTTTTCTCTCGGATAGCTGTGAGGTAAGCAGATTCCTGCTACTTTTTTCCAGTAAAAAGCACAGGCTGGACACAGCTAGGCAGCAGCGTAATGATGCAGAAAGGCATGGAGAAGATGAACAAATAAAAATAATAATAATAATTAAGCTTTAAAAGCATAATCTGCTGTAAAATCCCTTTTAATTACCAGGTAATTAAAGTAGATTGTGTTACACGCAAAACCATCAACTCCTCAATAACACACTGCTCTCATTTATTGACAGCCACTGCCAGCCGACACCTACGTGCAAACACGACAGCTAATTGCCATCAGAGCTCTGCCGGGAAACGAGCAGGAGACCAGAGAGTGGCCGCAGTGCCGGCGATGCTGGCTGCGGTGTGGGCGCTGCCTCAGGCTGCAGCCAGGCTCAGGGTCCCTGCCCAGGAGGGTGAAGGAGCCCGGCAGCCGTCCAAGACCTGAGCTGGGGGACACCAGGGAAATGCTCTGCAGGAAAGGGCACAGGCGTGTCGCTCCCCCTGGTCTTTGCATTTTTCTCTTCTTGCATACAAGAACATGACAAGCACATGCAATCATCTTTCGGCAGCCTGTGACTTTTTTTTATGCAGGAGATGCTCGTGGGTTAAGGCAGAGATCACTGAACAACTGAAGACAAATACGAACTCATCTACTTGGAACACTGTCCATGTATTTTTGATCATAACAGACAAGAAATTAGAGCCTCAGTGCTTTAACTTACAAGGGCTTCTTGGGGGGTTCTGAGGTGGCATCTGCATCTGACTACGCAGCGGACTTTTCCAAAGGAAAACAGACAGAGATGGCCCAGTGTATCTGGAAGCCAGTTCTGCCTTGCCTGGGAGCAGATGCCGGGGAGGCATCTGGGCGCTGCTGCTTGTACCAGCCTACACAGAAATCTTCCAGGACTTCTTCCACATACTTTTTCTAGAGCTAGAACAATACGTCAGGCTAAAAACTTCAGAGGTCCAAATGAGCACAGATCTTTGTCTGCCAGAATTTCTCCAGCTCACGCTAATTTAGGACTCAGTCCTTCAATAAGAGGTAAACGTTGGCATTATTTGGCCAGCTCTGCAAACGGACAAATAATATTCGGAGTGAATTACATACATGCATTCCTCACCACTAGCAAACTGCCTGTTTATAGCATTTATGTTGCTGATTCTCCGCTTGCGCTTTGCGCAGAGGAGAGGGTGTTGCAACAGAAGTGCGAAGCACTCCTGGCCCAGTCTGCTTCTCACACCACGTTTAGGTCCCAGGTATCAGAACGCTTTAACAGCGTTACCTCCGATTTAAGCTGCTGCAAGATCAGACTAAGCTCCTAATGCTGGGACTCAGGAGCGATTTGCACAAGAGCTCCCGAGCACACCACCCTTCTCCCCGCTGCGCGGAGGCCGGCATGACCTCCCTGACTGCTGGGGCCAGCTCACGCCGCTCGTGGCGGCCGCGGTCGAGGTTGTGCCGGTGCTGTGCCCGCGCCATGAAAGCGGCTCTGCGCTCGGCAGGAGCTGCTCCTTCTCAAGAGCTTCGTGCCCTGCAGGGCTCAGCTCATGGCCCCTCTGCCTGCGCTCCCACCAGCCAGCTGGCATGAAGCGCGGTGGCATCGGCAACTTGCCTTCCTCTGAGCAGCCTCCTGTCTGGAGGAGAGGCTGCCGGGGGACCTGCCCACGGAGAGGCTCTTCGCATGGCTGCGCGTGCTCCCCCCAGACCATGCTGCTCACCGAGCATCGCCGGCCATCCTGAGCACGTCCCGTGCGTACACGCTCAGGCCCAGAGGCTCTGGCCCTGCTGTCACCACGTCCCGGAGCCGAGCATCAGCTCCTGGTCAGCCAGCAAGTCCTGGTCTGTGCGCGGGGCTCGTTGGTCAGGCAACGAACACGCGCTCGGTCCCCCCGTGCAGCACCAGCACGGTCGGGGGTTCCCCATAAACCTAAGTCTGGAGCAAACCAAGGCTACTTCCAGCTTTTCAAACTAGGGAAGGATCGCTTGATGTTGTACTTTTCCCTAAAGGTGGGGGGAATGCCCCATCTGTGTGGAAGCGCTTTCCAGTCCATCCCAGACACACGGACGCTGCGGTACCTGCACCGAGCCATCTCTGCAGCCCCGAGGCACTGGAAGGAAACCAGCTCCTCCTCACTGCTGGGGCAGCAGTCCGGGTCCTGTCAGCCCTTACCCAAACTTCTGCTATCCTAAACACAATGAAGGAAGCCCTCTTCTCCCTGGTAGGCCTCAGGGCTGTCAAGGACTGAAGCAGGCTCCTGAAAGGAGAACCCTTCCTGAGAGAGGCTGGGAAAGACCCATCCCAAGCGGCCACCATGACACTTACTGGTTTTCACCTTGAGGGTGTAGGGGTTTTTCTGCTGGATGGTGTGGGTGAAGTGGAAGCGCGCGTTGCAGCTGTAGTCAGTCTGGGCATCCTGCAGCATGACGTTGGAGAAGTACAAGTCTCCGTTCTGGCCCTGGGAGACGCGCTTGTCCTGGTGGATGGGCTCCATGGCTGCACGAGAGGAGGTCAGATAAGTCACAGCATACACAGGCATGCAAAAAACATTACGCTCCAAATTGGGCTGTGAGGGTTTTTTCACCTGGTCTATGAGGAAGAACATAATATTACTGACAGGTCTTGCATGGAAAATGTTATTGGAAAATAACATTACTTGCTTCTCTAACTTTTCTACCTTTATTGCCATCATTGGGTTTGCCACAATGGTGAAGGAAGATACGGTAAATGAGAATGAAGATTCTGAGCCATCAGGATGTGAGAGAAATGGCATGATTCCCGTGCGTGAGAAAAGTGAGGCAGTTAATTAGCATCTCAAAGAACAGCTTTAGTTAGGAGAACCCTCCTTTTCCTTCCCCTCGTGAAGGTGAAAAGCAGCCCCCCGACCTCAGCCACGTATGGGTGCCACCGAGCTCTCAACCGGCAATAACGACTCTAACCATGATTACTGTAAATGAACGCTGCGGGTGACTGAAGGGAGCGGGGGCTGGGAAGGGGCTTCCCCGACTCACAGCTGCTCATCCAGAAGATGACGGGAGAAGGCAGGCCGGGCGGCGGGTTGCACTGCAGACTCAGGGGAGCGCCTTCATCCACCTCGATCACATCCACCTTCTCCTTGGGCCACAGGGGAGACTCTGCCGTAGGAAGCACAGACACCGCGTGAGGAAGGCAGGGTATTGGCTTTGCAGATCTCTTCCCTCCTCGCTTCCTGCCGGACCTGGCCCGCTTTCAATGGAACGGCCTTGATGCAAATTTCATTTCTGTGTGTGCGAGATTCCCTTAAATCTATACTGGGTTTTTTCTGTTAGCTACAGCCCTAACCCCCATGGTTTCATCTCTGCCTGTGGCTGGGTACATCCCAACGCAGGTAACGGATGAAGCAGGCTGAGATGTTTGAGCACGAGATGTCCGTGCCTCGTCTACACAGCAGTCCCTGCCCTCCTCAGGGCTGCCGGCTGCTCGCCCCGCACGACCGCGCTTACTCACTGGAAACCTGCAGGTGGATTTTGCTGGAGAGCGCAGTCCCGTAGTCGTTCCGGGCGAAGCACTGGTACTCGCCCTCGTAGTCCTCCGGCCGTCCCCCGCTGTGGAAGTCGATGACCAGCGTCCCTGACCGCCGCCGCATGGACACTTTGGGGTCCTTCGCCACATTGAAGAACTTCCCGTTCCGCGTCCAGGAAAAGCTGCAAGCATCGGGGAGAGGTTTGCTTTGTAACCATGGACCATTTTTAGCTGGTGAGAGCTTTACCTGTGCCACACAAGTCAGCAGCTAAACTGGTGTCAGTGGCACAGCTCCAGTGGCTTCAGGGGTGATGCTGCCAGCTCAGACGTGCTGTGCCCGGGAGCCTCAGCTCCTCCAGACCCAGTGCTAACAAACCACAGGGCTCCAATGCAGAAGGACTTCCGAGACACTTACGTGGGAACGGGATTCCCTTTGGCTTCACATTCAATGAAGATGTTGTCCCGTGGGTCGACGATGTAGTCCTTCACGGACTGCTTGGTGATTGTGGGCGGCTGAGGCACTGCAAAGCAAACGACAGCAGTGAGGAAGGTCGTGCAAACAAGGAGAAGCCTCTTTCTGCTGTCCTGCAGCAGATCCTGCCAGGATTTTGGCGTCTTCCCCAGCCTGGATGTGCAGTTTGTGGTTCAAAGCCCTCCAACACCTGAAGAAGCCACCACGAGCACGTGTGGGGTGCGTGCTACTTCTCAGCTCTGTCCTCCTCACTGCCACCAGCCCTGCACAGGAGCAGGCAGTGCACCACGCACACCTCGCACCAAGCCTCCACCGTCACCGGCCCCCTGCTCGGCCCCGACCCCTCGTGCCATTTCAGACATGCAGGGGAGATGCGTACACACAGAAGCAGGGACAGCACTTACATTCACTCTGAATATTTGCTGTTATTTCCAATGTGCAAGCATAATGAAAAGAAGAAAAGAGGTTAACTGAAGAACAAACCTATATACATACATGTTATGCACGCAAAAATAAACATAATATTGTTATTGCAGGGTCTGCAAATATTAGGCACACCTCATTTTACACTTCCAGCATGTTCTAATCTGCCTGCTTACTGTTGTGTGGGAGAAGCTGCTGCCGAGCATCCTATTAGCTGCTAACTGCCTGTGCAGCTTCTGTTTTTTTTTGGTGGGGTTGAAAAGAGGACACAAGGCACCAGGGTGGGCTCTGGCATACCCGCATGCTCGCCTGGCGAACAGATGTCCCTGTGGTCCAGCGGGTTGGCCGCAGGTGTTAGCAATGTCACCCCCTTCCCTCTGGCCAGGCTGACCCCAAGTCCCCCGTTTCATTCCCCTGATTCAGAGGCTGATAAACCCTGATCTTGCTTTTTAGGTGATGGTCAAACTTGGAGAAGGCGCCTGTAAAATCCAGCAAAATAGGGATATATGAGTGTGTATATATATATATATATACGGGACAGCAGCAGGCAAGATTTTTCCAAAGAATAAACCTTGTTGGGATGGGGCAGGTGAAAAGCACCTAGAAAAGCTTAAAAAGCAGGTGATCTCTGTGGAGCGTCACAGAGTCTCTGCATGTTTTAAGTTGTGTATTTACAAATATCTGCCACTCAAGGGACCTGTTCGGGAAGGGACGGCAGGAGCAGGCTCTTCTTTCTGACCCCAGCTGCCCACCAGTGCTGGCGGTGACGGTGCTAGAGGTGACGGAGGCTACAGAAATGGTGATCTGCAAAGCAAGGCTGCCTTGAGCAGTTCCCCACCAGCTGTCAGCATTTTTCTTACTTCTCTGAGGTCACATTACATGTAAATATCAAAATTACTCTATTTCTGATAGAAAGCACAAGAAACAGCTGAAGACTGCTGCTTGCAGACACCCTCAATTTTGCCCAGCAGCACTGGCCCCTGCTCCCGCGCTGCCTGCCTGCACTTCCGAAACATTGTGGATGCGAACAAAGCCAGGCCTGGGAAGGAACATCTGAGCTGTGCTCATCACATAAAATTCCCATTGTTGGGAATAAGAGTGCCGTGTTCCTGCTCCAGTGACTCCAGGAACAGACATGTTCATCCACAATCATCTGGAACGGAGCGGAGCAGGAACTGATTCAAGCCTTGCACAGACAAGTGATTGCGCTGGGACCCTCGCCTTATGCTTTATGTTACTCAAGTATTTATTCCCCTCAGCAAATCAGAGCTTTCCCACTCTTTCTCCTCACTTATTTCCAAATTTCAGCCAAAAGCCACTGCCTCAAGATTTTCCTTCCCCTTTTGCTGCCCAGCTGAGGTACCCCGGGTACAGCCAGCACCCTCAGGGCTCTGCATGCAACAGCCCACAGGGGAGAAATTTCTGCTATCACGATCAGCCCCGGCACTTCAGCCTGAGTGTAGACCATGGCAAAAAGCTGTGCTTTTTCTAATAATGCACTGCTCACTGGAGGATTTCTGTACATTGCACTGTCAAAATAGATTCCCTGCAGCTACAGACTGATTATTATTAACAGCCTCTACAGGAGGAAGCTGGGACACAAAGAAATTATGAAACTGGTTTCCAGAGGAGTAGCTGGAACAGAGCCTCTGAGCTGTGACTTAGCAGCACGCTCTCGGTACGAACCCTCATCCCAAGTGCATCCAAACAAGTAATGCGTTTCCCGTGCTGCTGAAGATGCTCATTCAGCAATAGCACCATCCCATGTCCCCCTTCCTCCTTGCTCCATATCCCCCAACTCTTGTGCTTCTGAATAAAACATAATTCCTGTCTCATAATTGACCAAAAAGTCCCAACAGAGAGAGAAAAATCCTGAGATGCTCCACTTAAATCGAGGGGCTAAAGGTTTGCCAGTGCCTGGTTTCCTCACCAGCTCGGCTTGGATGCTCTGTCCCATTTTGATAGGTGGCTGCAAGTCCTTTGCTCGGCTTTTGAGACAGATTGACTACATCTGACAGTGATTTGGGTGACTTTCTGGAGTGGGTGAAGAGGAAAAATACCCCGAAACAAGCAACAGAAAAGAAAATCTTAGGCTGGACCAGGAAAGCCACCTGCTCTGTGCACTTCTTCGCTCTGCCTCCGTAGCCACTCAGGCAGGAGTTTTTAGAGGAGTAAAACGTAACTTACAATCCAGAGGGACTTCGATGGTGCTGACGAGGTGGTGGAGGTACAGAGCGAATGCTATTCCTGCGCAGGTGAGGTGGTGGCCGTGCAAGACCATTTTGGACGTCGGGACAGTGCTACGACCTCAGCTGCTTCCCCCAAGGCGAGCTGACCACTGGCACGTGCAGACAGGCTGCTTGGGTCCTCAGCTGCAAAACACACAAAGCCAGAAGTCACCGCGCTTTTACAGCCCTATTTCCTGCCTTCCTCCTGTTGGCAATCGTGGAGAGAGAGCATCTGCAATCCAAAAACGTTTGTGCACAGGGATGGGGGTGTTAATGGCACCAGAAGTAGCTTCTGGGCTCTGGTGACTCAGGTACGAGCCCGTGGCCGCTGCCTTCCCAAGCCCTGCTTTGTTCTGCGGACAAAGTCAACCTTTCTGGGTTATCTGTGCTCAGGCCCTGGGCAGACCTCTGGAGCGAAGGAGAGCCGCAAGGCTCTCGCCGGGGGCTGACGGAAAGTTGCCCAGAGCAACCGAATGCAAAACCACTGAGCAGTTCCCACAGGAGAAAACAAAAAGGATGGTTTGCTGTTTAAAAAAAAACAGTAATTGTATTTTATGCACAAGAAACACCTAGCAAACAGTAAAACCCAGCTTTGATTCTGGATTGAAACAAAGAATTGAATTTCATTGAGGAAAGCAATGCCACATGATCCCAGCACCAACGAGAGCCTGAAACGTGCTCCAGCACAGCTGACGGCACGCAACGGCAGCCCTGCCATCCCTCTTCCTGATACAATGCTGCGCATTACAAGGTTACGCGGATATTTTTGGACCACGGAGAGCAAAGCCCAGATGCAGCATCTCTTTGTGAGCAAGCCTGCTGCTTTTTCTCGATTTTCCAGCTGGGCGGCACTATGGGGCAGGAGGCTGCCCAGGGGTCGGGCGCTGAGCTGATGCCCTCACCCTCACGCACACCCAGGAGCCTTCCCCTGGGCCGGCCCGGCACTCGCAGGCGTTGGGCACAGCGGAGCCTTCCCTGGCCGAAATGAGCCCGCTTCGAACCGCGCTCCAGCAGCTCCTCTGCCGGGTGCTCCGGGCGCTCAGCCTGGCCCCTGTGCACCGGGGCTCCCTGGGGCACCCATCCCAGCCTCCCGGGGACGGGCAGCACATCACTTGGGGTTTTTGTGCTCATACATTTTACTTTGCTGTTAATAAACCCATAGACTAACTGCAGATTAAAAGACAGTGGAAAGGAGGATAAATTATCCTATCTGCACGATAAAAATCCACTTAGAACGGCTACTGCAGCGCAGAGGTTGCATCACAGCTGAGTTACAGCTCTGTCTGTAATAGAGCTATAAATGCTGGGCAGCAGACGTGCAGACAGCTCCCTCGGCTAAGAACAGAAATAATACCAGGGCAGCAAACAGTGGAAAATCCCCAGCCTTGCTCCTCGCTGCTCCTCCCCGTCTCCGTGCACAGCCTTGCACCGGGGCGGCATGTCACCAGACAGGAGAGCAGCGCACAGAGGCCATTTGGCAAGCAAGCAGAGCCCGTCTTCATGAAATATAAATAACCCGCTGCAGCTTTGGATGCTGCTACCCCTTCAGCTGTTCCTGAGCCCCGAACGAAGCAGGCGCAGAGGGGAGGGGGGCCCAGCACGACAGACAAAACCCAGCAAGCGCCGGGCTCTGGGTACCGCGGGGAAAGCTGCTGGGGGAGCCAGCGAGGAGCAGATGTCACGGCAAATAGGCAGCCCTGACACATGGCTCTCGCGGCTCTCCTGGACCCCAGACAGGATCAAACCCAGCGCAAGGCAACTTTTAAGGACACTTTCCCTGTTACCCTTATGGGGGACTGGCAGTGCTTCATTGTTCCTCCGTTCACCCTGGGTTTTGTTCTCCCTAAGGGAGATGCTGTTCCTGTAACCACAGTGAACGCCTGAAACTCATCCCATTTATTAAATTAGAAGGGATGGGGAAGAACTGTGCACATCCTTCCCATCCCCTCTGCAGAACAAACATGCAGACCATGATTTTTAAAGCATTAAGAGAGCAAGCTGCTCAGCTTCCAAGATTTATTGTGAGGCGTTCCTGTCCCTGCAGAGACACCTAAACTGCAAGGATGGGTCTGAGTCAGAGCCCCCTCACTGCCCTGCTCAGACAGGATCGGGACATCTGTGTCCCTGCTCTTGGGCTGAAGCCCAAAGGAAGTTGCCAGTCCGCTGTGTCCCAGTTACACCAGATTACAGACCATAGGTTGCGAAGGGGCTTGGAGGGGAGTATTGCTTTGATTTTTTTTTGCTCATTCAAAGGATTTTCCAATCCAGCTGTTGCAATAAAAATAGTTGAAGGACAGAATAATTATAGGTCTGGGCCAGTAATTAAAGTCACATCCAGGACTTTTGCAGTCCTCAGTCACCAGGTCATGCTGAACAAAGCTTTTCAAATTACTTCTTTAGCTTTCTGTCTAAGGGGAGGTATCATTTTGATCTGTAGTCTTCATTATTTAGAGCGGTTCATTTCTCCAGTTACAGCTTAAAATGAGTAATGGATAAGCTGGTTTTATGCCTTTCTGTTACTAAGCAAAAGTTTGACTTACGAACTAAACCAGCCAATACTGCAACCAGATATTTAGCAAGGCTAAGATTTCTAGTGTCCTTACTATGCTCGCATACTGGTGCTTCACAAGATCACAAAATGCTTTAAAACCCGCTTCATTCACAGATGTATGGGAGGGAAGGCTCAAGGAAGCAGGCGTTTAAATACCTCTGTAAACTGCTTTGAGACTGGGTGTTAGGCAGCATGAAAGAAATGTCTGTGACACGAAGAAGGGTCCTGGCACAGAGGCTTGGGAGATATCTACATGCATGAATGTGTGGGTGATTTTGCATTAAATGGAAAAACAGAAAGGACTGAGCCCAAACACTGATTATATACAGTACGCAAAGCAGGCATCTGTGCATCTAACTGATGCAAAAATGTATATCCTACCCATCATCACATGCAATAGGACTGGAAAAGCAAAGGCTGTGCGTGTCTGAAGAGA
Organism: Chauna torquata; assembly: GCA_013399475.1. Lineage (NCBI taxonomy): Eukaryota > Metazoa > Chordata > Aves > Anseriformes > Anhimidae > Chauna > Chauna torquata. The sequence continues at coordinate 148,278 of VXAL01003611.1, forward strand.
AATTTGCAGTGCTGCATTTTGAGTGGATCGGAACGGGTGGGACCCAGCTGCTCTGGACCGAAGGACGTGGGCAGAACAACGTGGGAATGGCCCGGGCACTTCCAGGGAGGACAGCCTGTACGGCACGGGTGACCGTGCATCCACGCAGAGTACCACCATCTGAGCACCACTAATCCGAGGGAACAAAACCGAATAACAAAACCCACCACAAACTGCATACAAAGCACGTCTCCCCCTTTAGAAGGGCGAAAGCTGGGCTCCCCTTTGTTCCGGGGCAGCTGTGGGTGCCACTCGCCACGCAGCGCGATGTCTGCTGCCGTGCTTGCGCGTGTAGGTGGGCTGCCGGGGCCGGGCGTGCCGCGGGCGCTGCAGAACACAGCCCGCATTGTCGGGGCTGCTCCGCGCCGGGACGGGATGCGCGAGAACCGCCCCAGCGCAGCGTGCCTCTGGGGAGGCTAACGGTCCTGAAAGTGGCTGATGACGGGAGACATCTGAAATGGAAATCCAGCTGCTGGCTGCCTTGCAGAGAGGCGGATGAGGCCTCTTCTTCCCAGATTTGGTGTTCCCGAATAGCTGCTCCTGGCCCTGTTCCACAGTGCAGAAAAGACTTGATTCCTGCCAGAACAGCTCAGCAAGCCCCTCAGCCTCATAGCTACTGCCGTCTCCTGGGACGGCCAGAGCCCTGGAACCGGGTGGGTTGGGTCTGGGGCTGCTCCAAAAGCCTCTGAGCTGGCTGGACTCAAAACTGATCTGAAATCTGGACCTGCAAAGTTCAGTAAAAACACAACACAGCCTGAAATCTTGTACAAATAATTGCAAGATTGTGATTCCATCAGATAGGAATTTGACTTCTTAAATACAGCTCTCATCCAGCACTGAGGCTGTACCGGAGCACCAACAAAAGCCAGGTCCCTGGCTCCACTTTCCTCTGGCTACAGGCAAGACAGCAGCGAGACGGACTCAGACGCCTTTTTCCCCCAGTACTCCTCCAGAGTTCGGAAGTGTGCTTTCCATTTCCCTGATGACCTACTGCAACAGCAGTTCTCACAAGCTGTTAGTCTGGGTTGAGAAATACATCCCCAATATTGCTCCAGACCTCTTCCCAGACAAATCAGATACTTTTGTAAATACATCTTTCACTGGACAAAAGCATAGCTAACCCCAGGACAGGACCTTTAAAACCAGAGACTGTTTGACTTTCTTGGCAAAATTCAACCCAATGTCCCACAGTGTGAAGCATACCCGAAATCAAGAGGTGGATGTGCAGCCCGACCTCTGCTCAGGTCAGAGCCTTCCTCCTCTCTCTGAGCAGGCAGAGGGAAAAGACTCAGTGCAAAAAAAGCCAAAACAGCGACGTGCACCTGGGGATGATGGAGACACCCACGGTGGGACAATTAGTCCCAGCGCTGAGAACGCAGATGCTGGGACCCAGCAGCAGCAGTGCCTGCTGAACCAGGATGGACCAGGATGGGAGCTGAGGGTTTAGGGAGGAATTATATTTTCCAGAGCAAAGTTAGCCACAAATTTTACTCCTGTGCAGCAGTCAGGACAAATTAGCTCAAAAGAGAAAGAAGATTCTAGAAGGGAACATCTTGCTGTGCGTGGCACATCCTGCATTACCAAGCACATGGGCAGAGGGCTGTAACCTGACAGCATGGGTTTTCTGCTCCATTTTAAAAGCAGGGGGTGATTTTGATGCCTTGTCCAATGTTTTCCAAACAAATCTGGATTTTTGAATAATGGTGCAGCAATTAAGCAACTGTGCCCAGTGTGCATGGAGCCAAGAGGAGGTACAAAGAGTCAAGGGATGTCGGGTGCTCATGCAGCCCAGCGGAGCCCAGTCTGGCCCTGGAGAGCCCCATTGTCCCCCTCCAGCAGGGACAGACCCTGGGACACCCTTACACAAGAAGCGCTGATGGTCACAGCACCCACCAGGTGAATGCACCTTGCCTATCCCGACAGCCGTGCTGGTGAGTTGGATGATGCTGAAACAATACCTGGCCCGTGTGCCGTTACTGGTCACTTCCCTGCATGTGTTCTGCTACAAGTTTCGCACTCTCAAGTTTCTCCTGATGTAAAGACAATGCTAGTATACCCGTAATTAAAATACAGAACACATCCAAGCACTTTGCCTATAAGCCACTCAAAATCTGCAGTGAAAGGGGAGAAAAAAAAAATCTTTTAAAACACTTTCAGGTCCTTCTCCATCTCTTAAGAGCTCTGCTCCAGCACCAGAAGTGCTACGGATGATCCCACCGGAGAATGATTCTCTCTGGACACCAGCACATGCTGCCTCTCCCCTTCACAGCTCCTCGAGGGCTCCTGCCTGGGACTCTGATCCCACTCTGGCCAAAAATTCCCAGAACCACATCCCTGCAAACTGCAGCACTCCTGACGTCCTGCCCAGCTCGAGGAGCCCCAGCCCTGCTTCCTTGCTATCCTTTGCCCTCATCTGGAGGGCAGAGCTCGGGGACTTCCCCTGGGTACAAATAACCCCGGGAAAGGGCTGGAATAACGAAATGAGACCTTTCCAAGTGGCAATTGAAACAAATTTCTCCTCTGCAGCCCCACTCCTGCAAATTAACCCCAAGCCTGGCCCCTCACAGGCAGACAGAGCAGACATGAGCACAGTCAGCAGTGGCAGGGGGAATCTGACTGAAGTCAAATAAAATGAAATAATTCCACAGTGAAGGATTGGTTGTAATCAGCTCATTAGGTCCAGCAGGACACTCTCAGTAGCAATTAGGCATTTATCCTTATTTACAGTTGTAAGAGGGGCAGTAAAACTTGAGCAGCTAGTGTTCCCAAGAAGACTCCTACAGCACCATTTAATGTGTTTCAGTTGCTTAATTAAAACTGATTGAATAGCACAGAGTAACATCGCCACAAAGAGAAAACCCTTTTAGTTTCAGATAATGAAAAACATTGATTTAGAGGGAATACATGAACATGATTCCCTAACAGTGACTAAAGAACTCATTTCCTGGGCTCTGCTCCTGCTTCGTTTCCCCCTCCACATGTAACGTATTAGATGGCTGCTGCCTTCCAGGCTGTAAATCCACCCCACTTTTGTTTGGCAGTGACGGGACCCTTTGTCCCAGGCGGCAAAAGCCACCCTGCGTGTGCCAGCTCACCCTCACGGCCCCACGGAAGCAAACCTTGCATTGCAGCGCAGGACGTGCGAGCAAGGAAAGAGACGATCTCGAAGAGCGCAGCACGCGACCGCTGGCATCTCCACGCCGGGGGACGGAGCCCGCCCTCTCCTTGGCCGCCAGCAGCGCGCAGGTTTCCCGCTTGCCTCTGCTTGGAGCAGAGAGCAGCGCTTTGTGTTTGTTCCTGGAGCTGGGTACAGCTTTCGCAATTGTTCTTCGAAACGCAGCAACTGTCAGAGGCGAGCGCCAGCAAATTCATTTACATCTCCTTTTCTCCCCAACAAAAATCATCGCACCCATCCCTCAGCGGCCAGCGCCTCAGACCCACGCACCCTCTGGTCACAGGCAAGAAGGGAATTCACCCTTGTCACGGGAGGTGGGTTCTGGGCTAAGACTATTGCCAATCATTTTCTGTACCTATTCTAACCCAAAAGGAGTCCCCAGGAAGAACTTTGCTCCTGTCCTCTGAAGAAAGAAAAAAAAAAAAAGGAAATTGCTCAACACAAGACCCGTGGCTGCAGAGATTTGGGTGCACAAGGTGGGCACCTCCCACGCCGTCACCACCAACCCTCCCTGAACGCTCCAGACAGGCCGACTGGGTTGGGGTAACCGTCCATGTACTTCTCCCGCTGCATTTCCAACACTTCTTTAAGGAACACGTACACAGGTCGCTTCTCACACTACTGGTTTCTTGTCTCACTACTCTGTGGGATTTTTGCCACGTGCTGCATTTTCCTTTCACTCCCTGTAACTCTCCTGCATCACACGTGGGTGACTTCTCAATCTCATGCCCTGCAGGCTGTATGCATTTTAAAAGAATCGAGCAAACAAGCAAGCATTGACAGAAAGCGTAGCGATATCACCAGAAATGGTGACGGCTTCCCAAAGGCACCCACCAGCAAATGCCAGCAGGAGAAGCGGCAGCATCCCTCCGACTCCGCATAGGGCAAAACGTGGGAAGTGGGAACAAATCTGTCAATCCCCTGAACTTTAGAGCCGATGCTGGCGGTAAGGAGATTTATACTTGGGTTGTCTCAGTAACTATCAGGCAGCTAGGGCTCACCCCACCTTCCTCCTGCAGCAGAGTCGGGACCAGCTGCACCCAGGCTCCAATTTCAGAAATACTTTAAAATCGCAGGAGGAGGGGGACGATGGGACTTGCTGCTGTTCAGAGCTGTGGCTGCAGCTTGCAGCTTTTGAGTGAGGACCGTGGTTACACTTTCAGGATGTAATTCATTCCCTTGTAGAGCTGTGTAACACTGCTGAAAGCACGGATAACTCCAGGGAGAGACTCCTAATCTATCACGGTCATATCTCAGCATTACATAAATGTGAATTAAATTATCATTCTGTCCTTCTGGTAACGTAAGGAGATGTAGTTCTATTACACAGAGGGACTCTAGTCCAGAGAGGTTAAGTGTTACTCCAAGGTCACACAAGAGTTATGGCGCGAGTGGGAAATGAGCCAAGATCACCAGAGTACAGAGTTTAATCAGAAAATACCATTTAACCTTTACAAACTGGTCACTGAGAGTCGGGAAAAAAAGCATGAAAGCATGAAACTGTTTGCAGAAGACGACGATGTTGCCCTCACCAGTCTGCACAGTGCCCACGAGCATGGTGCAGGGCGGCAGCTGGTCCTTTCATTAGCAGTAGTAGAAAACTAAATCCTAGGAGTTATCCTTGGTAGAAAGCAAAGGGGCTCCAGAGCATCATTCTGCATGCGCTGCCCCTTGTGCTGCCAGCCTGTGGGGCGTGATGTGAAGGAAGATGGGGCAGGGTACAGCTAAGATGAAAAAGAAATCATTTTTGCTTTTAGGGGGAAATATTTATGAGCCCTCCTATTACAATCTACTAGGAAAAACGCGTGGTTGTTTAGCTATGATATTGTTTTGCTTAAGGAGAGGGACAAGAAAACGAGCTGGAGTGAAAAATATGAAATGAAAGGGAAAAAAAGTACAGGCAGGGAGGTTTCACCCGGAGCAGCTTTAGGGCACGTGACACACCAACGACACACACTGGCAGCCCATTTTCATGCTGCAGCTGAGCCTGCCAGTGGGTGATGCTGGGGCTGGTCCGGGAGCTTTTCAGTCACCATTGCTGAACCAAAGCAGGAGCCACGACCACCAAACCCTGGTTGTCGCGTGGTGCCTGTAAGCATCAGTCTGGGGCATCTTGTCCAAATAGAGCAGCACCCACGTGCAAACTCAACCCCAGTGATGTTGGGTCACTGCCAAATTCCCCCAGCAGCCTCAGGAGAGGCCCAAGACCACCAGGCACCAATCCCCCCACGCACAGCAAAGCTCCTTTCCAAGGCTGCCCATCCCATGCCGCTCGGGGGAAGCATAACAGAGCAACGGGGGGGGCACCTGGTTAACGTTTGCCCTGCCGTGTCCCTTGGCCACCCATGCAAGGGACCGCAGCATCTGTCCCTGGGTGATTAGCCAACTGCTAATCACACAGACCAACAGCTATAAATAGCAAGTGCTTTGGAAAAGCTGTCTTTTCCCTTCTGGCTCCCACACGTCTCTGCCCAGCTTCCCTCTGCAGGGCTTTGCCCCGGGGAGGAGCACACGGACGCAAGAGTTTGCACCAGGTGCCCGAGCCTGCGTTTGGTCACGCAGAGCTCCTGGGTGGAGGAGGGTCCTGCAGGCTCCCACAAGCTCAGAGAGCCGTCCTGCCCATGTCAAAGGGTACCCCGAGCCCACAGCATCCCTCAAGGCATAAATAAACGGTGACTTTTTCAACCATGTCCCCAAAGCCACACTGGGATGTGCCACGGGAGCTGCCCGTGTGCCCCAGCACGTGGTGTCACGCAGGTTAAGCTGCCCTGCTCAGCCGGTGGCAGCAGCCGGTGATGTGCTGCACCTTGTCACAAACACGCACGCCCTGACACCGCAAGAAGGGCTTTCTCTTTGCACAGAGGAAAAAGGTTAACGAAGCAAAACTGCCTGATGGGGCACGGGTGCCCAGGGGTTAAAAGGCCCTTGACTTCTCCCACACCAGGAAACCACCTCAGTAGCTAAAGGAACTGGAGAATCGGTGTTCACGTCTCACATCACCAAAGTCCTGGTCGCTTGTGATCACTGAAGAGCCTGGGAAGAAGCCAACAGCCCTTCCATCTTCCTCCAGTCCCGACCCAGGGACCCCAGTGCCCGGCCAAGTCCCGAGTAGCACAAGCAGAAGGAAAGCGAATCCTGTACCTCAGAGGCGAAAGGCAGATGTACCCCCTCTAGGGATCTCTAAGCTTTTGAGCCCTAAACCACAGAAGGATGCACATTCAGCCCCGAAGCTCTGCAGGCAGCGAGGCCAGGCTGGCCCAGCCGCAGGGCTGGGGCTTTCGGACCCATTTGGTGGCTGCAGGATGCACTCAAAGGGGGGCATTTACTCAAGTGCTGCACATTCCTTGCTGGAAATTACATTATTCAATGGTGAGGAAGGACTTAAATACTAAGGCTTTAATTTTAGTCAGAGCATTTCTTGAGTAAGCACTTTATTTATCTCCGTGCTTAAAATAATCTTTTAAGTTTATGGCTTATTATTAAATTTTCATAATAGCTGTTCTTCTGCTACTAAAGGTCTGGATTTCCTGGGCAACTCCGACATTACTCCCTCTTTAGAGGCTCCCCCACCCTCCTGGTTTATCCCATTCTGAGCAGAAAGTTCCTGTACTCTCCCTTCCCTGCTTTCTGATCCCGAGGCGGTCCCTTTGGCTGTCCACTGAGCATCACCAGGGCAGTCGCTTGGGTACGACCCAGGAAGCGCAGGAGGATTTTGTTCTGAGTCTGCAGGACATCGACCTTGTGCTCCCCTCAATTTGGGTCCATCAAACTGGAAATCACCAGTGTCGTGAGCAGTCCTCCCGTCCTTCCCCCCAGCCCATCTCCATGCACAGCCCCTGCCTCCATCTCCGAGGTCTGTAACCAGATCACACGCAGGTGGCACTGACAAGAAGGGAACACACCTGCTGATGATTAATCCTGTAAGTCAGCTGTACTTACAGACACCAGCTCTTTCCCCAAGCCCAGCTGAGGGCCCTCAGGCTGTGGTATCCCCTTACAGCCAGTCATGGTGTGCAGGCACCGTGTCCTCCATCCAGCACCCCAGGAGGGGCAGCCCCACAGGGGCTGGAGACCTGGGCTGCGTGGAGCACAGCTCTCGGGGACCACGTCATTGTGCTGGGCATCAGCCCAAATCCCAGAATAAATCTCCCAAAAAGAGTCCGTGTAGGTAATGAAGCTGCTCTGTCCTCCCCAGACACAGTCGTGGAACACATCTGGTTTCCATGTTCTGCAAAATGCCTTTGACATTTAATTTCAAACCCCAGGCATTTAAACAGTGGTGACAGAGCAAAGCAGCAGCAGTCTGACGTTTCATCCCTGGGCTCCCTGATGTACAGCCTTTAGACAGCGCTACAACGCAGAACAGTTTGGAGAAATGGGAAGGGACCCAGAAAGATACGGCAAGTCTTCAAAATCTTATATAAAAATGTAAATAAAGTTATCTGGGAGGCTGCTGGAACGACCCCAGTCTGCCTCTCTCAGTAGCAATGGAATTTCTTTTCAAAATGCTGGGTAACCAGTTTTCTTGCCCTGTGCACACCCAGATCCTAATTACAGGTGGGGAATCACACTAAGAAAATCATCAGCTCTCACCTGCACTCCCGTAACCAGTCACTCTGCACTGTAATTGAGCTCGTGGCTGGGAAACCCAAGTTTCAAGAACTGCCCACCTGCCATGGCTTCACAAACCTTCACAAAATATTACTTTTACTGGACTGTTCTGTGGGCATAAAGCGTGTCTTGTAATGATGTTCCGAGAAGGGCAAACCAAGTATCACAAGTCCACATTTTCAGCCAACTATCCTAAGGAAACCACCTCACTGGCCCGTTTCAAATCCGCCTGGGGCATCTTTGCCAGACTTGTTTCCTTCACTCCTCTTTCCTCCCTCATTACCCCACCAACAATATCTTTAAGTATTTTGTTCCCCAACAGCAGCAGCTGTTGATCCAAAGCCGGCAGTCTATGTGTCTCCCAGCCGCCTGTAACGTTGTGCTGGCCCTGGTCCCATTGCCTGTCCACAGACGTGAAATCCTGACAGCCTGTAACGGCAGACAGCGTGGCATAGCATCGATGCTGTGAAATCACACTTTATTTATTATCCCGAGAAGCAGCCTTTGCTCAGAACTAGCAGGGAAACACCATTCTGTGGCATTCCTCAGCAATGCCATGGAAAACTTGCCTTTGCACAGTTCCTAGCACATTTTACATTACTCTGTATGAAATTCTCACCCTTTGCAAGGCGGTCATTAATATTGCCAGCACAGTCACTCCATCTGCCTTTTAAGCCCCCTCCAAAACAGTAATAAGTTAATTGGTAGAAGCATTTGGCTTCTACATAATGAAGTTGGCACAAAAACAGCTTTTAACCTTCAGGACTGAGTACAGGATGCAGGATACAGATTACTTGTCCCTGTGCTGCGGAAAAAAATAAGAGGGGTGGTTATGCATTTTGAAGGACCAGGCTGGTGCTTGCTGCTTATTTGAAGAGTCCGACCGAGCACAGAGGCAGAGCAGCCGGCACCGTGCTCAGCGTCCTGCCCGGGGAGCTTCTCCCCCAGCCTTTGCTCGGAAGCACCTGCTCCGTGCACCGCTGCTCCCACGCCGCCAGTGCCACCCACGCCCGGACAGCGGCATTGCTGGCACTGGAGAATGGGAAGCAAAGCAACTGGTTTGTGCCCTGGGAAGGTGTGGATGGGCACAGGAACAGCGTAGGTGTCAGCAATAAATGATGAATAAATGATAGAAGGAGAAGAAATCAAACAAACAAACCACAGCTGTAAGACTAGCCATTGCTTCGTGATCTGTGCAAGATCACTCCTGACTGCAAGCCGGGAGGTCAGCTTCAACCGGGGCTGCATGAGCCAAGGAGCCTTCCCTTCCTCCTCCGGGTTGCAAAACATTTCCAACATCCCACAGGCTGGAAGGTAGGAAACGTGTCCTACAGACCTTGGCAAATACAAATCTCCTCTCCCTGACGAGAACCGTAAGCAGGAGGAAAATGTTTACTCAGTAAACAATGGAATTTCAACTAAAGACAAGCAGAAAGCAAAGGAAAGGATAACTTAAACATTCAGCTCTTCCACTGTCTCATCTCGAATTCACCCTGCCAAGCTCTGCACCATGAAGATGAACCACTGCAAGCGTTAAGTGCAAAATATCATCATAAAAGCCATTAAAACACTACAGCTGACAAGAAACAAGGGGTAACGAGGAGGGATTGGGAACCGAGGGCTAAATCAGCAGTTTTCTTGAGTTCTGCGTGCCAAAGCTTGAACCGAGACGTGGCTCTGGTTCTCTAGTAAAACACTTTATTTCTCTTTTCGCCCTGGCAGCACCCCAGGAGAGGAGAAGCCATCACGTCGGGCGGCACCTGAGATCACCAGCCCAGGAAGCACGGGGCGGCTCAGTGCAGCCTGCGGCAGCGGCCGCATCCCCGCGCGGGGTCCTGTCCCGGCCGGGCTCCAGCTGGCGGCTGCTGCACGCCCTGGCCAGGACACGGCTCCGGAGGAGCCTGCGCTCAGCTGGGGTTTTTCAAAGCCCGTTCCCAGGCTCCTTCCCTGACTTCCCCCAGGACAGATTGTCTAGAAATGCAGAGCATGTTCCACGCTGGCTGAAGCAACATGGAAAAGAGTAAATGTTTTTCACGTGGCTTTGGAAAAGGTTTCTTTTCCTTTTCTTCTGGCACAGACCCTGCTGAAGTTTTCCAGGCGAGGTTATTCTTACACTGAAGGAGCTATGTAAACTTGTTTTGTGTGGTGACTTTAAGAGTGGAACGGAATCCAAAGGAAAGCTACACACTAACTTGTGATTTTAAAAACAGAGCAAATTTGAGTTTCTTGACTAAAATGCACAAAGAACCACATGGACCTAGATCACTGTAAAAGGGGAAAAAAATGCAATGCATCAGTTCCTATTTTTCCAACTTCCTGTGTCGTGCAGCCTGCAACATTCCCTGGTCTGCAGCTCCCGCTTGCCCTGAAGAGCCAGCAGCAGAACGCGTGCGCCGGTCCAGCCGCCTGCGGGGCTGGAAGCCTGAGGCTGGCTTCCTCCGTGCTGCCGGAGTTAGACTCAGATCCCTCTGAGAATTAGTGGCACTGAAGAGCCCAACCCATTCAGACATTTCCCCACTGTAAGACTTTGTTACAAGTTTTGATAAGGCAAGCATACGCTTAAAAGATAGCCACATTAAAAAATCATCTCTCCCCAGAGGTATTTTCACAGCTCATTTATTAAACCCCCTCAAAGAACAGAGGGGAAAAGCCAGCTTCAGTTGTTTTCAAGCTATAACAAGGGATAAGAGTTTATTTTTGCCTTCTGGTCTTGCTGTTAGTTTCACACCTAACAAGCCGAACTTCAAGGCAATACAGTTATCGCATGAGCAGCTTTATTTTAAAAGCAGTGCGAACGAAGGGAGAGCTAGCCACAAGCCTGATCGCTTCTGGGATGATCCTGTATCTCCCCAGCTGCATCTTCATACCCAGTTCAACCAGACTGCTGGCTCCAGAGTTACGCTGTAGTTTAAGGATGGGATTTTCACGGTCGTTTGTGGACAAGCCCATGCTTGGTACTACGAAGTGGTAAAGCAACACCATCCCCACCAGAAAGTGCCAGGGGGCTTCTATTAATGAGCTTCAGCTTGGTTCCAGGCAGGCCCATAGGTGACTTTTGCCTGGGTCTATGAAGGCAGCAATAGGGTTTTCCAGGTGCTCCTGTCCCAGGAGCATTGCTCACCTGGCTGCAGGAGGTGGTGGTGGCCGACCCTGATCTGTGCTCACTCCCCAAAGTAATTCCGAAAATCACCCAAGTCTGTCAGAACTGAGCCCACTGAGGCAGCTCAACAGAGCCAGAATATTTTTTCGCTGCTCATGAAACACTCCTTTTACAATGATCTTACAATTACAAACAGCCGTTTATTTTGCTAGCTAGCTTTTTTAAAAACATTTTTTCCAATGCATAATGAAAAGTGTCAGGCGTTTTCCAGGAATTTTCAGAGCAGAGAAAGTTTGGCACTCTGTTATTTGAGAATCACTGAAAGGGTGCAATTAGCTTAAGAACAAGCATCTATTCTGGGTAGCAACCTCAGGATCCGTCATCTGGCATCCAAACACACATCATGTGACAAGCGGATGCCGAACAGTCAGAGCCTCCCTCCCGCTCAGGCATGCATACAATTCCCATAATGTCTGCCTTCCAGCCTTCGCTCACAGCTCAGGGAGCTGGACAAAACCTGCAGGCATCTGTAACCCTTTGTTTTCTCTGCATCCTTTCTTTGAGAAAACTGTGAACAAGCCAGCTGAATGCCACAGCCCCCCGGGAGGGACGGCCGGGTCCCCCTGCCCACGCAGGCAGCAGCAGGAACTGGGGACTCCAAGGGGCAGCTCGGGGCTCTCACCCCTCCTGTCCGCAGTGTTTTCTGCGAACGTGAGCGTGCGCTTCACCTGCTCCGCTGCAAAGCAGGTGGGACCAAACGCAAAGGTTGCCACCGCTGTCAGTTCAAGCGGAAAAACAAACCCACTGCGGGGGAACTGGGGGCACGAGCACGTCGTTGAGTTAGCCCCAGAGCTGCGCCGCGAGCGTCCCAGCAGACAGGCGGGCAGCATTACGTTACACGAGATCAGATCAGCCACCCCGACCAACAGGTTTCCGCCATCGAAAGCTTCGCGCCTTGAGAAACGCGAGAGAGGTGCGAGCTCTGATTTTTTGAGAAACGAGGATTTCCATGCAGGAGGAACAAGCCGTGCTCGAGCGCACCCAGGCAGCACTAAAGCCGCTCGGGGCTGTGTCACTTCGTCGCGCAGCGGGATGGGAGCTGGATGGTTTGGAGCAGCGGGGCCGGGGTCACCATCAGCCTCCCCCCCCCCTCCAGCAGCGCTCTGCTCCCCCCAGCCGCTCGCTGGCAATCCTGCGGGAGCGTAGCACTTGTACGTGCCCATGGCAACCCACGCTCATGCGCACAAACGCCTGTGGGAGCAAAAAAGGGGGGGGGAATTTGGTCCCCACCTCAAAAATTATTCATGAGAAATTAGTGAGAGCTACAACAGCCCCCCCAGGCTCCTTCCCCCCAGCCCTGCCTGGGAGCAGCCAGGCAGAGGGCCTTCCTCTCTGCTGCCCTTGGCAAAAGGCTGTTAATTTAGAATTAGAAAAAGGAAAGGAGCCCTTTCTTGGGATGTCAGTTCTAAAGTGCCGGTTTGAGCACTTGTTTTTCCATAATTAAAAAAATTACTTCTTGTGAACAGGGTCTCTGAGCAGTTGGCAGAGAAGCTGGTCACCCCCCCCGTACACACTGCTTTCAGCTCCCTTCTCCTGTTCTCTGGTTTGCATTGCAACCTGAGCCAGCATGAGGTGCTCACATCACAGATTTCTGGCCCAGTTTGAATCTTCCTTCCCCCAGCTCCAAAAGGCAGAGCAGGTCCTGCAGCATAGAGGCGATGCGGGGCTGCTGTCAGAGAGGCAGGGCTGCAGCCGTGCCCCCGCACGCCCACAGCCTCGCTGTTTGCTTGCTTTCGTCTTAGCCCTTTGCTGCCCACACCAGCGGTCTGGCCAGCGAGGGACAGAGGAATCCTGCCACTTGTCAGTAAATAAGCGAAGTGAGAAGGAACAGCCCAGGAGAGTCAGAATACATAGAGCTGATTCAATTGAAGGACCAAGTTCTGCCACACTTACACCGTGGCTGGGAAACCAGAAACCTCCTTCCCATTCCCACCACAGCAGAGCTCTATCTGCCTTTCCCAGTGCTGGCCGGCCCTGCAGACCGGAGCCCGCTCCCCCCCTTCCCTCTGGAACAGGCGGAGGGTTTGCTGCGAGCCAGCCCCCCGCCCGCACGGGTCCCTCTGCACCTCCTGGGAACCCGCCACACATCCAACAGCCACATTTCAGCCATTTTATGCTAATTATTTTCTATACCCTTTTATGCAAATCCTTCCTACAGCAAGAAACGCGTGGAAATGTATTTGCCATCCTCCGAGTCCCAGCAGTGCAATCATCTCTTCACATCAGCCTCTGTACACGCCTGGTCCCTTTCCATTTGCGGCTGCTAATAACACGCTGCCGGGTCGCGGCTGGGACGCAGGCGTAATGCCGGGCATTGCGCTCTTCTCACCCGTTCCCAGCCAGCTGGCTGCTAGGTAGCCCACGGTGACTGATGGCTCTCGCCTCTCCACCGCGTGAGCCGGGCGGGCACATTTTGGAACTGCCTTTCAACGCCGGGACTGCACCGCACAATCATGGTGCGGAAGGAAAGATGCCAGGGCAAGAGGAGAAGGAACACAAAAGGCAGCAAAACCGAGCTTATCCAGAGACTTTGGTTTCTGCGTTCCCAGCTTCAGATGCCTGGTGGGCAGGAGAGGGGCTGGTTGTCAGAGACTGAAGCTGCACGCAGGGGACACTAGCCCGCAGACGGTTCTGGGTCCATGCAGGACAGTCCCCCTAACAGATGTCTCACGTGGCGTGCTCTGAAAACAAACCAGCAGCGAACACGGTTGTTGCTATCAGGGCTATTAGGATAGGTTTCCCTGTGAATCTTTTGAGAGGTTTTCGTTTTAATCAGATCAAGTTACAGCAACAGACAGGTAAGACTGATGCATATAACTCGACACAGCATCTCCAGAGCAACCTGGCTGCAATTACACCCAAATCATCTGACCCTGGGGGCTGCATTGAAACCTGGAGCTGCTCAGGGAGCAGCGTGGGTGGCTCTGGGAGGAGGAAAGGGTGCATTTGTGTGCCAGGAAGGGACAAGCAAGGTGCAGTATCCTCCTTGTATACCACAGCTCCCAAGACCGCCCGGATGGGTGCAGGAGAGCAGAGAGGCAGATTTCCAGGTCACCAGCTAGTCCGTGCCTCCTGCGTTCCTCCAAATGCACTCTGAGAGGTGCACAGAGCTTTCGGAGGGCCTCAAGAGCTGAATGTCCCTCTGCAAGGAGGGGTTTGGCAAAGCAGAGCAGACAAAGCCTCCCATTAAATAGTAATGAAGATGCCCAGCAGTTAGTGGAAGAGGACACTAATCACCTCCCCGAGGAGTTGTCTCCTGACTCATGCCCAGAGGCTGCAGGGTGCTGTAATGCCTCCTGCCGTTGCCTTGGGATGCAGTGGTCTGCTCCCACGGCTCAGCACCTGCACCCTGCGTGGGTGGGGGCCACCCATGGGTCCTCTGGAATAACCTCTTTCCCATCTCTGCGCAGCCTGGATCCAAACAAATCCACAGCACCGTGCGAAGGAGCGGGATGCACCTGACTGCCGTAAGATTACACCCAGACTGCTGGGGATCCACCAACTCCTTTTCCAAGAAAAGGCTTATTAATACCCAGGTAGTCAGCATAACACTTTTACGTCTTGCCCTAAAGCTCTCTGGATTAAAAGAGAAGCATCCTAACCAAATCCAAAGGTACATATACTTCTGACGAACGTTGGTATTTACACCGCCTCCCCCTCATAGAGGAACGGGCTGTTTCCATCCAGGCACAGCGTCAGCTCCGCCTTGGTGACAAGCAGCCCTGAGAGCAGGAATTAAGGGGTAGGATGCACACGTCATCAGAAAGGAACAGAAAGCAGGAAAACCAAAAGACGCACTGTGATAATAGAGATCAAAAACCAATTAGCTTGCCCCTGCAGCATCCAAATAAAGCAAAACGAGGCAACCAGAAGAGCAGGTGGCTGCATGAGGGAGTCAGGTGTTCTCAGCACACCCCTGCTGCAGGACAGATGCACGGATGGAGGACAGACCCCTCAAGCAGGCTGCAGGCGCTCAGCCCTGCCCTGCTTCAAGGTGACTCGCCTCGTGCCCTGGGGGGCCCTCAAGCAGGACACACTAGCAGACTTTCCTGCCCATCCGACTGCAACTGCCTTTTGTCTCAGGCCTGAGGCTTTTCCCGAAAGTCACCTCCACCTCACCTCCTTACCAGCCTCTCCAAGGGCGGAGAGCTGCCTACCTTCGCCTCTCCCATTTAAGACCTGGTTTTCCCCTCCAGAGCTCGGCTGAGGGTGCTCAGGCTCCTCTGGCACACGCAACCAGTTTCCCCATGTGCCAGGGTGCAGAGTGCTCGGGTGCCAGCACCTCCTGCTCCCGCAGCTCCGCCGGCATCGCTGCAGAGCATCCTTTCCTTGTCCCCCCCCAAATCCCAGCCTGACACAGGGCTGCGCTATCCCCAGCCCACCCCAGCCCCGCCGGCTGGCGAGCAGGAGAAGGCACAATAGCAGTTATGAATAACTCCGGCTCTCTCCTCCCTGCTCTTTCTGGATTTCCCTCATGAATAACGCAGGAGCTGCGGTACAGGACACTGCCCACTCTGTCCCCTGCCACCCCCACGCCAGCAGGGAGGGGGCTCGGGTGCCAGCCAGGGCCTGTCCCCACGTCCTGGGCGCCAGCGCTGCCGGTACGGGGGGGTTGTTCCCAGATGCAGCTTCCTTTTGTTCCAGCCCTGCTGGGAGCGGCGTGACAGCATCGCGCCGCTGAGAAGGCAGGGAGCAGAGCTCCCACGGGTGCCGGAGAGCCCACGGACAGAGACTTCCAAGCCAGAGATTTCAAAGCATTTCACCAACGTTTCAGCACTATTCCCCCCCACCAGCAGCAGCATCTCGTTTTACAGCTGTGGAAACTGAGGCAATAAAGGTACGGAAGGGCGAGGTGAGGGACAGGGACCCTCAGCATCCAACACACTTCTCTGAGCGACTCTCAGATTGCTCAGATCCAACTCTGCTGGTACCAATCTTGAAGTGCCAGAGAGTGATTTCAGTAAAGCACCCCTTGCCCTGTAGCCACAGTCCTGATGTGCCCGAAACACAGACTTTACAGACGCTGCTGAGGATGTTCTTTACTGCAAAGCCCAAGATGAAGCCTAAAAAGTGCAAACTGCTGCAGTTCAAACAAGGGAAGCCGAGGAGGAGGCTGGCCCACATCTGGGAGGACACACACTCCATACCACCCCTTGGACAGCACAGGCTTTTCTGCCCTTCTACCAGCTGTGGCTAAAAAACAATGAAAACTCACTTTGAGCTCTCAAACCCTTGCAGTACAGAAAGCACAAAGTGCGCTGCAGAACCAGGCTCCAAACGCCGCTCGCAAATCCTTCCCACTCCTGAATGCAAACCGTCCTTGAGACTCTGGGTGCCCGGTGCAAGGTGTCCTGCTGAGAGCTGCCGAGAGCTGGGGGTGGCCGACTACACCCACCCCAGCGGCAGACACCCATCGGGCTGCGACGTGCCCGTTCCATGCACCACAAGACAACGATGCAGCACCACCGTGCAGGAACACAAGCAGACAGAGCAGACCCGCTTCGCTCCCACCGTTCTGCTGAATCACTTACCGCATCGCCGACACCGCTTGTGGGGAATTTCTCTGAGCCTTGCAAGGCTCAAGCCCAAGACACAGTGTGCAGCAGCAGCAGCTGCGCGCTTAACTTGCGCAGCATTGCACACCGAAGGCATTCGGAGCCAGCGAGATGATAATTACCTCCCAGCAGGTTTCGGTGCAGCCCGAACCAGCCTTGCCCTGCATGTAATTAATGGCACCTTTAGCAGTTAAATGCTTTTCTGCCAGCCAGACGCTAGCTGCCAAGGCAGAAGCGTTTTCCTCTGTGATGGGGTCGGCTGGGGTGCAGCGGTACGCGGGCTGGGAAGGGGGTGACTCCCGACACTGGGGGTCCGCTCAGCTCAGTTCATCCACGCACTGGCGGCGTGGGCTGAGCAGCCAGACGTGAACGGTTCTTCCCCATCGTGTCCCTCACGGTGCAGACAAAGTGACTCAGAGCATGGAGGGGGCAAGCCAGGGTAAAACAGAGCGCAAGCAAAAAGACAGGGGGTGGGCAGACAGGGAGGAGGGCAGGGAGCAGGGCAAGAAAAGAGCAAAGATGCTAGCTGGGCTCTGAAGCCAGAGCACGTGGTCATTTGTATCGCTGCAGAGACCCAAGGGGCTGCAGCAGACCCTGCACCAAGCGGGCATCAGTCCCGATAAAACCCCCACTGCAGCGCGTTTGTGCTCCCCCCAGTAACACCAGTCCGGACGCACCCATCACCAAGAAGGCCCTTAACAGCGCTGTGCCCAGCGTGGGCACAGCACACGGCAGCTCTCGGCAGCACAGGCAGGACAGCCCTTACCAGGACAGAGGAACACGTGGATTTTTCCTTTCTGAATGGAGAGCTGGGAGATCGCTCCCCTCCCAGAAATATTTCCCCAGCCCACGCTTCTACCAGCTGTGGGTGGAAAGCACTGGAAACTCACTTGGAGATGTCAGGTCAACATTCACATCCATTTCTCTGGTCTGAGACAAGAGAAGGGCTGAAATTATTCTTCATTCTGGCCCTGATGTGAAAAAGTCCCCAAAATCTGCACCTCAGATCCTTTCCAGGCTCCTTCACCCTCATGGTACATCCTGTGTTAGTAAAAGAGTTTCCCCAGTAGCAAGTCACAGCTTTTAAAGAGCCAACCAGAAAACATTTAAGAGAGGTGATTTAATTAAAAAATGAGCACAGTCTGCATATGCATCCCAGTTCCATTGGTAATTAGGAAACAGATGGGGGAAGTGGGGGGGGGAGAGGAATCTTTGTTAGGTTAATTGTTCGAAGTCACTACATGAAATATAGGTGGCCTGATTTCCCTGGAGGGCTGTACACAAACTTAAGTATAGACTTCTGCAGAGAATAAAAAAAAGGGGGTTTCCCAGTGAAGGGCAGCAGCAGATTATGATTAATCAGGCAAGAACAGAAGTGATAAACCCCAGGAAAAAAAAAAAAAGCTCCCCTTTGTAGCTTCAAGTGAAGAATTGACCAATCTGATCCACAGCTTCATTACCATCCTATTAAAATGCTATTTCCATTTTCCTGATTAAGCAGGAGCAAGTAGAAAAGTCTTTGTGGTATTGGCCGTCCTCCAGAGGCAGCGGCACTGCCGCGCTGAGGGGTCCAAGCCTCAGGAGAGCTCGGGTGACACCTTTCTAACCAAGCACTTCAGTTTTCCTTCCCAGAGCATGAAGGTGCCCTCCAAGGGTGCATCTTCCTCCCAGCTCAGATGTACCAAGAACCTGATATTTTGGGGCAAGCACAGCAACATCTCCGCTGTTTTCTGGCTCCTCTCTCCAAGCTTTTGTTGTTAGTGCTCGCCGGACGCGATATGCCAAGGGGTGCGTTCTTATCTCCGGGAACAAGAGCGCACAACTCCCCCACACAGTGCTCCAAAACTTACCCTTTAGTAGCAATTCCAGTTCCAATAACCGTAAGCCTCAACCAGCTCATCAGTGTTATTTGTGACAGCTAATTTAATCACAAGCCTGACGAAATTCAGTCTAAATAACCCCCCAGATCCTTTCTCCCCCACGAAAGGGCGTCGTAACCACCACAAACCGATCTCAGTTCGACTCTGCTGTCTGCATTTCTCATTAACCCAGAGTAGCTGCCAAGATAATTACACAGCCCGCCTTGCTGATCCGGATTATTCAGATTGGGCAATGCCCAAGGGGCAAGCAAGCAATCCCAAACAGATTTCAAACCACTAGAAAATTAGAGGGGGCCTGGAAATGAGAAGGATGAGGGGTAAGTGCAATGGGACAACGAGAGCAGGACCAGGCCTCTGGATTTGAAACCTTAAGCCCCATTCCTACCATCTGATTAGTTACTTCTGCCTCTGTTCTCCTCGGTATCCAGGCAATGCTTTCCTGCTGTCCGGTGAAATTAAAACACGAGCCAGCCTCTTGTGGAGTAAACATTGAAGAGGCATAAACAAAACCCGAGTTTAAAAACTGAGTTACTTTTAATCTGCAAAGATGCCTGACGCAGATCCTCAGCTGAACCATCACGATACCAAAGAAACCGAACACAACGTGAGGCTGCGCTGCTGGAGAAGCAGTGCCCAGAGCAGCCTGCTGTGGACATCAGCAACGTTCCCACAGCTGCTGGGGTCGCTCAGCCACGCTCGGTCCCCGTGCCCAGCCCCTGTGCCACATCACCCGGGTAGGACAAGGCCGGTCGGCTGCGCCGGGACGGAGGCAGCAGCAGCGCTGCCTGTAGAGCTCTTACTGCAAAATGAGTCCTCCCGCGAGCAGGTCAGACTTAACGGTGCCCAGAGCCCCAGATCTTGCCAGGCACCCAGAATTACCAGGTCTGGTCTTGCTGTTGTGTCCACCCAGCAAGGCCATAGCATTTTCGTTTTGCAGTGCAGGAGCAGAGCAGGGTTGCCTCTGACTGCCCCTCCGCTGGGGCCGTGACTGCCGGAGGCTACAGCGTCCACATGGCATCTCCTAGCGATGCCCCCAGGACATTCCCCTGCCCCAGCTACCAAAGTTTGCTGATAATCCCCGATACTGACCTTTACAGCAGCGTACTCCCACGAGAAAAACTGATGCAGAGAGCACATTAGCACCACCACCCTCACTGTACAAACACAGCCAGAGAGAGACGCTCTCCACATGACTCCAGACAGCAGCAGGACGCTGCCAGCACTGCAGTCTGAAAATTTCCCACCGTAGCGGAGGCTGGCTGCTAGTGATGGCCAGGCGAGACGGCACGTCACAGAGGTGCGCTGGAAGAGGTGCCAAGCCTGGCAGGAGGCGGTGGCCTCGGCCGTGCCACAGGACGCCGTGGTGGGTGGTCAGAAGCAGGGATCGTTGCCAGCAAAAAATTCATCCCTGCTTGAAGATGAGTGAAGTCACTGGGGATTAACTCCACCCAATATCTCTATTGCTTTAAGCTGGGGACAGCACTAGCTGCAGGCCTGGGAGATGTGGAATAACG
The DNA here is from genome assembly GCA_013399475.1 of Chauna torquata. Taxonomy (NCBI): domain Eukaryota; kingdom Metazoa; phylum Chordata; class Aves; order Anseriformes; family Anhimidae; genus Chauna; species Chauna torquata. Next base: position 168,212 of record VXAL01003611.1, read on the forward strand.
AGGACAAACAGAGGCTCCCCAGGGAAGAAGAGCCATGCTCTCTTTTCAGGACCCTTGAAATCCCATTGATTGCTTACAGGCTTGCACTGAGCAAGAGGAGTCTGCTGTAGCTGGTTCCTTCTTACCCCCAGGGAGGCCCAAGGAGGCCTTAGAAGTGGTCGTGTTTCAGGGATAATTAACTGCAGGAGGGGGGCTGGCATTCTGCGTTCATGGGGCGGATGCCCACAAGTCAGCAGTGAGGGCAGGGAAAATCCTCAGCTCCTTTTATGCTTCGGACCTGATGCTTTATCAGGGACTTAACATGCCCAGGACAGCAGCTGGGAAACATTCTAGCTTAGCATAAAGCTGTTTATTAAGCAAGATGCGCTCCTTGTTCCTTGAAATGGCAGCACGCAGGAGCGAACATAGCGCTGCCTTCTGCTTGCTTAGCCCTGCAAACCTCTTGCAGTCACCCAGAACAAGTTTGAGAATCCTGCAAAGTTCCTAACCAGAACAAACTAACCAGATATCTCTTCTGCCTTTAATAAGCAGATCTCTTCTTCCTTTTCCTAAAGGAAACTGCAAAGAAAACGCGGTTGTTATTTTCTAGTATTTGTACTTGGTGCAGTTTCTCCATACTGTTCTCCTGCCTGCTGTCCCTCCTTATGGGACTGCTTACAGACTGCCACGATCCAGAGAGAGCAGGAGGCACGAGGAAGCGGTGGGAACACAGAACGAAACCCAGGAATCTCATCTTACCCATAACTAAAGGCAAATCATCTCCTCTCCTGCCTCAGCTCCTCTCTTTCATCTGCCTGATTAATACTTCAGGCTGTATTCTAAAAACCCTCCAAAAGTCCCAATTAACAATTTAACACATCTTCAGCTTGCTCTTCAGCCATTGCTACTCTGCTCCTGGGATCCCAGAGGCAGCCATATTCTCCTTCCAGTGATTTTTTCTAGCTTAGAAACTCACCACACACCGGCTCTGACCGCATCCTGCAGCACCCCTGCCTCCCATCCAGCACGCCTGGCTGCAGGGCAGGACCTGTGGGTCCTTTGCGCTCAAAATGCACCTGAGAACAGGGCTTCAGCCAGAGCCCAGATCTGCACAGGTGCAGAGGACGTGGTCCGAGCAGCAGGACAGAGCCCACACTCTTGTACCAGGAGGGCTCAGGTCTGCACTGCTCCGGCCAGCAGCGGTGGGATGGAGCCACAGCTGCCAGCACAGGGCTATAATTAGGCACAAGCACATGCTGATGACAGCCGAACTCCAAAAGCCTTTCTTTTGCCCTCTAGAGCCCAATGTTGAAGACGACTATGGATTTGTCACAGATTGCAATTCAGAAATAGAAAGATGATGGCACACATTGCTCCGAGCTGCGTGGGGTCCCTCGGCACCATGACAATTAGGATTTTACTCAGATGTCAGATTCGTTTACCTGAGACCAAAACTGTGCTTATCCCAAAGATAAATCCCCCTCTGCAGCCTCTCCCGCTGCGGGTTCATGAGCAAAGGCTCACAGCAGCCCGTGGCCAGAGCCAGCCCGGCCGGCCCCGAACCACCACCCCGTCCCCACGTGACATCTGGTCAACGCTGCCCACCCCATTGTGGGAGGTAATTGCTCCGTGGGGCTCCATCTGCCTTCCCACATCTCAACATCTGTTCCGAATCAATACCAGGGAGCATCGCCAGCGCAGCTCAACCGACCCCGCTTTGCTGGACAACAGGCAGCGTCAGGCAGAGACCGCGCTTTCATTGCAGAGCAGCAGTTTCCTGCTTTCTGGCACGCAGCTTCCATGGTTGTGCACGCACCACATCCCTGCTGTTTGCCAGCGCTATTTTGTTTTGCAAGAGCTCTTTCTAGAGCTGGAATCAGAAAGATTCCAGGGAATCAGGATTTACTTCAAATCAGTTGACATACGTTGACTTGAACCAGGCAAGGGCGGTATTTTAGTGCATTCAGCAGCCACAGAATAAATATTTTGTGTTAGTCCACTACTTTCTTTTAGAGGGCCTCAAGGCTTCTTGACATGAGGAGAAACACAGGCCAGTCCCTGCAACACGGACACGGGCTGGGAATTGGCACCCAGCTCGTCCTCGCCATGCCAGGAAGTGAAAATGTGGCCTTGGCCTGCCAGGGCAGGGGAACGGGGCAATTCAGGACTTCACATCCCCAGATGGCTACCAGCACACTGCCTTGGGCTGCTTGCCCGGACACCTCATTGCTCTGCACGGAGAGCTCCAGCAACAGGAGTCACAAAGGCAAAACCTCCCCCTGCACCGAGCGTGGGGCATCACTGCTGGGGATGGCCAGGAGGTTGGGAAGGGACACAAATACCCAGTGACCCTGGTCCTCGCTTTGGGGGTCAGCAGCTATGAGGTTTCCAAAACACCAGAGGCCAGCTTGATTTTCTCCTAGGAAGTCCCAGAGTCATGCGTTTCTGCGGCTGCAGCACAGGGAGTGCAGAGCATACCCCCGGCGTGACTACCCACAGCGATGCCAAGCACTTCTCAGCCTCCAAGCCTTAACTAGGTAGCATTAGCTCCACTGATGCTCTCTGCCACCACAGGCAGTCCAAAGCCATCCTTAAGTCAAGTCACGCCACCCCTGCCTAAGCATGTCAGGGATTAGACACTGAAAAGTTCATTAGTGCCATTTCCCTGCTTATCACAGGCTGAGCCGAGCACAGGGGGAGGCTGGCGTGGGCATGATGAGCTGGTCAGCTGCGAGGACAGTGTCCCAGGCTACACTAAGTGGAAGTGACACACTGCTGCTCGCCGTATGCAGCTGCAGCGGGTGGCTGGAGCTGACACTGTGTATGTGCTGTCTGCTTCAAACACGAGGATGATGCTAATCCCTGCCCATGATACGCGCACGCTGGTCAGTGCGGGTTAAATGCACTGAGAAGCTAATACTGGCACGGGGCGGCTGCCGAGGGAGCGGGAGCTGGCTCCTCGCCCTCCCTGGAGGCAGCACAGAGCTCAGACATCCCCGTGCTCCTTTCTCAGCTCCTGCCCATGGTCACACATCAGTCTTGTCCACAGAGGCTGAGTTTGGCTGCCAACGTACCCTCACATCTACAACAATACCCTGCATCCGCAGGCCAAAACCATATGGGGGAAAATGGGAGTTTCTCTTTTCCTCCTTATTAACTCCTCCTGTTCGAGGAGGTTTTCTCCAAAGGTTTCCTGCCTGGCTTGTTCAACCCTGGTACACAGCAATGCTTCAACAAAGTGACTCAAAATACTTCTTCATTACAAAGCAACAACCTCTGCATAGCCAAGGGGCACCGTGCAGGGGGAAGGACCCAGTAACCCACCCCATGTAACCTCCTAGTCTGCTCTGTCCCACGTGGGAAAGCCAGCACGCAGACTTGGCCCACTTTTGGCAAGGCACCTCCAACGCTGGAGGGACATGCGGAAAGGAGCAGCTGATTGCAGCAGCGCACGCTTTGTGTCAGTCGACCTGAGATTTCAGTTCTCAGAACAGCAAAAAGCAGCTTGCGACAAAGAGACCATTTTCTTCATCATGACCGCCAAGCTGCAGTGGCTGGGGAAAAGGTACCTGCAGTTCTCTTCGCACCAAACCAGCCTAGGAACAGATACGGCACAAAGCTTGTGCTATAAAAGCAGCACCCACACCTGTAAGGCGTCAGCACAGGGGCTGGAATCCCACGTCACCTCCTCAGCTCACAGGACATCACTTAAGTGGCAGTTTCAGGAAAATAAAAAGGCTGAATAGAGAGGAAGGGCCTTACCGCTTCGAGGGGTCTCTGTCATTCCCATGAAACATCCCCTTACTGCAGGGTCATGCATCACAACCCTTCTTTTACCTTAAACAGCTGTGGTTTTAAAAGACTGTGCTGTAACTCAGAGGGCTAGCGGCGGAGTACAGAATCTTTCAGCCATGCATCAGCAGTAGATTCAGCAAGCTGCAAAAGCAACACGATTTTCTTCCCATTCGCGGAATCCCTGGCTGCCCACGCACTGCCAGCTCCTGCCTTGACGTCAGCAAACAGAAGCCTACATCACAAAGCGCAGGTAACAGCAGCCCCATCTCAGCTGGTGGTGCCTTCCTGGGCCCAACGAGCTCCCAGTACAGCTGCGGGCAAGGAGCCCAGGGCCGCTGCAGAGCTGAGAAGGGGTCATCAGCGAGACACTGAGCTCAGCGCTGCCCTGCTCCCAGGGCTGGAGCTTGCTCCATTAACTCTGCCCTAGGCTAACTCTTCTGCTCGGCAGTGACACCTTCCACCTGCTGCAGGACCTCACCAGAACACCACGTCACCTGCAGCAAGAGGAAACCCACCAGCCACATGCTCTATCCTGGGGACAGCAGCGGTGCATTGAAGAACAGAGGAGCGCGTATTCATGCCGATCTCGCAGGAGCCCCGGTATCATGCAGGGCTCTCCTGTTGTTTGTGGTGGTGGTTTTTTCTACCCCACAAAGAATTTTTTTTTTTTTTGTTAACATAACTCAGTGCACCAATATCAAATTCTAGAAAATGAAACTGTGTCTAAGGTGTAGCAAAGCAGGAACTGGGCTACCAGAGGTTTCTGTGAACAAGGAAGAAGATCCTTGAACTAGGAGAGGGAAATGCTACTTAAAACCAGACACTGCTCTGGCAAAGGCCAGATTGAATGAAGACTAAATAAGAGCTGACAAGCTGACATTTGAAAATGCAATTAGCTGCCTTGTAGAACCACCCTGTTATCTTATTGTTAATTATACGTTTGCTCAGTCTAAGAGGCAATACATTTCTTTAAAATTCATTCTCAGACTCTCCTGCTTTGACTGGTCCCTTCGACCAAGAACTCCTGGCCTCCCCTCTCCCCACCCAAACCCTACCTCATGGGTTACAGTGAGCTTGATTTCCACAAAAGCATCATGCTATTTTGTGTTATGTAATTGCCATTATAAACATGAGTTTTGGGAAGCATCTAGAGCAGTAAGTTAATTTCCAAGGTAGGAGGTGCTTGGGAACAACAGGACGCCAAGGAGAGAGCTGAGACTGCATTAGTTTCCTGTTTACGCAGTTCCGGGGAAGTGCCATCCCTCCCTAGAAGTGACGATCCCAGTCACTGCATTGACTTCAGATCAAGTGACTGCAGAAAGAGGTTAGCTAAGTTCTGCAATCAGAGAATTATTTATTCTTACACAAGCCCCTGACTCCTCTCTTAACTGTGATAGAGTTGTCTTTTAAATGTCTTTTAAAAGCATGACCAGGGCCATTTTATGGACATAAACATAATTCACATTTGTTTGTCTTGCAAGCCAACCTAGGAGGAAGAAAAAAAAAAAAAGTATTACAGCTGAGCAAACATATGGATCTCTTGGGTTTGCCAGGAACATTTAGAAAGCAAAGACTTCCCAGCTCATCTCCTAGCACTCACAGGAACCTGTCCCACCTCCATTCAAAAACCAAGGCTCTGTAGGAAGGGTGATCTATTTGGAGAGGAAGGTTAGAGCGGCGAGGCAGACAAGGAACAGTGGTACATGAAACGCAACATTAGAGAGAAGCCTGCTATACTGGGCTCATGCCAAATTAGCCTCACAGCTGTCACCATGATCAGGAGAATTCAGATGAGGTCAACCAAAAAACATAGCCAGGGACTCAGCTGCTGATAGAGCTGGAAAATAAGACTCTGTGGGCATCTGGATACCAGACATGTCAATAAGAGATGTCAGGCTGCGATACGCAACGCAGTAGTTTGAAGGACACTTACTGCACACATATTTGTCTTGTAATAAGAGCAGCCCATGTATTTTGTATCAGCTAATACATGTATGAATTGACGCTAACTTTAGCTTTGCTGGGCAGAAGGAAGGGACCAGTTAGCTTTGATAGAAAGTTCAGCCTTCGATATTTTGCATTTAAATCCAAATTCACTAGGCACAGTGGAAGAAGGCAATAGGATTATCAGTTTATTCAGCAGGTTGATTTGACATAGCTTTCAAGAGGTTGTTCTCAGTGCACAGTCATACGAACAGCTTCACCGCAGAGGACCTCAAATCCTACCTAACCACACTGTTTTGAATTTGCAATGGGAGAAGTGAGAATAAGCCAAGACTTCAGTCCCCAGGCCCGCTGCAAGACTTGCAGCTCAACTACAGATAAACTGCTCAAAATGACAGTGCCAAATCATGGTCTGGGGGCATGCCAGATGTGTCATGAAAGTAGGGCTGGCCTGAGAGAAGCTTCAGGGGGTCCCATGCATGGTGTCACATGTGCATGGCTACAAAGCCTCAGTTCTCTCATTCCCCCCTCCCTCCCACTTGCCTGCACACATCTGTGAACACGTCACAGAGATTCGAACAGAAGCCAATGAGCTTGCAACAAGCAATCTTTGTTGCTGGGTCTGTTAGGAATCTGAAAGCAAGATTTCACGAATCCTGACACCATTTAAGTGACAGCAAGAAAGAGAGCTTTTTCTATGCCCTTAACTCAATAAGGGTACAGCTCAGCATACAGATGTGTCTTTATCAACTGCAGAGCCATGCTGTGATGTTAGGCATATTAGTAACTCTCCCTGCTATCACAAACAGGGCTGTGTAATTAAATGCAAGGCGGCTGGTGGTACCATACCCTACTGTGGAACAGTTAAGAGCCTGTGGAACAAGTTGCAGGCTGACTCCAAGTACTAATCATCTAAATTGCTTTATGAAGAGTGACATTTTTCACCACTCACACATCAGAGCACAGGCAGCTCCTCATTCACTGAGTAGACTGTGTAAAGCTTCCAGGATCAAGTCCAGAGTCAGGGCTGGTCTTCAGCTTTCCAGTTTTCTGGGTGAGAAGGGATTGCTGTAATTTCTATCCCTCCCTTCACCCATTCCACCCCCAGGCTGTGTGAATATCTAATAGAAACAGCTTTACAGTTATATGAGGAATGGCAGTCAATCTATACACGAGAAAAGGTGCTCAAAGCGATGCAGAGAGGGAGGAGTTTGGTTTGATTCCTGCTGGTGAAAACCCTTAAGGTAACAGGATCACAAAACAATTCTGTTTGGAAGGGACCACAGCAGGTCATCTAGTCCGACCATCTGCTGAAAGCAGGATCAGCTATAGGGTCACACCAGGCTTCTCAGCACTTTATCCATACAAGTCTTGAAAACACCCATCCAACAACTGTGAAGACCTCCCAGCCTCTCTGGGTAACCTATTTAACTCCTCAACAGCATGCTTGCGAGCGAGGGGGCATTCTTCCCCCCCGGCACCCATTTGCAAGCAGCTGTGGCAACCCGTGCCTGTTATCCCTTCTCCTTCCCTCGCGTGGAAAGGGGAGACCGGGCAGCGGCCGGGGACCGCCGCAGGAGGCGGAGGGCGCGGGGTTCAGCACCCTGGAGAGCGGCGCGGCCGCCCCGCTGCTCAGGCGAGGCGCGCACGGCCGCCGGGAGCGCTCCGAGCCGCCCGCCCGCCCGCAGCCCCAGCTCGTTACGTACAGGCTGCGCCGGAGCTCCGGGCAGGAACGGCTGTTTTGGACCTTGAACTAAATGCTCTGCCGGGTGAAGCTGTGAAATAAAGCCCCAGTGGTTCAGCACGAAAAGTTGTCTTTTTTTGGCACGTTCATGGGATCCTTGACTTGAGATTGCTCTGCTGACCTCACTTGAATTTATTGTAACGGAAGAATAATTCCCTTTTTGTCAAGTGATTTGCTATCCTGAATTGTCTCCTCTGGGAAAAGCTCTGATCAGGTCTTTCATTTTCCTTTCCACTTATGTCCTCCTAATTCCCTGAGTAAATCATTCTTTAAGCATCTTTCCTTGTTGAAATTAGGGGATGGGATGCTCTCCCAGGCTCACACCATCATCTATGGTTTTGTACATCTCCAACAAATATTTACGTCTTAGGTGGAATGAAAATCTTAAAGAACAGGGAGTGTACCTCCTACTCATGCACTTAATGAACGCAGACAGCATCAGGACACCAAGCAAATTAAAAGGAGGGCTTGAATGCTTGCTCAAGAGCACTGCTCTCTGAGTAATGTCTAGAACACAAAAGCTGCTTTTCCTTCTTAAGGACCAACTATTTAAGATGAAGGAAAAACACAAGCAACAGGTTAGTGCCTTAGGTAGTTTCCTCAGTTTGAGACCTTGCGTTCTCTTTTTAACTTGGAGCTACTCAAGGTCATTGGAATAACTAGGAAAAGCAAACATTTCATAGCAGAAAGCAGATTTCACTACATTTTTTGCAGATTCGGGGAGCATCCCATCCACCTCACAGCTCACACTGCAATTGCCAGCCCTGCCCATCCATGCCAGGGCATTTCAGGAGGAATAGAATATGCAGGTTGACAGTGAGACAGTATCATACTTGCTATGATTTAAAAAGTCTGTAGGAACCCATCACTCCCCATGCTGGAAGCTTGCAAAATCTGCTGTCAAAGAGGCATAAAGCTGGAGAAAACCTGCCAGGAATTCAAATGAACCTCCAGGACTGAGCATCTTGCACTGAGCCTCTGGGTTATGCTCCCTTTAAGTAGGTGTCTGGAAGCAAATGGTTGCTTCCAAAGGTGGGAGAGCAGCAAGTAGGACAGCTAATGCCAGGTAATTATCAACTATGCGTATGTCAGACTTTGAACATGAGATTATTTGTTGCCTGTGACAAGGAACAGCGGTGCCCATCAAGCAGGGCCTGGCAGGAGGTTGTCCATCCCAGACTTCATGGGCCTTCATGGATGAAGTTGTCAAAGCCTCCCAGATTCCACTGGAGTCACCAAGACTGGGAGGTGCTTGATACCATGTTAGATGGAACCACAACTTTACAAAGCACCCTCTTTACAGTATTGATACTTCTCTGACAGCATCAGAAGTAAGCAGCCCTCAGATTAGGCTTAACTGAGTAGCAGAGGCAGAGCAATGCTAACAAAGGTCTTCCAGATGCTGCTTTTTGAAGCAAAGTCTCCATTCCCTGTTCCTGAGGCCTGTGTGCTACTCCTTGCCCAGCTCTGCCTGCAGTCACGGCATGATGCTGTGCTCTCCTGTACCCTTGGGCGGATGTCTCTAAGCCACTTTCCTAAGGCACAGTGAGAACAAAAGGACCCAGTTATCATCAGTGGCAGGAGGATGGGAGGAGGTCCAAAGGGCTACAAACTGAGGAGAGCTAAAGAGGCAAGGCAAAGGCTCGTCCCTGCTTATCATCCTTGGGAACTTCTACCTGGTTTAGCCACTGTTCGGTTGTTAATCCTTTGCCTCATATCTCATTGACTAGGAATTGTGATCCCTATAAGCAGGGCTGAGGTCTAAATCCTCCCCTATTTTAATCCATAACAACACAGCAAGGTTTCTTTCAGCTCTGGATAAAAATAAATAAGAGGGGGAGATTATTTAGCATAACAACAAGCATGTTTATTCTGAGCTGGGTCTCTAGAATTATGCAACAACTCAACTACTATCCTGGACAGCAAAGGTAAAACTCTTTTTTTTTTTCCTTTATGACCTGCTTCAGCAGAGAGGAAAGAAGAAAAAAAAAGCAGAAGTCATCCAACAATATTTAAAATAAAGAAAACGGTTTCTGAAAGGAGTTACCCACAGGGCAGGAAGACAAACTAGACCTCTCTGACAACATTTGCTAGAACCTTTCAAAAACTGTAACTGAATACAATGCTTGGTTTGGGCTGCCTGTTCAGCTTTAAGATACAAGGGAATATTTTGAGAAGAGCAAACTAAACCCAAGGAAGAAGAAAGACTCTAAGGGGAAGTACCAGACTTTAAGCTTCCTTACTGAATTTTTAGAAGCCACCTCCCAGGTTCTGCTTCTATTCAAATTCAAATGAAAACTGATTTTCTATATATGGCTCAAAGAAATTCATTGTAAACAACTGCAATGGATTTAAATCCTCATGGTTTAGTTGCATTCTTATTTCACTTGAACAAGCAGCCCTCTGCAACTGTACAGGAACCAGGCGATTTCAGATCTCGCTGAAATCTTTAACAACACAACCAAAGGAGCTCTGCCTTGCTGTTCAGGTTTATCTACGTATAAGGTTAAGTGCTGATGAGATTTGATAGCCTGATGCCGCAGAGACAACTAAATTAAAACCCCATAAAACTCAACATGTGCATGCTACTTCTGCACAGAGAAGGAAGTTTCAACAACTCCTGCTGAAGTCTCACAGCCTAATGTCAGGACTGCAGAAGCGTCCTGGGAATGTGGCTGTTTAATTTCCCCAGAGATCTCTGACAATCTGACGCACAAACCTTGTACTTGTGGGCTCCTGCTTACCAGAGCACACCAAGAACGAAATGCAGCCGCAGCACTCAGAAGCTCTGCATAACTCATGCAAGCCTTCACTCTGCCTAGGTAGTCTTGATTTCTATCTATCAAGACAGCTTTTTGTTAGAGACACCCCATAATCACCACATTTCTGCTAAGTGGGGTTAAAGAGATGGCAGGAAAGGATTCAAGGTACGTGGTTTATAGGAATAATTCATGCAGCAGGCCTTCTCCCAAGGACACGAGGTCACCTGACCAGGTCAAAACCAGAGCACTGGAAGCCAGGATTGTTTCAGGGGAAATTAAGACTACTTTTTACCATCTGTTTACCGTTTTCCATCAGTATGAGAGCTATGCACCAACAAATGTCTTTTTGCTTCCTGTCTTCCTTTTCTCTTGACCCCAGGCAATGCCAACAGCTGCCTGGGTCTCACTTTGCAGCTTTTCTTTTCTACTCACACTCAGTCCCCGGCAAGCTACTGGTCACCCCTGAACTCAGCACCTTCCCACCACCCTGCACAGGCTGCGCCTGGAGGTCGCCCAAGGACTCTGAGCCCTCCTTCACACGAGCACTGACATTTAGTGGGATACAACCACGCTGAGACTACGCACAGGGGCTTCACGCGAGTAACATCCTTGCAGCATCTCAGACTGCTGGCAGGAGCACAGATATGAAGGATTAGGCCTCTTTTCTTGCTATTGTAATTAAAGCTACATGACCATTTTTGATGCCTGTGCACTACAGAAGGCCCTCGCAGTGGCACTTTGCCAGTGGTAGCATCGATTATACACAAGACCCATGAACATGAAGACAATTAGATCACAGCTAGACAAATAATTCATTATGAATTAATATCATTTGAGAGCTTGGGATATTTTCCATTTAATCATTAGCTGTGAGACGAAATGATTGGATTGGCTGACGTGGTTTAAAATCAGATCCCCAGCCACGGCCAAGGCAACAAAACTCGGGAAACGGTGCGGCCTGCAGTAACCTCCAGCGAGACTCACTGGGTGATTTTGGAGCTTTGTTGTTCCGATAGCCAGCACTATCGCACAGCTTTAGCTCAAGTGAGACAAAGCCAGTCCCCAGACCTCAACCTCTGTAAACAAAGTCCATTTTCAAATTTAACAACTTGAGCCCATCCTCGTCAGCTGAGAAGACCTCCATGCATTATTTATGTCACACTCGCATTACAGCCACACAAAAAAAGGAAAGTCAGCAAGGGCCTGGCCTGAAGCCGTTAAATAGAAAGAATGTGATGCTGAATTTGAGCAGTTATCTTTCAGGGTAGGCGATGCAAAGAAGTTTTCTGGAAACAAAGCAGTCATGCTGACAATCAGTTTAGCTGCCTGCCAAAGGGTAGACATTTTACAGAAACACAGTCAACAATAAAGGAGTCGGCATCTCAGTAAAAGTCATTGGATTCTTGCTTTTGTCCTGAGCCTCTGATAGGAGCACCCTGGAAACACTGACATCGCCACAGCATCCATCTTAAAACAGTCAGGCACCTGGGCTGGATTTCAATATTCCAGTTTTTCTGCAATATGCACATCCCCCTGGCCTTTCTTGCTGCCTCTCTCTCGAAAAGCGGACAGAAACATCTCTGCCTGAATTTCAGAAATGCTCAGTAGCCCACTTGCTCTTCCAAGGTTCCGACCTTGAAAACCACCTCAAAGACAGCATTTGAAAGCAAAAAGAGAAACCAACCCAAGCAGCAAGCCACACATGCCTTTCCCAGTTCTAGAAGGGACAGGATTTTCTAGAGAAAACCTCCCTTGATCCCCCCATAACCCACAAAACTCCCTCCCCCAACCAAAATCAGAGGCCTCAGCAAGAAGCAAGTGTGCATTTTCCCTGTACCCTGGCGTCTGAGGAGCAGCTGAGGCCACGTTAGGAGATACCACCCCGTGCTCAAGCCAGACAGTACCTCTTTCAGGCCCACGGGACTCCCACCTCAGCCACGCACGCAGAGCAGCGTTTTCTTCAGCCTCTGCAGATAATTTCTGAGCATTTCCCAGAGATTGGGAACAGCTGAACTGCCTGTACAGCCAGAGTACAAATGATTCAGCACTTTCCCCACCTCCAGAAGCCCAATCGATAGCAGCGAGCCCTTCTGCAGGCACAGCCAGAGCATGCGGATTCGTAACGCGGCATCACCAGCCGCCCGCAGCTCCCCAGCGAGGCCCGGCTCCATCTCACGCAGCACCACAGCCCAGGTGTTGACCCAGAGGCCTCACTGATGAGGCTGCGGGATGTATTTTACTAGCACAGGGTGTTTCAGAAGAACACAAATCCAGCCCTGAACACAGAGGGAAGGAGCAGGGTGCAGCCTCCCCTAGGAGCTTTTGGGGCCGAAACTTGCCCTGTCACACCAAGGTCCCCACCCGGACTGCACTCCCCTGCCTGCACCCCGTCCCCCCGGGCTGACACACCAGGGGTCTATCGCACGCGTAGACATGGTGTCGTGACGTAAGAACAAAAATCCAGTCACATGCCTGAGCCCGGCACCCAGCTCCCCCCGCATGCGGCTCTGGCCCATTTCTGTGGGAGAAAAAAAAAAAAAAATCGGGGGGACTCAGTCAGCGAGGTCCCAATGCCACCGTGCGGGGCCAACGCCCCCCCAGCCCCGGCTGTGCCCCGGGGGTGCCGGGACCAAGCATCCACCCGGGGCCCCGCTTACCTGCTCCGGGAGCGCCGGGGCTCGCCGCAGCCGGGGCTCTCCGCGCCGCACTGCGCGCTCCCGGGCGCGGCCGCGCCGCACTGCGCGCTCCCGGGCGGGCGAGCGCGCCCCTGAGGAGGAGGAGGAGGAGGAGGCAGGGAGAGAGGGAGGAGAAGGGAGGGGAGGGGTTTATCAGCGATGCCGTTAATTAGCACCTGCAGCTCCCCGGCACCGGCTCGGCCCCACCGGCTGCTCGGCCCCGGAGTTCCCCGCAGGCACCGCAAGCGCAAACGGGAGCCGCAAACCAGCCGGGCGCCAGGCTCCGAAGCCCACCTGCAGCTTTCTGGGAGAAGGGACAAGTCCTTCCGAGCGCAAGGAGTTACCCAGGCGCACGGTGCCTTCCCTGCCCCACGCGGGGAGCTCGGGAGGAGCAGAAGCGCCGCAGCTTGGCTGTGGGCAAGGCGTCAGCTGGTGGCTGTCTGCAGCCGGGCGTTCCCCTGCCGAGTGACCCAGCAGAGGCTTCTGTTAGCATCACGGCCCAGCCATCTCTTCAGTGACTTGGTTATCAGAAATGTCAGGTTAATTAAAGCCTCCCCCACCTAGGAAATGCTCGCAGTGGGATCTGCCACTTCCCTCGCTGTACACTTACTGCGTTACAAACGTTCTGCTGAGGTTATGAAACTTCAGTATAAATCCATTCTCCAGCAGCAACACGCTCATCCTTACTGATTTAGCCTATCTTCTAGACAACATGTATAGAACATGCTGCCGCACATCATGTATTTGAGCCCTTTACGGGGTTCATCATGAAAAGCTTAGCCCAGAAGACACACTTGCTTTTACATATGTTGCCATCCCATGAACATCAGATGAACATCAGTGAAGAAATCATCTGCTCAGAAGTTGTGTGTGTGTCCTACAAGGTCTACAGGGCCTCCAGAGAAAAGTACTTTCCTCAGGGGATCTGGAAAATGAGCTGTAGCCTGCAATTTTACTATTGAGTAGTAGATACAGTCATACGAGACCAGAACCAGAAAGCAGGTGTTGCAGGAGAACAGTGTCCCAGCAGATACAAATTAAGGAAGATAAATTAATTTTAAAAAGCTGAGAGTGCCTAATCTAGTGCTGAGCAGAGCTCCAAGCACCCAGCCCCAGCTGCCAGGCTGCTGACGGAAACAGAAGCAAAGCCAAACCACACAGTGGAGCAAAGAGAGATCAGTAACAAGGTGCAAGGAAAGTGGGCTTACGAGGCTGGTCACCTTTCACTATTAATGTCACTGAGGCACAGGCTTACCTCCCTTACCCTGGAGCTGCTCAGCACCTTTGGAAACATTAGATTTCATCGCACTTTGCCATTTCTGTGGGGATCCCATTGTACAGTTATATTTAGGGCAGGAGTATGTAAAGTCATTCTTCAAGAGTTGCCTTTTAAACTGCGTTGAGTGCTTCTCCAAGATGCTGATTACTGCTAACTCCAGAGGGATTCGAGGGCACGCTGTGCTTCACAGGAGCTGTTCTGTGCCATGCAAAATTTGCCTCTCTTCCTTGTTCCTACAAGTGTCTGTCCCATCCTGTTAGCGGTGTTGGTCGCAAAGCAGCCTGTGAAGGAACTGAAATATCCCTTCTTGCTTTTGGAAGTCTCCTTGCAGAGAATTCGTAAAGAATCCTAGCTGGAGAAAACACTGCCTACCTCCATCATGCAAATACTGATTGACAACACACAGTGTTCATCTGTTTGTGGTACAAGCAAAAATTTTGTTCACTCTTCTCTGTAGCTACCTCAGAGAGATGCACTGGAAGAAACGGTGAGCTGGGCTCTGATGAAAACCTTGGACTGTCCAAGTTTGTGTGCATGGGGGAAATGAAACTGAAAAGTGCTTCCTCACATGTGTCTCTGTCGAGGAATAACCCAGTTTGGTCCAGCAAGGACCAAAATGTTTAGGAGAAAGTTTGTTGCAAACCATTGGTAACTTGAGATGATGAGTACAAGTGCAACAGAAATTGCATCCTGTACGTACAAGACATGTGACAGCTAACAGTTAAAATTAGCATGAGCCTAGGCCCAGGTTCTTGGTGTTTCCCAGCAAGCATTTGGTTGAACTAGGAGGACATCCCATACCAACAGAGACACACATATGTGCGTCAGTTACTGAGCCAGATCTTCCTGCAGGGCAGATCCCAGCCGTGGGAGGCTCTGATACAGCAGCGGTGTGCTCCCTGCTTGGCTCTGGTTCCTTGCCAGATCCACTCTGGGTATTTGCCCTTGCTCCGGAGCTCTTAGAGGGTCCCTCCCTTTGCCTCCTCCCTGGAGATCCACTGCAATCAAATTAACGGGGTTAACCAGGGAATGGGCAACATGGAGAAATTAGATGAGTTCCTCTCCTCCAACCAATCTCTCTGAAGAAAGTATTGATCAGCCTTAAAGCATCTGCACTTGGAAAGATGGATTCACGTGCACCCTGCTGTGACACTCCAGCCTTTCAGGAAAAGCTGGTGATGGATGCATATCCTAGGCACTTTGTTTTAATGGAGCAGCAGCCTCTCTTGCCCCTAGGACATAAATCATCGTGCTGTTGCAGCTAGTCTGTGCTTCCCTAGTTGCAAGCATAGGACATGAAACCCTTCCTGCCTGTAGCTACACCAGCACCGGCAGCAGTGCCTTGCCTCATTATGCACCTGCAGTTTCATTCAGCATTGGTGCAGAGTATTTAAAATCCAGACTGTCATTTAAATACACCCATCCTGTTATTTGCTAAGCCAGTGCAAGCATGCAGGTGCTTTCAATGCAGCACAGACTTCTATTCTTTTGTAGGCAGCAGTTTAAAAGGGTAAGGGATCCTTCTGCCCCTGAGCATCCAATTTCAGAGACCTCAGATCTCTCTTTCTAGCAACACTAGACCTCCACAACTGCAGAAGCATGCAAAAACCCACCTGTCGCTACCAAACCACCTCTGAGGCCGGGGCTGGTGGTTGATGCCCGGTGCTCCAGCCAGGCCGGAGCCCCCTGTTCCCCGGGCAGTGCTGCAGCCCAGCCCGGCTGCGCGGCACTGCCGTTCGTTATGCGGTGCTGCCATCTGCTGCTACCAGCGGAACGGGGTTTTCCTGTTCAGGGCGGTTATGTTTAGCACCCAAAACCCCACCCACAGAACACGCAGCCGTAGGGCCACTGTCAGGCGGATGCTCTAAATCTCGCCCAGCACTCTCTTGCAAGTCTGCTCTTGTGAGCGCACTGGGGAGATCTGCAGCTGGCACACAGCAGATTGGGAGAGCAACTATTTCATTTCCCTACAAACACTCATCAAACTAGATGAGCTTCTTGGCACTGGGAGCAAAGCTTTCTCTGTGTGCATATTACAGGCACAGAAGAGATGGAAAAGAGTTGCAGCAGGGTGAGTTTAATGACTCCAGTAATAGGAGAGAAACAGGTCAGTTGAGAGCTAGGCCAGTTGATGGGAGGAGCTGCACCAAATTAAGAACTCAGCTGCGGCCAAGCAATCCTCCATCCTTGTCAGTCCCCTGTGTCACTATGATCCCATGGAACATTTCAGTCAATTGCCCTTCTCGGAGCAGTGCAGGGACTGGCTGGTTTTTTTGTGTTTGTTTGTTTTTTGTAGCATGCCTGGAGACTTCAGGAGTGCCCATCCTCTTTGCTCAGGCAGCCTCCAGGGACAGAGCCCGGCTGATGCTGCTCCCCAACTCTTATGCATTGAGCATGAGGTGTATTTCTCTGGACAATCTTCATCGTATAGTGCCTCTAATACCCAAACTGATAGCAAAGAGACATAGCTGCCTGTTGGGATGGATGGTTTTAATTCCTAAGAACTGACATGCAAACAGCCCTGGAGCAGGGAAAGCAGTCTTCTGGACTTAACCTAGTGCCAGCTAGGCAACCGCTTTGCACCCCACGGAGGGATTTCCTTGTGTCAGCCAGGCATGCTCTAGCCTTCATTCTAGAAAAAGATTTCCTTCTACTTCTAGGTCCAGGGGAAAAAAAAAAAAAAAAAAGGTCCTTATGGTTGTGCAAATAAGGATCTGTGGAGTCTGCAGCCCCAGGATTGCAGCTCCTGACCTGACCAGGGAACCACTCAGTGGGATGCTGCCTACAGGGAGCCTGCTGAGGGGTCCGGAGGTGCTCGTGGCCTGGACAGGGGCACACTAACGCTGGCACAGCTGAGAGCAAAGCCTGCTGCAGATGATGGCAGGTAGGCAGCCACCCAGGCCATTGAGATGTCTCTATTGCACAGCTCCAGGCATTGCTGGAGACTCCTGTGTCTAACATCGGCTTACTATGAAATATTAAGCAGCTCAATGTGAACAAAGCTTTGCTCTGATACTGCTCTTTCCAAACAGATTTCAAGATCACAGACACAAGAGCCCAGCATCCTTCCCTCCCTTTCCCCCTGGAACTCTACATTTTGGGGCCAGGCAGCATGGCATTGCCCCCCTGCCCCCTGTCTCAATACCATCACATCCCATAAGCACTTTACAGACCTGGGAAGCACTGAGTGTTTCCCTTTACTCATTTATTGCAATGGGGTTAGGAGTTTTCTCAGCTGGAAAAGACTAGGTCAGCTTGCCTGTGCTTACTTCACCTTGATTTCTAATGTGAGCCAGCTGCTCTTTATGCGAGCAGTCAGTCATGTTGCCCTGCCATAAAGCCTAAGATGATTTCCAGCACTCTCCAGATGGCAAATTTAAAAGGTCATACTTTCTGAAACGCCTTTCTACAGGTATTTCATGCTGCATACTCATTCTCCATCGCTTAACATGAAGAATAATGCCCGTTGCTTTTGTTTGCTCTCATGTGATGTAGGAATTGTTGGTACAGAGCGCATACACACAAGTGTCTCTTTACTCCTGCAGAAGTCAGGCTGTACCTGTCAGAGCCTGGGAAACCTGCGTGGGAACCTATCTTCAGCCTGCACTGAATACCGTGAACCTGTTCCGTGTGCTACACCACTAGATTGCAGCAACACACCAATTTCTGCTGCCAGCACTCTTGCTGGATAGGAGAAAGGAGCAAACAGAGCAGCTTGCAGCACTGAAACACCTTGCAATCACTCAAGCAAAAGGGTAGGTGAGAAATCCTGCAGAAAGTGAGCCAGAGCAAAGGAAACCACCACCTTTAGGATGCACAAAACCCACAAGAATATCTCACTCACCCACTCCGTTGGGCTGAAAGCACATCCCAGAGTCAGCGTTATGCTCCTTCTCAGCCAGTTTGTCCAAGGCACTGTGTTGCCATAGAGGTAAATGGCTCAAGCCAGTCCCAGTGAAACTGGGCCATGGTTTTACACCGAGTTTGCACAAACATTTGGCAAACTTGAAACTTGGCTTTGAATCCTTCAAGAAAGAGGTGACCTAGAAGAAACCGATGAGCTCACAAAGACAACATGGTCCTAGAGCCAGAGGGACCGACAGGCAGTGGTGGCTGTCTCCAAACCACTCTTCTGCGGTTCTTTCTGTAGGAAGAGGTCAAGAGTACTGCTCCATGCTAAGCGCTCTTGAAATTCAACTGAGTTCTTGAGCTGGGATTGATATTTTAGAGTTGTATTTTAGGGTCTCAACTTGGACATGTTGGTCTCAAACTCCAGAGGTTAAGTTCTCCACCCTGCTGCTCACTGTCTGCCCGTCCGTCCTCCCTCCCACAGCCTGCACCGCTGCTCTGTGCAGACGAGGGCTGCAGCCCTGCTGAGGACGCCTTGTGCCCCAGTTCGCAGTTTTGTCTCTGCAGGGTGATCCAGGTAGACTGCTGCAGCCAACAAGGATAAAATGGGCTTCCAGTCATTGCTAGAGCAGGCAGACATAACCAAGTACATCCAAGGAACCCTTCCTAGTGACGAGTTTGGCCACGCGTTAGTCAAGATCTCCTGCATTTCCACTGCAGCCCCAGGAGGCCTAGAACTTTCACTGTTATCACCAACCTAGCAGATTTCTCACGATTATAGCAAACTATTTTATAGGGTTGTCTGGAAGGAAGACATTTAGATGTGCAAAACATTCATTAATCATGAATAATTAATAATTAACAATTATTATTTAAAATACCAGGGAAGGAAAAATCCCGGTGTGGATATTTTTGATTTGTAAATGCCATGCTTTTAATTAAAAGAGAGGGAACATAATCATCAGTCAACTGTTTTTAACAACCAGCATTCTGGGGTTTGGCTGCTAGATGCCCCAGATAGAAAAGGGCGGCAGTTTTGCTGGAGCACTGGGAAGTTTAAAGTCTGAAGGATGTGCCCTGGTGGAAACATCAAGTCCTGGGGCAGGGAGCCTTAAAGGATTTCTCATCATTTGGGCCATCACTCAGATAACTGCTGCCTTGTCCCTAGTGCCTTCTGGTAGACTTGCCTTTAGAGGAGAAATGTGCAGCTGGACACACTGTGTCTGGCGCGCGTCAATCCTAAAACAACCTCACTTCAGGATCGGTGGGAAACTCTGGGACTGTGTAAACCACAGATGAATTAAAGAGCCCAGAAAAGACAGCAGAAGCAAGGGACAACAGGGAAGGCCCAGGTTAAAGCTGACAGAGTTAAACGCCAGGAAAAACAAGGAAGGAGGGAGCGAGGGAGGCACAGTAACTGTTCAGGGTCGTACGAAATATTTGGCTTCACTCTTTCAATGGCCATGTTTATCAAAAATAAAGCACATGGGACTCAATCAACGCTCAGCTGTGTTTTTGCTAGACTTCAAAACACCACTTTTTCTGAACATCCTATTTATACAAAAACAAAAAAAACCCACAAGCTTCCCCCAGTGCTCCTTAACCAAGCAGTGAGCTGAAACAGATTCCCCTGCAGAAAGCTTTGCTGCCACGAAGCATGAGTGCCCTTTCAGAGCCACCCCCTTTAAAAATTGAAGCCCTCGCCGAACAGCAGCAGAATGCATGAAACTGCAGCCGTACAGAGCCACCGTGCCCCGGGGTCAGCTTGTGGGGTGGAGAGAAGAGCCCGGGATGCACACAGCGGGTCTCCACGCGTTCTTACACCCTTGTGTTCTGGCGCATCCCTCCGTGGCATAGGGGTGTCCTGCACCCTGCACTTGAGAGCTGCTCTCACCAAGCATGGATGACACTCTCCTCGTACATGCTTCATAGGCTGCTCACCACAACTTTTGAGAGCCTGATGAATTTGTTAACACCTACCAGTCATCGGCCCTGTAGTATTAACCCTGCTCAATAGCTGAAGACCAAATTTTATCCACAACATCAGTCCCCGCTCTTTCACTACTGGTCTACCTCTGAGCTCTTTGTCATGCCCTGGTACAGACACTTCGCTCTCTTTCAAACAGCATCTTCAGCCCTCCGGGCAAAAGGCTCATAAACCTTTTTGTGTGGCTGAAGGCAGCAGAGGGACTCAAGCACACAGTTTGCAGAGCTTACACCAAAGCCTGTGTATAGGTTATTGGTTAATTAATCAATAGGCTTCACCCTTCTCAGACACTTGCAGAAACCTGCCTAAGCAGAGCAATTAGTATTAGGTGGGTTTCTTGTACCCATATTCCCAATTAGATTATCAGTGATGGAGAAGCAGCTGCAGGCTAGGTCTCTTTAGCATGAAATAGCTCGTAAAGGGAAGGTCACAGATCCATGCTTGTTTTGCAGGTGAACAGCAGCATCCTATGCAGAAAGGTAATAGAGGTCTTTTGTACAAAGAATTCCCACCTGAAATCCTAGAAATCATATAAGTAGACCGCATTAGCTACACATCATAAATATTGATGCTGTTGCTAAGGGGAAGGAGGGTTGGGTTCAATGTTAATGGACTGATGTTGGTATGCTGAGAACACTCTAGGGAGCAAAAGGGACAAAATGCCCCTGTCAAAGAGAGAGCTGAGTGCGTCGCGTGTGGCTTTCAGGCAGGACTCATAGGGCTGGCCCTGGGAACGTGCATATTTTGATAAGTGCATGAGTCCTTCCTTGTACTCCTTCTCTGAGTTTGGGGTTAAATCGTGTGACCTTGCAATGACAGTGGCTGGTTTTGCACCTAATCTTAGGTAGAGTAGGGCCCCCAGGCATGAGCCAAGGATCTTCTTCATGCCTGGCCTTTGGGTGTGAAGCACCAGCACGGAGCTCTGGGTGTATCCCCTGGGGAGCGGGGACCTGCAAGGCAGTGGGTGCACCAGGCAAGAGGTACCTTCTGCGTGACTTGCTGCTGAAGGTCCTTGGTGAGCGTGTGCATTTGCTTAACGAGGATACAGCTCCTGCATTTTTATCACTGGGCTTGCTGGCATGGGCTGCACTAGTGGGTCCAGCAGGATGACGGTGTGTCCGGAGGGGAATAACACACTCCTTAGCAGCCAGAAGCTGGGCTGTGCACGGAGAGAAAGCATGGGGAGATGGCCAGAGCTAAGCACCATACAGCCACAGGTGGACTGATGGAGCATGATGGTTCTGGAGGGGGCCCCCAAATACCTGTCCTCCCGCTGCCTCAGGGCAGGATCTGTCAGGCACACGCCATCCTGGGGGAGTTCATCCCTGTCCCACAGAGCTGTGGGGATGGAGATGTCCTGCCCCGTGCAGCCCAGCTGCTCAGCTTCCCCTGCTCTGCGAGGCTGGGTGTAACCTGGCCGCAGCGCCGTGCCACTGCACATCACTCCTGAAAGCTCAGACAATATCAGACTGTTGGTCCTGAGGGGGAAGAGGAGGAGAAATAAAAATAGGAAGCTTCTAAGGAGAGAGGCTCCACACAACCTAAAAGCTAAGGACTGAACACTGGAGCAGCCCAGGCCTCCCCACTGCCCCGGTGGTGACCTGTGGTCTCCAAGCTGGTCGCGGTGGCAGGCAGTGAGCAGAGCCAGCTCTGCCCTCTTCCTCCTCCCAAGAGGCACTTACACACCTCTGTTTGTCTGCAGCACTTGAGAACCTGAAGAGCCCTTAATGGATTAGGCATGAGAAGACAAAGCTGATGATCGGTGGCTGAAATTCCCCTCCCTCCTTTCCCCCCCTGTGTTTTTCCGCTCCCTGCCTTTAATGACTTATGCAGTCCCTGATGGCTTCCAAATTTCAAGTGCACAAGGTGTTACACAGGCCAGGCTTCCACGACTGCTTATTATTCACAACAGAACAAGACCTAGACAGCAAATTGCTTTGTTGATCCTGTGAAGGGAATCGATCCTTGCAGGCTTAGTGCACCTGACATGTTTATTGTGGCCGAGCGCAACGAAGGTTGCCCTCGCGGGAAGCATGCTCGCGCTGGGAAGGATGCTTGCGCGGGGAAGGATGCTCACGCATCCAGCGGGGCCGGGAGGGGTGGCCCAGCCCGGGGCTTCTGCAGCCCTGGTGCTCCTGGGCTCCCCGAGCTGAGGTGCAGACCAAACCAAGGCTGGGGTTACAAGACCAGGAGGATGGGTCTGGCTGCCTGATCACCTGCGCAAGTACTAACTCCAGTACCTGGTCTGTGGATACCGAGCGCTGTGGGCATGAATGGGAATTAAAAGGCAAAACCCCTTCAAAGCCCAGGCTCTGCTCCAGGCTCTGCAGCCCACGCCGTCTCTGCGGGGCAGGGATGCTACGCAGACCAGCGGTCCCGCAAGTCTGGGCTCTGCCGTCACGGTGACAGCAGTGCCCGTGTGTGACCGCGTCCTGCGCCAGCCCGGGCTGAGTGCTTCAGGCCAAGGGCTGCTTCTTCCAGACCAGCAACCAGTCTGGAGAGGTTTGGGCTGGTTTTTGTTTCCTTCCTTCGCGATTCCTGGCACTGTACAGCACAGTTCAAAGCTCGCTCTGAGCTGAAGAAAACGAAGCGGGAAGCAAATGCAACCTGAATCTGGGCTGGAGAGAAAGTGATTACTTGTTAATGGAGCAGAGAGCGGAGCGAGATGAGGCTGTCCCAGCCCTACCGTTCGGGCAGTAAAACCCACCCGCTGGGAACCTCTGCCACATACTTCCAAGAAAACTGAGTTTTTCAGAGAGAATAACAGATCATAAAGCTGCAGGACACACGCAGGTCATTACCGAGGTGGCACAGCTACCCACACAGACAACAGGCACCAAACCAGGGCACGTCGAGGCTGCCCCAGCACGAGGCTCCCAAGAGAGGCTACCCAGCCATGGAGGTGGAGAACGCCTGTATTAAACAACACAAGTAGCTGGCAAAAGATGCAATGTGTAAGCAAGTATCACAGGAAAAGAGCTGCTAGTAGATTCCAGTATCCACTTTCCATTATGCACGTAAATCTCACTGATTTCGGATAGGAGTGAATGTGCAAATCGTGCCACTATTTAGCCAGCTTCAGGTGAAGTCAGTAAATTAAATAATTTTTCAGCTTGGGGCTGCAACTTAATGCCCTGTGCACACCCCAGGGTGTCGGTCCTGGTGTGGGCTGGGGTCACGTTGGGTATTTCTGACGGAAGATGCCACAGACCCCAGGGCTAGGGTAATTCAGCTGCACGGCTTTAACCCAGCTCTCAAGCTGACCCAGCTCCCTGAGCTTTGCTAAGGAGCATGTCTGTGCTGGATTAGCTCTGAAGATTTCAGCCCTGGGGCTCAGATGACAATACAGTCCCAGCACTTTGCTACTCCAGCATCTTTCATGCGACAGTTCATTGATTATCAAGCTACAAGGGACAACAGTCATAAATTCATTTGATCTTGTTTATAGTATTCGTCTGTCAGACTTCCCTGAATCAATTCCCATTTAAAGCAGAATATTTCTCAAGGAAAAAAAAAAAAAAAAAAAAAAAAAAAAGACTGCTTGTCACAGGAAACTTTCCTAAAGCTGCCTCCCCTCACGCTCCAGCTGCCTCGGCCACAGCCAGCCACCTGCCAGCATCGCCTTCATGACAGGGACCGGGTGACCGCCAGGCGGTGGGAGCGGAGAGGAGCCCAGAATAACCCAGTATATAGGGAGCAAGGGCCCTGCAGCCGCACTGGGGGGGGGATGTGGGGTTCTGGGTCTGCCAGGGGCTCCTGGTGCTCCAGCACCAATCAGTCAGTCTTCACTCCCACACTGCCCACCTGTGATATAGTGGAAATAATCTGTGCTTTTCACTAGTTTTGGTATTCACAGCATGAGCTTGCAGGGGCAGAGGCTGTCTCCTAACGTGTGGCCCCTACAACCGCAGAGCTCAGCTCTCCAATGTCCCTGCTGTCCCCATGGGACAGCCCACGAGTGTCAGGTGGGACCCTGCCCCTTTGCCCAGCAATGCCCTGGGATGCTCCCCACGTGCCTGATGGCGATGCCTTCCCTTCCCTGATGAGTGTAGCCAATTAACAGTGCACCCATTGCGCTTCTGTAATTGCACGCTGTATTGCCCTAAACAGTAGCCAAAAAAAAAAAAAAAAGGTTGCTGGGACTAGAGACTTGAAAATCCATTAAAGGATTTACTTTTTATTTTTTATTTTACCCAATACCTTGGGGGTTTGAAAGCTCATCTGTGTGTTACTGCTCCAAATGGAAAACCAGAATAAATGCATATTTGAAGTAATAAAAGCCCTTTCGTACTAAATCTGAGTACAAATTAACAATTACTAGTGCTGTCTAATGCCTTTCTGCCTCAACGTTTTCATTTAACAGCCGTTCTTTTATCTTCAATGCTCCAGTTATATTTTTTTTCCTCCAAGATATTTATTGTTAGGCTGGGGGGGGGGGTTGTTGTTTTTTTCCCCTCTTTCTTTCCAATTTAGCAGCAGGAGGAAAGGATTTTATTTGCTGTGCCGGCAGAAAAGAGCAGAGAAGGAAGGGAGCCAGCGCTCCGGCTCCTGGCACAGAGCCCTCTCCGTGCTTCGAGCCAGACGGCTGGGCAGGAGCTGCCCCCTGCACGGCCGCTCTGCTAACAGGGCACGGGGGCTCGGCGCTCCTTCCCTCCCAGGCTCTCTGGGAGGGGAGCATGCTGCTGGGCCCCCAGACGTGTTGCAAGGTCCCTGCCCACCCTGAGCATCTCGCTGGCTGCCTGCAGAGAGATGCACGAGCAGTTTAAATGCAGCCTGGGTGCCGCTGGTTGCCACCTGGGCAGGTGCAAGCATTGCACACCAGCGGCCAAAAGCCTCTTCTTGCTGGCAGATAGCAAAGGGAGCTTGGGAACAACTCAGACAGAGGAAATTTGGGGTGGCTTTGCTCAAGAATGAGGAGAGGTGGAAGGGTCTGGCAGCAGAAGGAACGTGCTGGTGCCGCTCATCCACCCAACAGCATCACAGTGCAAATACACTGGGGGGAAAAAGAAGGTGCTCAGGCAAAGCCTCTTGCGTTTCTTGAGGGCTGGGGGTCTCAAAGCACCGATGGAAAATGAGCGAAGGAATCAGCAATGGAGTGAACCGAGGGCAAGAAAACAGAAGGTTACCCCCAAGCCCTGCTCGTGCCGTGCGTGCTTCCTCTTCACACACCATTAGGTTTATGGGGAAGGCACAGAGCACAGCTGGGCGCCCAGTAACGGCAGCTGATTAGCGCTCTGCAAACAAGCAGGGCTGCCGGATCAGAGCACACGGTTTCGGTGGCTTTGACAGAGAAGAAGGGATAGTCCAGGGGAAGTCTTTCAAAACACTGAAAGGGATGCTCTCCCATTTCCAGACGCCACCAGCTGCCCCCCCGACGGGCCACGCATCTCGGTGGGTTGTGGGAGGGTTTGTGTTTGTGATGCCGAGAGAGCTGAGGCACAAACCTGACCCTGCATCAGGGCAGGCAAGGAACGCGCTGCCACCACCAAGGATCAGCACTGATGCACCCAAATGTCATCCCTGCGCATAAGGAGAGAAAAAGAGGGATCCGGAAGAAAACTCACACGCTAAATACTTTCACGTGTCTCAAACTTTTGGAGAAGGCCATGAAATATATTTAAAAAAAGAAACTAATCTGCATACTTTGCATAACTTAGCAGGAGACACCACGTGTTTTTCCTCTCCCACAAGAGCTGTATCTAGCTTCTCGTTGATCCAGCCCCTCACACTGCCCATACAGCACAGCAACACGAAAGCACCACCAAGCGGTGTTTCCTAGGGACCGGCACGGGCTCTCACCTTTCCCCGAGACCACCCTAGGCTCACTCACACTCCTACCACATGTATTGGGTTTACGCAGTAAAGGTTTGGTTGCAGGGGAGCCACAGGGGTGGCTTCTGTGAGAAGATTCCAGAAGCTGCCCCATGTCAGATAAGAGCCAGCTCCAGCCGGCTCCAAAAGGGACGCACCGCTGGCCAGACCCGAACCAATGAGCAATGTTGTTTGCGCCTCTGGGAGAGCAGATTTAAGAAGGGGGAAGAAATTGCTGCGCAACAGCAGCTGGGAGTGAGAGGAGTGAGGAACAGCCCTGCAGACACCAAGGGCAGTGAAGAAGGAGGGGGAGGAGGTGCTCCAGGCGCCACAGCAGAAGTTCCCCTGCGGCCTGTGGTGAGGACCATGGGGGAGCAGGCTGTCCCCCTGCAGCCCATGGGGTACCACACGGAGCAGATCTCCACGCTGCAGCCCGTGGAGGAGCCCA